>OY740815.1:17358913-17834053 GCA_963514005.1 Raja brachyura
GCATGGTCTACCGGGCAGAAAAACCTCAGACATCCTTATGCTGTTCAGGGATTCCCTTTGCTTACGTGCATGAGAAAGAGGGGTGGACACCTGCCTGAACATCTTGAATTAGTAGTAGGCCTTGAATAGTAAATCGCACACACACATCATGGACATGCGCGCTAATATAGGTTTTGGTGGTGAATTTAGAATTGGATCCAATGTTTCAGGCAAGGTTGCCCACTCTCCCCCTTCTTGTTTGTGTGCTATGTAGAACTCTGTACTGAATCAATCAGGGAGGGCAAGAGCATGAAGTGCGACATTACAGAGTCCCTGTATTTGAGCAACATCACCAGTTGTGAGGTGCTGTCAGAGCTGCTGTACTTGGCGCAGGCGTGTCCTCTCCCCAGCTTCTCTGGCAAACACCAGTGCCGACTTCACGGTCATCTGTGAATGAAGGATGGACTGGGACTGAGCGGTCACATGTCCACAGACAAAAGTGTCATAAGGTTACCAAACATCACCCTCATCCTGATGGCCACCTTTGGGTGTGGCTGCACCAGGTTATATATAGCGCCAAAACACATGAACACCAACGTCATCACCTGCTGACATTCTACCTTTCCCCGTTTCTGCAAAGGCTGAGCCTGGCATTGCTGCTGTGTAATGTGCCATTCAGCTGAACACTGTTGTACAACTTGTCCTTTGTGATAAAGTTCTTCCAACATCTATGACCACAAGTGCATTGGGCAGTGGCCAGCATGGAACATCCTGTTGGCACTGCCAGACATGACATTAAATCCTGTGATGTAGTTCCCTGAGCAGGCTGCCCAGTTTGTCTGGTGAAATGTATCTTTGTCAAACTCACTAAGAAGCACCATGACCTCGGTAGCGACTCAGATCCTTTCTGCGCCATCGGCGTTTTTCTAACAATGCAGGTTGCTGTCGGACAGCTGCTAAGGGTATGAGACAGTTGTCCACCTCTTCACCGAGTGTGGATTTGCCTGGAGAATAATGAAAGTGTTATCCTGACAACAGTGCCGGATTTAGATGAAGACAGGCTCTAGGCTGTTCCACTTGTGAAGCTCCTCCCAATCCCCCACATCCAACGACTAGAGGAAGATGGAAGAGTCCACCAGATTGACACCGATTTGCAGCCGAGAGTGGCCAATAAGATAAAGGGCTGGAAAGCTGCACTTTTTATTTATTTACTTATTGCTGGTTCTAGTGCCAAGTTATCGGCTTAAAACACTATTATTCTGAAATGGAGGGCAAGGAAAAATACTGAATGGTTGTTTAGAGACTACAGTGCGTTGTGACAGCATATGTAAGAAAGGCCTATGACAGTGTCAAAAATATTATACACCTTGCAGGACTCTCTCTTTTTTTCTCTGTTGTCATCCGGGCATCCTTGGCAGCTTTTTAGGTTGCCAAATTACAATTTAGGTGGTCATTTAAGACGGCGTGCGATAATGTGCTCGGACGAAGTGCGTAGTTACCAGTCGGAATTATGCTTAATGAAGCATTCGCATATTATTTCTGCTTCAAATAAAGTCACAATCTAAACATATTCACCAATCAAGACATGATATATACCACAATGACATGCAGCAAAATTATAATACAGTATCTCAACTCTTTTTACACATTGCAATGATAGCAATTTCTATTATTTCTTTCCACTTCCAAACAAAAATGTGGTTGGATTATTCAGCGTATGATCAACCTTGGTGAGACCAAGCGCAGGCTTGGCGATCGCTTCGCCCAACACCTCTGCTCGGTTCGCAATAACCAACCTGATCTCCCGGTGGCTCAGCACTTCAACTCCCCCTCCCATTCCGAATCTGACCTTTCTGTTCTGGGCCTCTTCCATGGCCAGAGTGAGGCCCACCATAAATTGGAGGAGCATCACCTCATATTTTGCTTGGGCAGTTTACACCCCAATGGTATGAACATTGACCTCCAATTTCAAGCAGTCCCTTCTTTCTCCTTCCCATCCCAGCTCTCCATCAGTCCACTGTCTCTGCCTCTTCCTTTCTTCTTCCCGTCCCTCCCACCCTGACATCAGTCTGAAGAAGGGTCTTGACCCGAAACGTCACCCATTTCCTTCGCTCCACAGATGCTGCCTCACCCGCTGAGTTTATCCAGCATTTTTGTCTGCCCATTCACACAAGTTCTGTTATCCCACTTTCCTCACCCACTCCCTACACATTAGGGGCAATTTTACTGAGACAAGTTAACCTACAAAGCCAATGCATCTTTGGGATGTGGGAGGAAACCCACACGCTTGCAGAGAGAATGTGCAAATTCAACACAAACAGTGCCCGAGGACAGGATCAAACACAGATCTCTGGCGTGTGAGGCAGCAAGTCTACCATCTGTGCCACTATATTTTGTTTTCCAACACACAAAAAAATATACGTTGATAACTTTGGGTGCTAAAAAAAAGAAAATATCCATTGTCAGTCTTAAATCTCCAAGTGACGCTATGTCCCCCTTTACAGCTGCTGTATGTTTTAATTCAGTTCAAGACTATGGGGCAGTACATTGGCCATAAATTTCTGCCTGAAAGTGCCAGAGACCGGAATTGATCCTGAATATGGGTGCTGTCTGTATGGAGTTTGCTCCTTTTCCCTTTGATCGCATGGGTTTTCTCCGGGTGCTCTTTTTTCCTTCCACATTCCAAAGATGTGCAGGAACCTATTTCAGACCCAACCCAAAACGTAATATTTTCCTTTTGTCCAGAGATTCTGTCAGACCTGTTGAGTTACTCCAGCTTTTTGTGTCTATCTTCAGTTTAAACCAGCATCTGCAGTTCCTTCCTACACACACGATACTTTACGATAGAACTTTATTAATCTCAGGAGGGAAATTGTGTGTGTGCGAGTGTGGATATATATATATATATATATATATATATATATATATATATATATATGTATACACACACACACACATATATATATATGTGTATGTGTGTGTGTACATACAGTTATGTATTTATTCATTCACCGGTTTGGTTTCTCGTTTATAACATTGTTTACAGAGTACTATGTTTACATATTCTGTTGTGCTGCTGCAAGTAAGAATTTCATTGTTCTAACTGGGACGTGAGAATAAAACACTCTTGACTCTCTTACTAGTGTACGGGTGATCGGTGGTCAGCATGGACTCGGTAGGCCGAAGGACCTGTTTCCACGCTCCATCTTTAAATTAAACTAAAAACACTAAAACCAGAGGGAGTCCAAAGAAGGGTCTCTACCCGAAACGTCACCCAATTTCTTCTATCCAGAGTAACTGGCTACTCCATGGAGTACCCCCGCACAATTAAAGCATGGAATAGTCTTCATCCTACCATAGTTACCCAACAAGACGCCACAATATTTAAGGTAGTTATTTTCTCCCCAATAACCCATTTTTGCTTAAGCAAGTCAAGAGTCAAGAGAGCTTTATTGTCATGTGTCCCAGATAGGACAATTAAACTATTGCTTGCTGCAGCACAACAGAATATCTAAACAGAATACAGAACATCAGATAAAAGTTCAGTGTGTTATATACCATAGACAATATATATACACACAATAAGTGGTGGCGGATGTGGCGGCCCACCTGCGTTCCGTCTGTCTTTTTTTTGTTTGTTTTCTGTTGTCCTGTTGTTTAGTTTATTTAGTTTATTTTAGTTGTGTATGGGGGGGGGGGGAGAAACTGTTTTTAGTCTTCTCCTTCGGGGGGGATGCGACCTTTTCTTAACGGAGCTGGTGACCTCCAACTGGGACCGACCTCGAGGCTCCGAGGTAAATCAGAGCCAGGACTTACCAACGCGAGGCTGGCTGACTTAGGGGCTGTGGTGGCGTTGTGGTGGTGGCGACCCGACTTAGGGGCCTCGGAGGCTCAGCCGCGGGCCCAGTGGACTTGGCCGCGGGCCCAGCTCGGGAGCTCGCAGGTCCCAGGTTGGTGACCTGTTCTCCGGAGCTCCCACAACGACCGCTGGACTGGAGGGTGGCAGCTTTGTCCGCCCCGGGCCGTGGAGTTTGAACCAGCCCATTCACGGAGCTCGGATGCGGCTGCTGGACTTACCATCACCCGGTGTGGGGCCCAACATCGGGAGCCTGGATCGCCTCAACGCAGAGGGAGACGAGGGGGGAAGAGACATGGACTTTCAGACTTTTGCCTTCCATCACAGTGAGGAGGTGCCTGGTAGACTCACTGTGATGGATGTAAAACTGTGTTAAGTTTGTGTTTTGTTATTTTTATTCTATGTTATGACTGCAAGGTATACAATTTAGTTCAGGCTGAAATGTCTTTACTTTCCTTAACTAAATGGATAAAATACAATTGGCTGTTATTGTTCAGAGTTTGGAGTTTGGTGATGGACCCTCCACCACCTCCAGCTTAAATTCCATTTAGAATATGTTTGGAGGACCAAGAAACCAGAAGCAAGAATTACTCCAGCTCCAGGGAGTGATTCTGCGTTGGTTTTCAGTGGTTGCGGCGAGGCGGCGACTGGACAGCAATGGCGGCCAGATCTCCCACAATTCAAAGTGAGGGAGAAAGTGCCCAGCGCCAACCAGTTGCAGTGGCAGTGCGCCCATGCAGGGCGGCCGATGACGTGCTGGCCGTAGCAGTGCGCATGTGCAAGGCGGTCGGCCGTGTTGGTGGATGAGGAGTGAGGGAGAGCGGAGACCCGGCGGCCCGGACATGGATGCGGATGGCGGGTGGAGACGGAATGTGACAGAGAGAGAGGGGGGCCCGCTCAGAGTTGAATGGCATGTGTCCTGCCTTGGCCGGTGGCCCCCTAGATTTCAAGGCCCCAGGCTTCAGCCTATGAAGCCTAGTGGTAAATCCGGCTCTGCCTGATGATTCATCCCAGACAGCAGTGTAAGAATGGACACTCTTTGAGAAGCTGTTCTCCAGGACACATTGATGTTTCCAGATGGACATCAGGTGTTGTTGGAAGACCATTGACTAGTTTAAAAAGCCTCTTTGGTCCGTCCAAAACTTGTTGGTCTTTCAGCACAGGGAGATCGGGGAATGTTGTCACCTGGCCCTTTCCAAACTGCAGGAGTGAAAACTGAGGGACGCACTGAAGCTCGGTGCAGCTGATGTCGAGTGCCCGTGGGAGGTGGACCATAGTCAAGGCACCTTCCGCTGCTGGACATTGAGGACAGTGTCCGGTGGAGACACCGCTTAAACAATGGAAGGGATATAATCCTAGCCAAACATATGAGTTGCATGTGTGATTTGTTTAAGGATAGGTGTGAACACCACTGAGTATGACACAAGTGCATGTATATACACAAAGAATATATGTAGAATTTTGCCAGCTTTTTTGTATATACTTTATTAAGAACAAAGATTACTAATTAACTTAAATAATTCTGCTTCTAATATAAGAGCAAACGTCCTTTAGTCAACATCTGCAGTTCCTTGTATGCACTGAGACCAAAGGCAGTGTTTTCAGTCAGCTGCTGTATTATTTTTAAAACACTCCATCATCAGTGGCCCCATGTCCGTTAAGATTTTCTGATATTCCATGAGTGCCTGACAGTAAGAGTCAGGTTCTGTTACGAAAGACTGGAAGAGGTTTATAGGCTCTGCATTTAGAAGCAATTCTGGAATTCCAATTTGCTGAGGAAAAGTTTGATTTCCAATCATAAATCTGTGGAGTCTTTTCTCATCCAAGCATTTCCTAAGATATTTTAACATGTCTCTGAACCGATGTTCCAAGTGACATTCATGCCAGTTTGAATACGGCTGATTTAAGAGCAGATGCATCAGGACAGTCTTAAAGAGATAGGAGCCAAGAACATTTCGCTGGTCTGGAGAACTACACAGTTTTTCAGTGAGAACGATCAGTATTTGAAGACACTTGAGGTGACAGGAGTTTTTGGGGATATTTTTCGTCATGATTTTGAGAAACCTGTACTCACAGACAGCACAGGAAATGAGCCAGTAGGTGGTGGGCACTGTACTATTCTTGGGGTAATCTGAAAAACGAGGTACAAGATGGACATCGGAACCCTTCAGCCTCACAGCTGGAAAGACTTTGATGTGAATAATTCGTCCTGTCTGATATTGTATTTTTAAACCACAGCAACCAGTAATATTACGGAAGGCAAGTTCAAAATCATATTGATGACAAATTTTGTTCCACGATTTGGCTAATAAAATCCTGAACCATTTCACTACCTTCTTATAATCTAAATACCACTCGGAATACGCGATAGAATCAAAACCATTGGTATGAACATGGCTTTCAAATCCTTTGCTGTGAATCAGACAAAGAATATCTCCTTCAGATTCCCCGGATCTGGGCAGGTCAGCGTTGTGTGGTGTAACCATGAGAATCCTACCATAACTCTGCTTTTCAGGTGGGATGTCACGGGAACACATCTCTGGCTTAAAGCAATATCCATCCTGGAGAAAAATAGGAACAAAAATATCATATACAGATGGTATCTTGCAGCCCCATTTTTCAAACTGACTCCCAATGCCCACACAGTCTTCAAGGATCATCTCATAGCTCCACGGACAAAGATTACGACTGACTTCCAAAAGACTATCCACAAAACATCGTACAAATTCACACGTCTCAACTGGCTCTTGGCGCACATTTTGAATGCAGATGTTGTAGAACTGATCCAGCAAAGTTTGATCAGGGGTATTCAAAATGTTGTGAGTTCTTCGAGGAACTTCATCTTGCTTTTCTTCCTCCTCTTCCTCACTGTTATAGTCCTGGGGATTCCGTGGCAAAGTGTCACCTCTCCAGAGCCCAAAGATCTGAATTGTGACCAGTATGAGTGTAATATAGATGTTCCAATTCATTTTTGGTGAATGTTCCGTATCTGCAGGTAAATGGATCTTTAAATTAGGCTGATGGTTACTTTTTCCCTCCATTTTGCTCTGAAGCCATTCTATCTGCTGTTGGTACTGGTACTCGTGTTCCTTAATTCTATTCTGGACCTCTTCTGTCTCCACTTCATCACTCAGGAGGCGGGGGTGGTACAAGCTCCCTGTGATCATCAGAATGCACATTTTGAAAAGGTTTAACGCAGCTGTCATCCTATCAAAAAAGAAGATAGCAGGTATTCATAAAGTGTTGATGCAATTCAGGTCGAAACTACACTAATACATCAGAGACTCTGCTGTTTTGAAACCTTGCAATATTTTAATCATCCATTATTATTTAGTTCAGTTTACGTGACCGAGTTACAGTGAAAAGCTTGTCGTGTGTTATCCAGTCAGCTGAAAGTTAATACATGATCACAATCAAGCCATTTACAGTGTATAGATATATTATAAGGGAATAATGTTTAATGCAACATAAAGCCAGTAAAATCTGATCAAGGATAGTTCGAGAGTCACCAGATAGTAGTTCAGCGTTGCTCTCTGGTTGTGGTAGGATGACTCACTTGCCTGATAACAGCTGGAAAGAAACTGTCCTTGAATCTGGAGGTGTGCGTTTTCACACTTTTATACCTTTTGCCTGATGGGAGATGGGAGAAGAGGGAGTGGCCATTGTGGGACTCATTCTTGATTATGCTGCTGGCCTTGCCGTGAGGTATAAATTGAGTCAATAGAAGGGATGTTGGTTTGTGTGATGGTCTGGGCTGCGTCCACAATTCGTGGAAATCTCTTGCGGTCTTGGTTGGAGCTGTTCCCAAACCAAGCTGTGACGCACCCTGATCAAATGCTTTCTATGTTGCATCTGTAGAAGTTGGTAAGAGTTGTGGGGGACATGTCAAGCTTCTTAAGCCTTCTAAGGAAGTAGAGGTGTTGATGTGCTTTCTTCTCCGGAACCACCCTAAAATACAGGTGGTTCGGGAGAAGTTATTGGTGATATTGACTCCTCGGATTTTGACCTATCTCTACTTCTGCACCATCAATGCAAACTAGGGTATGCCTGAAGTTGATCATTATCTTGCTGACATTGAGAGAAAGGTTGTTGTCTCAACGAGATTTTCAATCTCTTTCCTATTTACACCGTCTCATCATTATTTGATATCCATTCTCCTTCTCATCATTATTTGATTTCATAATATATGTGCAGATGTCTTCCTGATCTATGACAGTCCTCATATATGTTTCGTCAAGTTGCAGGTAGATAGCAAGTAATGAGATACAGACACAGCCAATTATGTTAAGAACATGAATTACCAGTGAAAATACCCATTAGAAATACAGTTAGAAATCAGGGAAACATTCCCATTCATTAAAAAGTATTTAGAAAATTCTAGATGATAACACAAGTTCCTAATGCATTATGATTATATAATGCCGAGCTTGTAGCAGCACCATACGTGGCGAATAAAGAGGAGACATCAGGTTGGTGCAACTGGTTCTTTATTCTGTTGTCACACATATAGTGGGTGCGCTAACTATATGTAGAGTTGTTGTAGCTGAGCGAGGTTGTGCCCTCGGGCTCAGCTACCGGTAGAAACTCCTGGTGGGTCTCGTGAGAGAGCTTATGTACCAGGACACTCCCTCTGCCCATGACGTCGTGTGCCCGCCCTCTCCTGACGAGGGTTCGAGCTTAAGTGGACGCCACAGGACCCCCCCCAGAACAGGAGGAAGGAATAGCTTGGTCAAGGGAGGCTCCTGCATGTAGGTCTGGGACACCCCGGACGCGGGTCGGGACGGAGGGCTCCACGGGCGCAGTTGACGCTCTGCGTGGGCGATCCCGATGTACCGAGGGGTGCGAGGAGACCGATGCAGAAGCCGCCGGACAGAAGAGGTCTGGGACACCCCGGGCGTGGGTCGGGATGGTGCTCTACACGGGCGCAGTTGACGCTCTGCGTGTGAGATCCCGATGTACCGAGGGGTGCGACGAGACTGAAGAGACACGGTTGCATCTCCTTGACCAGCTAAGGGAGAGTGTCCTGTGACACACGGCCCCCAAAAACGATGGGGGAAAAACCAAATACAATATACAAACTAATTGCAGTGCACACAAAAAAAATCAGTTAAAAAAAAAAATAATTAGTGTCCAGTGTCTAAATTTCAAATTGTCCAGTGTTCATAGTGCAGCCACAACATCCAGCTGGAAGGTGGCGCTGTGGACAGTGGTGAGGCTGCAGTGACGGCATCCGGCCGGAAGGTGGCGCTGTGCATGACGGTGAGGTTGCAGTGACGGCATCCGGCCGTTAGGTGGCGCTGTGGTCGGCGGTGAGACTGCAGGGACAGCAGCCGAACTGACGGTGGCGCTGTTGCTGGCAGTGAAGCTGCAGGGACGGCATCCGGCCAGAAGGTGGCGCTGAAGACGGCGGCCAGGTAAGTTCGTAGTTCACTTCCGGCCGGCCGCGGCCATGTTTGTAGTCAGAAGCCGCCCGTTTCAAGATGGCGCGGCGGCCATTTTGCCGGCCGGGTGAAGAGGAATCACCTGGAGCTGAAGGGCGGCTTCGGCGGCCGCCTCAGGTAAGCCCACTTTTTCAGGTGCAGCGGTCGGCGGGGCCAGGCGTAATGCAGGGCCGGACGTGGAGCCGTGGCGAGGCCTGTTGCTGTGCCGGGTCCGGTGCAGGGCCTGGAGACCCGGTGAGGCCTGGAGCGGTGCTGGGGCCTGGAGACGCGGTGAGGCCTGGAGCGGTGCTGGGGCCTGGAGACGCGGTGAGGCCTGGAGCGGTGCTGGGGCCTGGAGCGGTGCTGGGGCCTGGAGCGGTGCTGGGGCCTGGAGACGCGGTGAGGCCTGGAGCGGTGCTGGGGCCTGGAGCGGTGCTGGGGCCTGGAGACGCGGTGAGGCCTGGAGCGGTGCTGGGGCCTGGAGCGGTGCTGGGGCCTGGAGACGCGGTGAGGCCTGGAGCGGTGCTGGGGCCTGGAGACACGGTGAGGCCTGAAGCGGTGCTGGGCAGGGCCTGGAGCGGTGTCCGCGGTCAGTTGCGGTGCCAGGCCCGGAGTCCATTGTCGGGAGCGGGAGAGTGGCAGGTACTCACTCTGCTCCCAGGGCCGTCGGGCGTGTGTCAGGGTTGCCGTGGGCAGGAGGCTGCTATGCTCGCAGCTCCTGCAGCAGCTGGTGGGGCAGCGGCGGCTGCTAGAACCTCTCCGCTCCGGTGGTCGGCTCCTGGCATGTCATGCAGAGGAGCTCGACGGCCGCCATGCAAGGCCTGGAGCGGTGTGCCGTCTGGAAGCGGGGCCTGCCCCGTTGCCGGGAGCGGGAGAGCGGCGGTAGCCGTGGCTTCTCAGCTCCGGTGAGCAGCAGCAGGTGAGGAAGGGGCGACATACCTCACTGCAGGGCCTGGTTGGCGGCAGCGTAGTTCTGCAGGGCTGGGCAGCCGGCTGCAGACATCAGGTCTCCCGAGGCTGCGTCTTCAGGTGAGACCCAATTTAAATTCGGACAGTCGGGGGTCACCAATGTAGCAGCACCATACGTGGCGAATAAAGAGGAGACATCAGGTTGGCGCAACTGGTTCTTTATTCTGTTGTCACACATATAGTGGGTGCGCTAACTATATGTAGAGTTGTTGTAGCTAAGCGAGGTTGTGCCCTCGGGCTCAGCTACCGGTAGAAACTCCTGGTGGGTCTCGTGGTGAGAGAGCTTATGTACCAGGACACTCCCTCTGCCCATGACGTCGTGTGCCCACCCTCTCCTGACGAGGGTTCGAGCTTAAGTGGACGCCACAAGCTCAGACTTTATATGTCTATACTTACACGAGCAGGAAAAGATTAAAAACGCTAATATCAACGTGCAAGCATTGGTTGTTTGCCAATGATCATTGGTCAGAATAAATATACGGCAGAAAAGAAATTAAATGCAATAGAAACATAAAATTATTAAAAGATTAAAGGACGGAGAGAGAGGCAGATGGAGAGAGAGGTAGACAGAGAGAGAGGCAGACAGAGAGAGAGGCAGACGGAGAGAGAGAGGCAGACGGAGAGAGAGAGGCAGACGGAGAGAGAGAGGCAGACGGAGAGAGAGAGGCAGACGGAGAGAGAGAGGCAGACGGAGAGAGAGGCAGACGGAGAGAGAGGCAGACGGAGAGAGAGGCAGACGGAGAGAGAGGCAGACGGAGAGAGAGGCAGACGGAGAGAGAGGCAGAGAGCGAGAGAGAGACAGTGACAGAGGGAGTGACACAGAGAGATAGAGAGGGATTGTCTCCACAACCCCGCCTATCCCCCTGATGCGGGGACGCTCGCCCACCCGACATCATCGCTGCCTTTCATCGGGGGGGGGGCGAGAGAAAGAGAGAGAGAAAGACAGGCAGACAGAGAGAGAAAGAGGGAGAGACAGAGAGAGAGAAAGACAGAGAGACAGATATCGAGACAGGTTTACAGAGAGAGACAGAAAGAGAAGGAGAGACAGAGACAGACAGAGAGAAAGACCGAGAGAGGCAGAGGGAGAGACAGGCAGAGGTAGAGAGAGGCAGAAGGAGAGAGAGAGGCAGAGGGAAAGAGAGAGACAGAGGGCAACAGAGACAGGGAGAGCCAGAGAGGGAGAAAGAGACAGACAGAGACACAGAGAGAGTGTCTCCATCCCCCCCGCCCCCATGTTGCAACCCGTGTTGGGGACTCTCCCCCCCCCCCCGACAATCCCTCCCCCCCCCTCCGACATCATCGCCGCCCTGCATCGGGGGGAGGGGGGGGGGGCGAGAGACAGAGCGAGAGCAACAGGCAGACAGAGAAAGACAGATATAGAGAGAGACAGGCAGAGAGAAAAAATATAGAGACAGAGAGAGAGACTGAGACAGAGAGACACAGAGACTGAGAGAGAGAGGCAGAAAGGGAGACAGAGAGAGACAGAGAGCGAGAGAAAGACCGAAAGAGTGAGACAGAGAAAGAGACAGGGAGAGAGAGACAGAGAAAGAGACAGAGGGAAAGAGACAGACAGAGGGAAACAAACAGACAGAGAGAGAGAGGGAGAGAGACAGAGGGAGAGACAAAGACGGAGAGAGAAACAAAGGAGAGACAGAGGGAGGGTGAAGGGGAGGGGGAGGGAGTGTTGGGGAATGAGGGAGAGTGGAGGAGGATAGGGGTAGGAACAGGGATGGCGAGGTAATGGGGGAGTGGAGGGGAAGAGGAGAGGGTGAGGGGTGGAAGCAGAGGAGGGTGGGGGAGGGAGGATAATGGAAGAGGGGAATAGGGGACTGAAGAGGCAGACTGAGATGCGTTCACATTGATATTATATTTTACAAGTTATTACAAGGCCAGTTCATTGGCTATATTTAAGAGGGCGTTAGATGTGGCACTTGTGGCTAAAGGGATCAGGGGGTATCGAGAGAAGGCAGGTACGGGATATTGAGTTGGATGATCAGCCATGATCACATTGAATGGCGGTGCAGGCTCGAAGGGCCGAATGGCCTACTCCTGCACCTATTTTTCTATGTTTCTATTGCCATTTATCTTTAAAAACGTCAGCCACTCCTACTAGTATTGCTAGTTGGAGCTATGAGTGAGTGGTGGAATATTGTGTTGAAGGAACGGGGCCCAACGGGTCCCACTAGTTTATTACTAAAACTCCTATCTTGTTTGTTTCTATGCATGTCTGTCTGCCTGTCTGTGATCTCCGATTCGGTGATGTCTTCAAATTATGCCAAAACGGCATATGATAGCGCTGCAATTCTTGGACCACATGACTCACAATTGTCATGTGGTGGTTTGTAACAAGTTTCGTTCAGAATGATGTTATATTTCGCGTTATTTTTAAATATACAAAACCACAATTTGGGAAAAAAATTCTCCCCTCCACACTGGCACTTACAGCTATGATGTCATAATGGGATTGCAGCCCTGCTCGTTACAATGTTGCTATCCATGGACACTGAGTCCTGCCAGCCCTAGCTTCAATTTTACTTCGGAGTCACGTGAGTGATTCCGTGAAGAACCCCGCCAGTCCGCATGCGCGTCATTATGCCTTTTCGCATGGCTCAGCGACTGACTGGCAGGAGCAACGGTCCTGCCAGCGGTAAGTTTAAACATACAGATAAGTTTTGTATTTCTTACCAGGTTCTGTTTTCTCTTGCAGGAACCTCTTCTGGTGACTGGTGACTAAACTTGGTGAGCACATGGTATTGGGAGTAGGGTGTTGACATGGATAGAAAATTGGTTGGCAGACTGGAAGCAAAGAGTAGGAATGAACGAGTCCTTTTCAGAATGGCAGGCAGTGGCAAGTGGAGTGCCGCAAGGCTCGATGTTGGGGCCGCAACTGTTTACCATATATATAAATGATTTGGAAGAGGGAATTAGGAGCAATACTAGCAAATTTGCAGATGACACAAAGCTGGGTGGCAGTGTGAACTGTGAAGAAGATGTTAGGAGGTTGCAGGGGGACCTGGACAGGTTGGGTGAGTGGGCAGATGCATGGCAGATGCAGCATAATATAGATAAATGTGAGGTTATCCACTTTGGCGGCAAAAACAAGGGAGCAGATTATTATCTCAATGGGGTTAGGTTAGGTAAGAGGGAGGTACAGCGAGACCTCGGTGTCCTTGTACACCGGTCACTGAAAGTTGGTGTGCAGGTACAGCAGGCAGTGAAGAAAGCTAATGGAATGTTGGCCTTCATAACAAGAGGATTTCAGTACAGGAGTAAAGAGGTTCTTCTGCAGTTGTATACAGCTCTGGTGAGACCACATCTGGAGTATTGTGTACAGTTTTGGTCTCCTAATTTGAGGAAGGACATCCTTGTGATTGAGGCAGTGCAACGTAGGTTCACGAGATTGATCCCTGGGATGGCGGGATTGTCATATGAAGAAAGATTGAAAAGACTAGGTTTGTATTCACTGGAGTTTAGAAGGATGAGGGGGAATCTTATAGAAACATATAAAATTATAAAAGGACTGGACAAGCTAGATGCAGGAAAAATGTTCCCAATGCTGGGTGAGTCCAGAACCAGCGACCCCTGGTTCACAACAACCCCCCAACCCCACAACTCAATACACAACAGACAATAGGTGCAGGAGTAGGTCATTCATCCCTTCAAGCCAGCACCGACATTCAATGTGATCAAGGCTGATCATTCCCAATCAGTACCCCGTTCCTACCTTCTCCCCATATCCCCTGACTCCGCTATCTTTAAGAGCCCTATCTAGCTCTCTCTGGAAAGTACCCAGAGAACCTGCCTCCACCTCCCTCTGAGGCAGAGATTTCCACAGACTCACAATTCTCTGTGAGAAAAACTGTTTTCTCATGTCCGTTCTAAATGCTTAACCCTCAATCAATCAGTTTTATTCGTCACTTGCACATAAAGTGCAATTGAGATTAATTTGCCAACAGCGGTACAATGAAAAAAGAACACACAAAAACACAATAAAATGGACTTCCGGTGGCGCCATGTTCTGAGGGGGAATCGCGCCAGATCAGCTCCGCAAAAATCTGCAAAAAAAACGGGGGTAAAGGGAACTGCTAACTGTACTTACCGCAGGAGAACGACTTGGAACGGCTCCGGGTGCGATTGCAAGCTGCGTGACGTCATCAGGCGCGCGACTCCAGTAGGAAATTTAAAATGCATCGCTCCCCCCCCCCCCACTGTAAAAAAAGTTGTAAGAAAGGAGGTAGGCCTCACCGGACCCTCGGGCTCGAGTTTGGCTGCCTCCCAGGAAGAGATCTCACTGAAGAAAAGTGAAATGGACGAACTTAACATAGAAAATAGGTGCAGGAGTAGGCCATTCGGCCCTTCGAGCCTGCACCGCCATTCAATGTGATCATGGCTGATCATCCAACTCAGTATCCCGTACCTGCCTTCTCTCCATACCCCCTGATCCCTTTAGCCACAAGTGCCACATCTAACGCCCTCTTAAATATAGCCAATGAACTGGCCTCAACTACCTTCTGTGGCAGAGAATTCCAGAGACTCACCACTCTCTGTGTAAAGAATGTTTTCCTCATCTCGGTCCTAAAGGAATTCCCCCTTATCCTTAGACTGTGACCCCTTGTTCTGGACTCCCCCAACATCGGGAACAATCTTCCAGCATCTAGCTTGTCCAACCCCTTAAGAATTTTGTAAGTTTCTATAAGATCCCCCCTCAATCTTCTAAATTCCAGCGAGTACAAGCCGAGTCTATCCAATCTTTCCTCATATGAAAGTCCTGACATCCCAGGAATCAGTCTAGTGAATCTTCTCTGTACCCCCTCTATGGCAAGGATGTCTTTCCACAGATTTGGAGACCAAAACTGTACACAATACTCCAGGTGTGGCCTCACCAAAACCCTGTACAACTGCAGTAGAACCTCCCTGCTCCTATACTCAAATCCTTTCGCTATGAATGCTAACATACCATTTGCTTTCTTCACTGCCTGCTGCACCTGCATGCCTACTTTCAATGACTGGTGTACCATGACACCCAGGTCTCGTTGCATGTCCCCCTTTCCTAATCTGCCACCATTCAGATAATAGTCTACCCTCATGTTTTTGCCACCAAAGTGGATAACCTCACATTTATCCACATTATACTGCATCTGCCATGCATCTGCCCATTCACTCAGCCTATCCAAATCACCCTGCAGCCTCCAAGCATCCTCCTCACACCTAACTATACCCCCCAGCTTGCTATCATCTGCAAATTTGGAGATGTTGCATTGAATTCCCTCGTCCAAATCATTAATATATATTGTAAATAGCTGGGGTCCCAGCACTGAGCCTTGCGGCACCCCACTAGTCACTGCCTGCCATTCTGAAAAGGACCAGTTTACTCCTACCCTTTTCCTCCTGTCTGCTAGCCAGTTCTCTATCCACATCAATACTGAACCCCCAATACCGTGTGCTTTAAGTTTGTATGCTAATCTCTTATGCGGGACCTTGTCGAAAGCCTTCTGAAAGTCTAGATATAACACATCCACTGGTTCTCCCTTATCCACTCTACTAGTTACATCCTCAAAAAATTCTATCAGATTTGTCAGACATGATTTACCTTTCGTAAATCCATGCTGACTTTGTCCAATGATTTCACCACTTTCCAAATGCGCTGCTATCCCATCTTTAATAACCGACTCTAGCAGTTTCCCCACTACCGATGTTAGACTAACTGGTCTGTAATTCCCCGCTTTCTCTCTCCCTCCTTTTTTAAAAAGTGGGGTTACATTAGCTACCCTCCAATCCTCAGGAACTACTCCAGAATCTAAGGAATTTTGAAAAATTATCACTAATGCATCCACTATTTCTGTGGCTACCTCCTTGAGTACTCTGGGATGCAGACTATCTGGCCCTGGGGATTTATCGGCCTTCAATCCGTTCAATTTACCCAACACCACCTCCCGGCTAACTTGGATTTCACTCAGTTCCTCCATCTTATTTGACCCCCGTTCCACTGCTATTTCCGGCAGATTATTTATGTCTTCCTTAGTGAAGACAGAACCAAAGTAGTTATTCAATTGGTCTGCCATGTCCTTGTTCCCCATGATCAATTCACCTGTTTCTGACTGCAAGGGACCAACATTTGTTTTAACTAGTCTCTTTCTCTTCACATATCTATAAAAGCTTTTGCAGTCAGTTTTTATGTTCCCTGCCAGTTTCCTTTCATAATCTATTTTCCCTTTCCTAATTAAGCCCTTTGTCCTCCTCTACTGTATTCTGAATTTCTCCCAGTCCTCCGGTAGGCTGCTTTTTCTGGCAAATTTGTATGCCTCATCTTTTGTTTTTATACTATCCCTGATTTCCCTTGTTATCCATGGATGCACCACCTTCCCCGATTTATTCTTTTGCCAAACTGGTATGAACAACTTTTGTACTTCATCCATGCAGTCTTTAAATACCTTCCATTGCACATCCACTGTCAACCCTTTAAGAATCACCTGCCAGTCTATCTTGGCCAATTCACATCTCATACCTTCAAAGTTACCTTTGTTCAAGTTCAGAACCCTTGTTTCTGACTTAATTTTGTCACTCTCCATCCTAATGAAGAACTCAACCATATTATGGTCACTCTTGCCCAAGGGGCCACGCACAACAAGACTGCTAACTAACCCTTCCTCATTACTCAATACCCAGTCTAGAATAGCCTGCTCTCTCGTTGGTTCCTCCACATGTTGGTTGAGAAAACTATCCCGCATACATTCCAGGAAATCCTCTTCCTCAGCACCCCTGCCAATTTGATTCACCCAATCTACATGCAGATTGAAGTCACCCATTATAACCGTGTTACCCTTGTTGCACGCATTTCTAATTTCCTGTTTGATGCCATCCCCAACTCCAATACTACTGTTAGGTGGCCTGTACACAGCTCCCACTAGCGTTTTCTTCCCCTTAGAGTTTCGCAGCTCTACCCATATCGATTCCACATCCTCCACGCTAATGTCCTTCCTTTCTATTGCATTAATCTCCTCTCTCACCAGCAACGCTACCCCACCTCCTTTTCCTTTTCGTCTATCCCTCCTGAATATTGAATATCCCTGGATGTTCAGCTCCCAGCCTTGGTCATCCTGGAGCCATGTCTCCATGATCCCAACTATAGCATAGTCATTAATCGCTATCTGCACCTTCAACTCATCCACCTTATTACGAATGCTCCTTGCATTGAGACACAAAGCCTTCAGGCTTGTTTTTACAACACTCTTACTCCTTATACAATTATGTTGACAAGTGGCCCCTTTCACATCGATCCCTATTACACTTGGCCATACTCTCCTATCCCTTTGTGATCTTTCTTTCCCGTTAATTCTGGGGGTCATTAACCATCCCTTTACTCTCTTTCCCTTTAACTCCGTTCTCAATTATCCCTTTGACACCTCACCCCCCTTATTCAGTTTAAAACCATCCGTGTAGCAGTGGCAAACCTGCCGGCCAGAATGCTGGTCCCCCACCTGTTAAGATGCAATCCGTCCCTTTTGTACAGTTCCCCCTTACTCCAAAACAGATCCCAGTGATCTAAGAATCTAAATCCCTGCCCCCTGCACCAGTTCCTCAGCCACACATTCAGGTCCCGTATCTCCCTGTTCCTGCTCTCGCCAGCACGAGGAACTGGAAGCAAACCGGAGATAACAACCCTGGAAGTCCTGCTTTTAAGCATTTTTCCGAGCTCTCTGAAGTCCCGCTGCAAAATATTCATCCCCTTCTTTCCAACATCATTTGTGCCAACATGCACGACCACTTCCGGCTGTTCACCTTCGCCCTTGAGGATTGTCTGCACTCTGTCCGTAACATCCTGGATCCTGGCACCAGGAAGGCAGCACACCATCCTGGAATCCCGTCTGTTGCCGCAAAAACCCCTGTCCGTACCTCTCACAATGGAGTCTCCAACTACAATGGCGTTGCCCGACTTTGGCCTCTTTGTTTTTGGCTCATCAGCCCTTTTTGTTTTGCAAGCCAGTCCACCACTCAGTGAGATACCGTCTTCTGTCCCGGCAGCTTCCACGTGGGTGAACCTGTTCACAAGAGGTACAACACCCGGGGACCGTTGCATTCCATGTTTTCCTCCCTTTCTCACCGTCACCCACCTTCTCTCTTCTAGTGCCTTGGGTGTAACAATCTTACTGAAGGACTTGTCGAGGAACGACTCAGTTTCTCGGATGAACCTGAGGTCATCCACTTGTTTCTCCAGTTCCCCAACACGGTCCTTCAGGAGCTGTACCTGGATGCACTTCTCACATTTGTAGCATCCAGCGGCACCAGCAGTGTCCTTGACCTCCCACATACTGCAAGCATGACACTGCATCAGCTTGCTTGACATCTCCTTCTTTTGCCTCGGTCTCTCCCTATCCAGTGTTTTGTGCAGCCTCCTCTCCGAAGACTCTCGAGCCGAAGACTCTCGAGCCAAAGACTCACACTTTACTCACAGGGCACTTCCCTCACTGCCGCTCCCCAAGAGCTGCCTTGCTTACATTGACTGTTCAATTGCCTAATTTACAAACCAAATTCCTCAGTTTTCAACTGCTTTCCCCCTCTGACTCACTGAGAACTCTCCTCCCACTTGGCCTAGAGCCAATCAGTGCTTTCTCCTGCTTCTCTTTGTTGCTGTTGCTTCAAAATCCACGGAAAGCCTGAGTTTTTAACTGAGTTAAAAACTCCATGTTAAGTGAGATGAAGAAACTGCAGAAAGAAATGAAGAAGGAATACAAAGATGAAATAAAAACTTTAAGAGCAGATATCCTGGTGTTTCACGAAATAATTAAAGACGAATTAACAAAAGAAGTCATAACGACGGTAAAAATTATGATGAATGAATGGAAAGTAAAGGCGGACGCTGAGTTTCAAACTCAAATGGCTGAGGTAAACGACAAGGTTGCTGGGATGGAAGGAATATTGGATGCGAAGATAGATCCTATTCTAATCTCACTTGACCAACAAAATGATGCAATTAAAGAACTGACTGAACTTGCTGTATCAAGCACTAAGGAGAGAGAGAAGCTACGTGCCGAGAATAAACGCCTCTCAGAGCTACTACGCAAAATAAATGAGAAATGTATTGATTTGGAGGGACGACAAAGACGTAAGAATTTGCGTATAGTAGGATTGAGTGAGGGTCATGAAGGAAATCAAGACCCGCGAAAATTTGCTGCAAAACTCCTAAAGGACATTCTGAATTTGGATCAAGAACCCCTGTTGGGCCGCGCGCACAGGGCTTTAAGACGCGCCACTGGGAGAGGTGCACCACCAAGACAAATGATTGTAAAGGTGGCTTATGATCACGTCTTCGAAGAAATGATGAAGATAATAATAAGAAAGAGAAATCTGAAATACGAGGGAGACAACATCAGTATTTTCAGAGATTACCCAGCGGAAGTGGCTAAGAGAAGATCTTTATTCACAGAAACAAGAGGCATTCTGAGGAATATAAAGGATACGAAGGATCTTAGATATGGTTTGATGTACCCAACATCATTGAGAGTAACCTACGATAACAAGGAATACCGTTTCGTTAAGCATACTGAAGCACTGGAATTCGCTCGAGACATACAGAAGAAGGCAGAAGAGGAAGCGGAAGAAGAAGCACTGGAGGAAGAAGAAAACGACTGAACTTTTATCACCGGCCTGCGGTTATGAATTACTCATAGAGAAAGAGGAGGAATAATGGACATGAAGTTGTAGTTTTGTATTAAATAATAAAATTTTAATTATTCCCCTAACATAGCATTACTTATTATAATATTAATTATAATAGAAACTAGTAACTAGAAACTAGTAATATGAATAATAGAAATAACTACTAAGTATATAAAGTTAGTACCCCACCCCAATATACACAGTATCCTAGATAGGAGCTGGAACAATTAACATTTTTTTTTATAAACGGAAGTCATTAGATTAATAGCCACGTTAGTGTGGCTTCCACTAATGCACACTACACAATATACAAGTGTAGTTTCTTTTTTTTCTGGGCACCCTATTAACACTCTTTACTCTTTTTTTATTTACATTTTTAACTATTTTTTATATATCAAATATTTGATCTTATATTATATATTATATGAATGGTTATGATCGATATTGTATAATTAGTTTAAGAAGACATGTATATGGATTAATGAGGATAGTAATTTTCATCAAATGGATGTTTGGGTATAATGTTGAGCTGGAGGAGTCGAGAAGGCTCCAAAAAAAGCCACCCTAACAGTAAAATGCAAGACATGAATGTGAAGACTGGGGGTGATGGAATTACCTTCTGCAGTTGGAATGTTAAGGGAATTAATGAACCAGTTAAAAGGGGAAAGGTGTTAGCTCAGTTGAACAGATTGAAATCTGATGTTACTTTCCTTCAAGAGACTCATCTCAAACAAGATGCTCAACATAGATTAACAGCTAAATGGATTTCAAAGGTGTATCATTCTTCATTTATACATAAATCTAGAGGAGTTGCAATAATTATTCGTAAAGGTATACCTTTTAAACAAAGTTCTATAATAGAGGATAAAGAGGGTAGATATGTAATAATTACAGGGGAATTATATTCAAAAAAAGTAATTCTTATGAATATATATGCCCCTAACTTTGATAACCCATTATTTTTTAAGAAAATATTTAATAATGTTCCCATATCCGCTCAATATAATTTAATAATTGGGGGTGATTTAAATTGTACTTTAGATAACTATCTAGACAGATCTTCTACAAAAAGGAAAGCTGCCTCTAAGTCAATAAACTAATAAATTATTTTATTAATACATCTAATGTTACATCTAACGTTTCAAATGTCATTAGAAACGGGAATAGTCCCCGAGGATTGGCGTACTGCGCATGTTGTTCCATTGTTTAAAAAGGGTTCTAAAAGTAAACCTAGCAATTATAGACCGGTTAGTTTGACTTCAGTGGTGGGCAAATTAATGGAAAAGATACTTAGAGATAATATATATAAGTATCTGGATAAAGAGGGTCTAATTAGGAACAGTCAACATGGATTTATGCCTGGAAGGTCATGTTTGACTAATCTTCTTGAATTTTTTGAAGAGGTTACTAGGGAAATTGACGAGGGTAAAGCAGTGGATGTTGTCTATATGGACTTCAGTAAGGCCTTTGACAAGGTTCCTCATGGAAGGTTGGTTAAGAAGGTTCAACTGTTGGGTATAAATGCAGGAATAGCAAGATGGATTCAACAGTGGCTGAATGGGAGAAGCCAGAGAGTAATGGTGGATGGCTGTTTGTCAGGTTGGAGGCAGTTGACTAGTGGGGTGCCTCAGGGATCTGTGTTGGGTCCTTTGTTGTTTGTCATGTACATCAATGATCTGGATGAAGGGGTGGTAAATTGGATTAGTAAGTATGCAGATGATACCAAGATAGGGGGTGTTGTGGATAATGAAGAGGATTTCCAAAGTCTACAGAGTGATTTAGGCCAGTTGGAAAAATGGGCTGAAAGATGGCAGATGGAGTTTAATGCTGATAAATGTGAGGTGCTACACCTTGGCAGGACAAATCAAAATAGGACGTACATGGTAAACGGTAGGGAATTGAAGAATACAGTTGAACAGAGGGATCTGGGAATAACCGTGCATAGTTCCTTGAAGGTGGAATCTCATATAGATAGGATGGTAAAGAAAGCTTTTGGTATGCTAGCCTTTATAAATCAGAGCATTGAGTATAGAAGCTAGGATGTAATGTTAAAATTGTACAAGGCGTTGGTGAGACCAAATCTGGAGTATGGTGTACAATTTTGGTCGCCCAATTATAGGAAGGATGTCAACAAAATAGAGAGGGTACAGAGGAGATTTACTAGAATGTTGCCTGGGTTTCAACAGCTAAGTTACAGAGATAGGTTAAATAAGTTAGGTCTTTATTCTCTGGAGCGCAGAAGGTTAAGGGAGGACTTGATAGAGGTCTTTAAAATGATGAGAGGGATAGACAGAGTTAATGTGGACAAGCTTTTCCCTTTGAGAATAGGGAAGATTCAAACACGAGGACATGACTTTAGAATTAAGGGACAGAGGTTTAGGGGTAACATGAGGGGGAACTTCTTTACTCAGAGAGTGGTAGCCGTGTGGAATGAGCTTCCAGTGGAAGTGGTGGCGGCAGGTTCGTTGGTATCATTTAAAAATAAATTGGATAGGCATATGGATGAGAAGGGTATGGAGGGTTATGGTATGAGTGCAGGCAGGTGGGACTAAGGGAAAAAAGTTGTTCGGCACGGACTGGAAGGGCCGAGATGGCCTGTTTCCGTGCTGTAATTGTTATATGGTTATATGGTTAAGGATATTTGGAGATTAGATAATCCATCCGGACGAGAATATTCCTTTTTCTCGCCCGTATTTGGAACTTACTCGAGGATAGATTATTTTCTAATTGATTCAAAACTACTTCCTTTCACGTATGATGCAAAATATCACAATATTATTATCTCAGATCATGCGCCACTAACATTCAAGATAAAATTAAAAGATATACTTAACAAAACTACTACTTGGAGATTTAATCCCCAGATTTTAAAGGACAAGGACTGTTGTAAACATGTGGTGGAACAGATTAAATTATTTTTTGAAAGTAATGACAAACCTGAAATTTCAACATCGCTACTTTGGGATACATTTAAAGCATTTATGCGTGGTGCAATAATATCAGCACAAGCATATTTTAATAAAGAAAATCGAAAGATGGAACAAAAGTTAGAAAATGAGATAAAACAACTAGATAGTGAAAATATAAAACATCCTTCTAAAGAATTAAGTAATAAAATTGCAATAGTAAAATACAGACTAAATAAAATATATTCTAACCAACTCATTAAACTTTTTCAACAAACCAAACAAGTGCATTTTGAATTTGGAGACAAACCACAAAAATTGCTAGCACGACAACTTAGAAAATTAGAAGATGAAAAAATGATACATGGAATTAAATCTCCGCATGGAAATATATTGACTATACCAAAAGATATTAATGACAGATTTCTACAATATTATCAAAATCTTTATTCATCGAAATTAACAGGACAAACATGGTATGGAAACATTCCTACAAGAATGTCAAATTAATAGTTTAGATCAGGAAGGTAGACACTTGTTAAATGCTGAAATAACAGTAAAAGATATTGAAGAATCAATTAGTTCGTTAAAGAATGGAAAAGCTGCGGGCCCTGATGGCCTGAGTGCAGAATTTTATAAAAAATTTCAAGATCTGATTTCCCCAAGATTACATACAGTGTATAGATATGCATATGAACAAGGAAAATTACCAGAATCTTTAAATGAATCCACAATTACACTTATTCCTAAGGTAGACAAGGATTTGGAAGATCCAGGATCATATAGAGCGATTGCCCTTCTAAATACAGACCAAAAAATATTAACTAAAGTTTTATCTCGGAGATTAAGTCTAGTGATTTCTAAATTAATACATTATGATCAAACAGGTTTTATTCCAAAACGTTATTCATCCCATAATCTTAGACGCTTGTTTAATATTATATATTCAAAAAGACTATGGGACATGGAATTAGCGGTTGTATCATTAGATGCAGAAAAGGCATTCGATCAGGTAGAATGGTTATATTTATTTAATATAATGGAAAAGTTTCAATTGGGGGATAGATTTTGTAAATGGGTAAGAATTCTATATTGGAATCCTACTGCAAGAATCTTAACTAATCAAATACTATCAGCTGAATTTAAGCTCTCTAGGGGATGCAGACAGGGATGTCCGTTATCGCCTTTATTATTTGCTTTGGTGATAGAGCCTCTGGCGGAAAGAATTAGATCTGAACCTGAAATATACGGCTATAATACTGACACAACAACTAATAAAATATCTTTATATGCAGATGACGTTTTGATTTATATTACAAAACCGGAATTTAGTATTCCCAAGCTGTTTAATGTTATAACTAAATTTGGCACATTTTCTGGAAATAGGATTAATTGGAACAAAAGTGATATTATGCCTATAACTGGAATAAATTTAAATATATTACAACAATACCCACTAAAAATAGTTACAGACAAATTTAAATATTTAGGAATTAATGTAACTAAATCCTATAAGTTATTAATTAAATCTAATTATCCTCAACTACTAGATAAACTTAGAAAAAATATTTTATATTGGAAAACACTTCCTATATCTATGATTGGTAGAATAAATGCTATAAAGATGTTTTTTTTACCACAATTGTTATATTTGTTTCAGGCTATTCCTTTTGTTCTCCCGAAAACCTTTTTTAAAAAAATAGATAATATTGTTAATAGTTTTATTTGGGACTATAAAAATCATAGAATAAGTAAAAAACATTTATGTAAATCTAAGATAAATGGAGGATTAGCACTTCCAAATTTTTTATATTATTTCTGGGCTGTCCAGATTAAGAATATGAATTGCTGGTGGGTAAATATGGATCATGAACCAATGTGGTTAAAGATGGAAAAGGAAGACTGTTTACCTTTCAATGTAGGCTCGATTCTCTTTGCCCCAAAGGAAGTACAAAAAAATTTTTTATAGGGACAACCCTATAATTTATAATAATAGACGTATTTGGAAACAAATAGTTAAGACTTTACATTTAGATAATCTCTCACTAAGACTACCAATTACGAATAACCCATTATTTAAACCCTCTATATTAGATGGGGGGTTTAGACATTGGGACGATTTAGGAATTAAAAGGATAGAGCACCTTTATAGAAAAGGAAAATTTATTTTATTCCAGGAGTTACAAGATATCTACGGATTGTCTCCACAACACTTGTTTAGGTACTTACAAATTAGAGATTATATTAAATCCAATACACAAGATTATAAAAATAAAGAACCAGGATTATTAGATGAACTGTTTAACTTGCACCCAAATACAGAAAAATTAATAGCTTATATATATAATATTATTTTGGATAAGGAGAATCCAATAACTGAAACATATCGTCAAGCATGGGAAAATGAAATTGGTTTATCTATAACAAAAGAAAATTGGGAAGAAAGTTTACAACGAATACATCGGTGTTCGTTAAATGCCAGACATACATTGATACAATTTAAAGTATTATATAGATTACATTATTCGAAAACTAAATTAAATAGTATCTTTCCCAATCTCTCCTCTATTTGTGATAAATGTAAGAATTTAAAAGCAAATTTAATACATAGTTTTGTTACATGTCCCAAATTGAATCATTACTGGACAGAAATTTTTAAAGTTATTTCTGAAGTTCTTAAAGTTAGATTGGACCTTGACCCAAAGTTAATAATATTTGGAATTCCGGACTCAAATTTGGTACTTACAGTAAATCAAAGAAATTTCTTTGATTACTGTTTGATAATAGGGAAAAAAATCATATTGAAATTTTGGAAGGGAACATTATCCCCCACAATTAAAATGTGGGCAGCAGAGATGTTGGAGACGTTACATTTAGAAAGAATTAGATTTGTCCTATTGGACAAGTATAATTCCTTCGAACAGATATGGTCTCCATATATACAGTATTTAGAGAAGTAGCTGTTCTTGGCATCACAGCTCGGCGGGTACCCTACGGGATTTGATGAGAATAATTTATTTTCATACTAGGATTAATATGAATGTCTCTATTGATATTATTATTTGTAATAGTTTTATTTACAATATATTTTGTTGTTTTTCATTTATATATACATATATAATATTTTTTCATTTTTTTGTTAACCTTTTTTCCTTTCTCTTTTTTTTTCTTATATATAATCAAATTATTATTTAATCACATCTTTATTGATTTATAACTGCTCTATCCTTTTTCTATCTTTTTTTCCAAAAAAATAGAAGATAATAATTATCAATGTGTTATTTGTATAAATATTGAATTAAGTTGATGTTTGTAAATCTGTTTAAAACATTGAAAATTGGTTACTTCTAATAAAAAAATATTAAAAAAAAAAAAACACAATAAAATGTTAACACAAACATCCACCACAGCATTCATCACTGTGGTGGAAGGCACAAAATTTGACCATTCCTCCTCCATTTTCCCCCGTGGTCGGGACCTCAATCCTCTGCAGATGCAGGCGTCCAGATGAGTAGACAAGGTAAAGTCCAGGTAAGTCCTGAATCGGTCCCTCTCCCCTGAGATCACGGCTTCAGGTTGGTGCTGGCCGGCGGTCGAAGATCTAAAGTACCAGCCGCGCTGCAGCCGGAAGCACCGCAAACTGCAGGGCTGGCAGTCAGAGCTCCTCTCCTCCCCAGCGAGTGACCCCGCTCCTGATGGTAAGTCCCCGCTGCGCCCGCGGTAGAAGTTGGCCGTGGGCCGGCGGTCGGAGCTCTTCTCCTCCCGGGTCCTCAATGAGAGACCCCAGGCTGCGGACGCTGTGCTAGCGGGGCCAGCGAACGAATCGCTCCCCTCCGTGCCCGCCGCTGAAGCCCCGGGCACGTCTCCAGGAAAATCCTTGCTGTTAGGCCACGGGGGAGGCAAAATGGAAAAAGTCGCCTCTCTGTGGAGGAGGCGACCGAAGCGGTTTCCCCCTTACCCCCCCCCCCCCCCCCCCCCCAAACAAGACACACGGAGAGACACCAAAATCACACATTAGGACATGCAAAAAAAAGTAGAAAAAACTAACACGCTGCTGGCAGGGCTGCTGGCTTGCAGCACCCCCACTGACCCTTATTCTTAAACTGTGGCCCCTGGTTTGGGACTCCCCCAACATTGGGAACATGTTTCCTGCCTCTATCATGTCCAAACTCTTAACAATCTTATATGTTTCAATAAGATTCCCTCATCCTTCTAAACTCCAGAGTGCACAAGCCCAGCCAACCAATTCTCTCAGCGGATGACAACTCACAGGCGCATCTAGAGAGGGAGAGAGACGTTAGAGAGAGGGGGCAGAGACACAGAGAGAGGGGTGGAGATACAGAGAGAGAGAGAGAGAGAGAAGGGCAGAGAGAGGGGCAGAGAGAGGGGGAAGATGGGAGGGGAAAGGGGGGAGGAGAAAGGGAAAGAGCTAATTTGTAAGGGCATAGCAGATATTAGTAGTAAGCACAAGGTAGTGATTGTGGGAGATTTCAATTTTCCAAAAATAGACTGGGAAACACATTCTGTAAATGGGCTGGATGGTTTGGAGTTTGTTAAATGTGTGCAGGATAGTTTTTTGCAGCAATACATAGAGGTATCGACCAGAGAAGGGGCAGTGCTGGACCTCCTGTTAGGAAATGAGGCAGGTCAGGTGACGGAGGTATGCGTTGGTGAGCACTTCGGGACCAGTGATCACAATACCACTAGTTTCAATATAATTATGGAGAGAGTCAGAACTGGACCTAGGGTTGAGATTTTTGATTGGAGAAAGGCTAACTTTGAGGGAATGCGTAATGATTTAAAAGGAGTGAATTGGGACATTTTGTTTTATGGGAAGGATGTAGAAGAGAAATGGAGGACATTTAAAGGGGAAATTGTAAGAGTACAGAATCTTTATGTCCCTGTTCGGTTGAAAGGAAATAGTAAAAATCGGAAAGAGCCATGGTTTTCAAGGGAAATTGGACACTTGGTTCGAAAAAAGAGATATATCTACAATAATTATAGGAGGCATGGAGTAAATGCGGTGCTAGATGAGTATAAAGAATGTAAAAAGAATCTTAAGAAAGAAATAAGAAAAGTTAAAATAAGATATGAGGTTGCTTTGGCAAGAAAGGTGAAAGTAAATCCAAAGGGTTTCTACAGCTATATTAATAGCAAAAGGATAACGAGGGATAAAATTGGACCATTAGAGAGCCAGAATGGACAGCTATCTGCAGAGCCAAAAGAGATGGGGGAGATATTGAACAATTCATTTCCTTCGGTATTCACCAAGGAGAAGGATATTGAACTGTGAGGTAAGGGAAAAAAGTAGAGTAGCTATGGAAACTATGAGATTCAAAGAGGAGGAAGTACTGACACTTTTGAAAAATATAAAAGTGGATAAGTCTCCAGGTCCTGACAGGATATTCCCTAGGACATTGAGGGAAGTTAGTATAGAAATAGCAGGGGCTATGACAGAAATATGTCAAATGTAATTAGAAACGGGAATAGTGCCGGAGGATTGGCATACTGCGCATGTTATTCCATTGTTTAAAAAGGGTTCAAAGAATAAACCTAGCAATTATAGACCTGTTAGTTTGACGTCAGTGGTGGGGAAATTAATGGAAAGGATACTTAGAGATAATATATATAAGCATCTGGATAAACAGGGTCTGATCAAGAACAGTCAACATGGATTTGTGCCTGGAAGGTCATGTTTGACAAACCTTCTTGAATTTTTTGAAGAGGTTACTAGGGAAATTGATGAGGGTAAAGCAGTGAATGTTGTCTATATGGATTTCAGTAAGGTCTTTGACAAGGTTCCCCATGGAAGGTTCGTTAAGAAGGTTCAATCTTTGGGTGTTAATGGCGGAGTAGCAAGATGGATTCAACAGTGGCTGAATGGGAGATGCCAGAGAGTAATGGTGGATGGCTGTTTGTCAGGTTGGAAGCCGGTGACCAGTGGGGTGCCTCAGGGATCTGTGTTGGGTCCACTGTTGTTTGTCATGGACATCAATGATCTAGATGATGGGGTGGAAAATTGGATAAGTAAGTATGCAGATGATACTAAGATAGGTGGTGCTGTGGATAATTAAGTAGATTTTCAAAGTCTACAGAGAGATTTGGGCCATTTGGAAGAGTGGGCTGAAAGATGGCAGATGGAGTTTAATGCTGATAAGTGTGAGGTGCTACATCTTGGCAGGACAAATCAAACTAGGACGTAAATGGTAGGGAATTGAGAATGCTGTGGAACAGAGGGATCTAGGAATAACTGTGCATAGTTTTCTGAAGGTGGAATCGCATGTAGATAGGGTGGTAAAGAAAGCTTTTGGTGTGCTGGCCTTTATAAATCAGAGCATTGAATATAGGAGTAGGGAAGTAATGTTAAAATTGTACAAGGCATTGGTAAGACCAATTCTGGAGTATGGTGTACAATTTTGGTCGCCTAATTATAGGAAGGATGTCAACAAAATAGAGAGAGTACAGAGGAGATTTACTGGAATGTTGCCTGGGTTCCAGCAACTAAGTTACAGAGAAAGGTTGAACAAGTTAGGTCTTTATTCTTTGGAGCACAGAACGTTAAGGGGGGACTTGATTGAGGTCTTTAAAATGATGAAAGGGATAGACAGAGATGACGTGGATAAGCTTTTCCCATTGAGGGTAGGGAAGATTCAAACAAGAGGGCATGACATGAGAATTAAGGGACAGAAGTTTAGGGGTAACATGAGGGGGGACTTCTTTACTCGGAGAGTGGTGGCTGTGTGGAATGAGCTTCCAGCAGAAGTGGTGGAGGCAGGATCGATTTTAACATTTAAAATTAAAGTGGATAGGTATATGGACTGGAAGGAAATGGAGGGGTATGGTCTGAGTGCAGGTAGATGGGACTAGGGGAAAATAAATGGTCAGCATGGACTGGAAGGGCCGAGAGGGCCTGTTTCCGTGCTGTAATTGTTATATGGTTATATGGGGGGGAGAAGGGAGGAGGGGGCAGAGAGGAGAGAAGCTGGCGGAGGGAAGAGGAGGAGAGAGGGAGAGGATGGGGTAGAGATGGGGGTGGAGAGGAAGAGGTGAGAAGAGCGGAGAGGAGGAGGGGGGAGAGGAGGAGTTGAGGAGGAGGAGGAAGTGGGGGGAGAGGAGGAGGAAGCGGTAGAGGAGGAGGTGGAGAGGAGGAAGGGAGTGGGCAGCGGGCAGCGGGGCACGCATCAACCAAAGGATTGCGTGTTCAGCAGCTTATATCCAGAGCCCGGGGGGGGAAGGGGTCTTCGCAGGGGAGGGCTGGTTCCCGAACGCAAAACTCCCTCGCTCCCGGCTGGTGGCTCCCGGCTGCAGGTTCCAGGGCCCAAGTATTGGGGGGAGTAGTTGGGTGCCTGACGTCACTCACAGCGTGTGGAACATAGTGCAGGCCGCGTGAAGCAGATCCACTGTGACGTCATCAGCCAAAGCAAGGTGGGTTTTTTTCTAAGTTCTCTCAGATTTTTGAACATTTTGATTAATAACTCAAGAAATAGAGCATGAAATTTTCAGGTAAGATGACTTTGTAGTCCACGGGATAAATCTCCACCAGAATATGTAAAACATTACCGTTTGAGCATCGTTTTTTCAAGCAGATGCGATTATACACACAGGCGCACACACACACACACATCCAAGATCAGAGTTTCATAATTATAGAGATATGATATGATTGAATAAAAACCAAGAATTATACATTCACATTTCAAAAATGGTTTCACAATTCAGTGGTACTGATTTCCAGTATTCCATACTGATATTTGAGAATACATGAGGTTGCATGCAAAATACTGATTTTCAAAAATCCAGTTTCTGTGTAGTACGTTCTGTTGCATTTATGTGAGAAATACCGATTTCCCCAACAAAATACTGATTTTCAGCCATCAAAATATGGAAATGCTCGGTGAAACTTGGCAGCTCTGCAATTATTCACAATCACATTGTGGTTGAGAATCCAAAATGTGATTTGTGATCTTGTTTATAGCCCTGTCCCACGGTGCGAGTCCATCCCGAGTTTAAAAAAATATCAAAGTCGTGGTTTTCTCCGAGATTCTAAGTTTATGTTCATGAGTTCAAACGATTTCCCACATGTATGTCTAAGTTTGCCGTTTACTTCTCATTTCTGCGATGTACCAAGTTCCTCTCCCGAGGTACCAAGTTCTTCTCCCGAGTTACTCTTGAGCCAACAACGACTACCGACGTGTGGAAAAATCATCAGATGATAAAACTGATGTCATGCAGTTTTCTTTTACACTACAAAACGCCTCCCATGTTTAAATTTCTTAGGGTTACGGAATCAAGGGATATGGGGAGAAAGCAGAAACGGGGTACTTATTTTAGATGATCAGCCATGATCATATTGAATGGCAATGCTGGCTCGAAGGGCTGAATGGCCTACTCCTGTACCTATTTGTTATGTGTTTATACCTTTTAAATGACTTGACATGCGTTTCATGATTCCAACATCTGTCTTTTCCAATATCCCTTTCCTTGTATATCTCTTGGGCGTTTCCTCTCTTTCCCCAACTCCCATCTCCTCCATCTGCCAGTCCATCTGAGTGTAAATATGAAGTTCTTCTTGGCTGTCTATCTGTATGTGTGGACTTTCCATTAAAAGTCATCCATGATCATTATCTCACAATACTTCAGGTGTTTTGGCCACTCATTTCTCATCGAGTTATGGGTCCATACAACACAGAAACAGGCTCCTCCGCCCACCATGTCCATTCCAACCATAGCCTTCCTGACCGTTATTCGACTTTTGGCCCATATACTTTGTAAACCTACCTCCGTCGCGTTATCAGATTTCGACTACGGTACTTACTGGGTTGAGAAAAAAATCATCAGATGCCATCTATTCCGCCTGCTGCTCACGTTAAATCTACGCCCTTTGATGAGTTCAATTAATCTGATTATTGTCTGTCCTCATTCATTTCATTATACGTTCACTTGAGGAGCGTGTGTCACTGCTCCAGGGACCCGGGTTCGATTCTAACCTCCGGTACTATTTTATGGAGTTGCTCCCATTCGCTCCCCGCACGCTGCTTTGTTGTATGAATGCTCCCCGCAACACCTGCTGTGTTGTATGAACCCATGACTCGATGAGAAATGAATGGCAAAGACATCTGAAGGACTGTCACCTTCCCCCGATGTGTCTGGTCGAATGGGCCTCAGGTGGGAAATTGATGTGAATGGGGGCAGAAATGAGATTGAGGTAAATGAATGTTTGACGGCTGGCTCAGTGTGCCGAAGGGCCTGTTTCCGCCCTTTGGGACATTTTCACTAGGTGTGTGCGCTGCCATACGCGTAGCTTCGCTATTTGTAAAGGTTTCTTGTCTAATGTACTTTTTAAAACTCACTAAACCTGAGTTTTGGGATTTTTCAATATATAGATTGACGGTTAGTACATTTCTCACCCCTGTTTATTCATCGCTGGACAGCCTGTATTTCGGGGATCTCGCCTCACACCTGTATCATTGGCCACGTTATCATATCCTGCACTGTTTTATCCGTGACTGCGGATGGTAGCGATCGACCCCAAAGGATATTCCCCTTCGTGTTGGCAAGGTTTTGCAATTGGTTTATATTTCACATAAAGGCGATTTATTTTTAAGAGTTGGTGTGGATCATTTCATTTTCAAATAATCTCATTCAAACAAGAGATGGACACAAAGAGGTGGAGTAACTCAGCGGGTCAGACAGCATCTCCGGAGAAAAGGAATAATCTTCGGGTCGAGACTTTTTTTAAGCGATGCTGCATGACCCGCTGAGCTACTCCAGCTTTTTGTTCCTGTCCGGTGTAAACCACCATCTGCAGTTCCTTCCTACACTTATTCAAACAGGAATGCATCCCCCCCACCCCCACCCCCCACCCCACCACATAATGCATCAAACTTCTGAAGCAGTAATGTGAAAGGCACATAAACAAGGGGACGTGACCTGCCCTTGGAAATCTGGAAATATTGGTTGGTGGTCGCTCTATTCCAAAGGCCAAGGTGAGATTCCCACACGTGTCTCCAGCATCAGGGGATCATTCCATACAGGCAGACTTGGCAACATTTTTTTACTCACCTTTTTTTTTCTCTGTCCAGCTGCCGAGTGAACTCAACGGGTCACGCAACATTTCTGGAGAAAAGGAATCTGTGACGTTTGAAGGAAGGAAGGAATTGCAGATGCTAGTTTAAACCAAAGATAGACACAAAATGCTCGAGTATCTCCACGGGCCAGGCAACATCTCTTGAGAAAAGGAGTAGGCGGCGTTTCGGGACGGGACCCTTCTTCTGGCTAAGACCCAGCCTGAAGAACGATCTCGACCCGAAACATCACCTATTTGTTTTCTCCAGAGATGCTGCCTGACCAGCTGAGTTAGTCCATAATTTTGTGTCTATCTTTGGTTTAAACTAGTATCTGCAATTCCTTCCTTCAAATTTTTAGAGCAGTTTGTTTCAAGAAACAATCCTTCCAAAATTGCTCAAAGTTGTTGCATTTGCCTCTTCAACTTGAGATGAACCACATTAAGATTGCATCTGAGAAATGCTTAACTCGCTTTCCAAAGAAAACCAGGACAACTCGATGAAGCTGCATCAACTCAACATTGTCGTATAACCAACCCGACCTCCCGGTGGCTCAGCACTTTAACTCCCCCTCCCATTCCGTATCCGACCTCTCGGTCCTGGGCCTCCTCCACGGCCAGAGTGAGCAACACCACAAGTTGGAGGAACAGCACCTCATATTCCGCTTGGGGAGTCTGCATCCTCTGGGCTTAATCATTGAATTTTCTCAATTCTGTTAACCCAGACTGCCTCCTCCCCCTCCCCACCTCTCCCTCAGCCCTCAGGCCCTGACATTCCTTCTCCATCTCCCCCCCCCCCCCACCCAAGTCGCACTAGCTTCTCATTTTCACACTACAAACAGCCTGTTTCCTTTATCATCAATACTTTTTTGCATATCTTTCATTCATTGTTCTTTATCTCTCTATATCTCTCGTTTCCCTGATCCCTGACCAGTCTGAAGAAGGGTCTCGACCCGAAATGTTGCCTATCTCCTTCGCTCCTTAAATGCTGCTGCACCCGCTGAGTTTCTCCAGCTTTTTGTGTAACCCTCATTGTCCTGCATTGAATGTTTGGTTTGATTGAGCTGCATCACTAACTGATCCCTTGAAGTTAGTAACACTAAAAGCCATGATGTGCTCAGGCAACGGGTGTCCATTGAACTGCATTTGTTCAAGGTCTGGCATAGAAACATAGAAAATAGGTGCAGGAGGAGGCCATTCGTCCCTGCGAGCCAGCACGGCCATTCATTGTGATCATGGCTGGTCGTCCGCTACCTATAACCCGTGCCTGCCTTCTCCTCATATCCCTTGACTCCACTAGCCCCTAGAGCTCTATCCAACTCTCTCTTAAATCCATCCAGTGATTTGGCCTCCACTGCCCTCTGTGGCAGGGAATTCCATAAATTCACAACTCTCTGGGTAAAAAAGCTTTTTCTCAGCTCAGTCTTAAATGACCTCCCCTTTATTCTAAGACTGTGGCCCCTGGTTCTGGACTCACCCAACATTGGGAACATTTTTCCTGCATCTAGCTTGTCCAGTCCTCTTATAATTTGATATGTTTCTATAAGATCCCCCCTCATCCTTCTAAACTCCAGTGAATACAAGCCTAGTCTTTTCAATCTTTCCTCATATGACAGTCCCGCCATCACAGGGATCAATCTCGTGAACCTACGCTGCACTGCCTCAATCACAAGGATGTCCTTCCTCAAATATGAGACCAAAACTGTACACAATACTCCAGATGTGGTCTCACCAGAGCCGTATACAACTGCAGAAGAACCTTTTTACTCCTGTACTGAAATCCTCTTGTTATGAAGGCCAACATTCCATTAGCTTTCTTCACTGCCTGCTGTACCTGCACGCCAACTTTCAGTGACTGGTGTACAAGGACACCCAGTCTCGCTGTACCTCCCCCTTACCTAACCTAACCCCATTGAGATAATAATCTGCTCCCTTGTTTTTGTTGCCAAAGTGGATAACCTCACATTTATCTATATTATACTGCATCTGCCACGCATCTGCCCACTCACTCAACCTGTCCAGGTCCCCCTGCAACCTCCTAACATCCTCTTCACAGTTCACACTGCCACCCAGCTTTGTCATCCGCAAACTTAGAAACATAGAACATAGAAACATAGAAATTAGGTGCAGGAGTAGGCCATTCGGCCCTTCGAGCCTGCACCGCCATTCAATATGATCATGGCTGATCATCCAACTCAGTATCCCGTACCTGCCTTCTCTCCATACCCTCTGATCCCCTTAGCCACAAGGGCCACATCTAACTCCCTCTTAAATATAGCCAATGAACTGGCCTCAACTACCCTCTGTGGCAGAGAGTTCCAGAGACCCACCACTCTCTGTGTGAACAAATTCCTTCTCATCTCGGTCCTAAAGGATTTCCCCCTTATCCTTAAGCTTTGACCCCTTGTCCTGGACCTCCCCAACATTGGGAACAATCTTCCTGCATCTAGCCTGTCCAACCCCTTAAGAATTTTGTAAGTTTCTATAAGATCCCCTCTCAATCTCCTAAATTCTAGAGAGTATAAACCGAGTCTATCCAGTCTTTCTTCATAAGACAGTCCTGACATCCCAGAAATCAGTCTGGTGAACCTTCTCTGCACTCCCTCTATGGCAATAATGTCCTTCCTCAGATTTTGAGACCAGAACTGTACACAATACTCCAGGTGTGGCCTCACCAAGACCCTATACAACTGAAGTAGAACCTCCCTCCTCCTATACTCAAATCCTTTTGCTATGAAAGCTAACATACCATTCGCTTTCTTCACTGCCTGCTGTACCTGCATGCCTACTTTCAATGACTGGTGTACCATGACACCCAGGTCGCGCTGCATCTCCCCTTTTCCTAATCGGCCTCCATTTAGATAATAGTCTGTTTTCCTATTTTTGCCACAAAAGTGGATAACCTCACATTTATCCACATTATACTGCATCTGCCAAACATTTGCCCACTCACCCAGCCTATCCAAGTCACCTTGCAGTCTCCTAGCATCCTCCTCACAGCTAACACTGCCCCCCAGCTTAGTGTCATCCGCAAACTTGGAGATATTGCCTTCAATTCCCTCATCCAGATCATTTATGTATATTGAAAATAGCTGGGGTCCCAGCACTGAGCCTTGCGGTACCCCACTAGTCACTGCCTGCCATTGTGAAAACGACCCGTTTACTCCTACTCTTTGCTTCCTGTTTGCCAGCCAGTTCTCTATCCACATCAATACTGAACCCCCAATGCCGTATGCTTTAAGTTTATATACTAATCTCTTGCTGGTGTTGCTCCTAATTCCCTCTTCCAAATCATTTATATATATAGTAAACAGTTGCGGCCCCAACACCGAGCCTTGCGGCACTCCACTCGCCACTGCCTGCCATTCTGAAAAGGACCCGTTCACTCCTACTCTTTGCTTCCGGTCTGCCAACCAATTTTCTATCCATGTCAACACCATACTCCCAATACCATGTGCTCTAATTTTAGTCACCAGTCTCCCGTGTGGGATCTTATCAAAGGCTTTCTGGAAGTCTACATACACTACATCCATTTGCACCCCTTCATCCATTTTACTTGTCCCATCCTCAAAAAATGCCAGAAGATTAGTCAAGCATGATTTCCCTTTCATAAATCCATGTTGACTTGGACTAATCCTTTTACTGCTGTCCAAATGCTCCATTATTACCTCTTTAATAATTGACTCCAGCATCTTTCCCACTACCGAAGTCAGGCTAACTGGTCTGCAATTCCCCGTTTTCTCTCTCGCTCCTTTCTTGAAAAGTGGGATAACATTAGCTAACCTCACATCCACAGGAACTGATCCTGAATCTATTGAACACTGGAAAATGATCACCAATGCGTCCGCTATTTCTAGAGCCACCTCCCTGAGGACCCTGGGATGCAGACCATCAGGCATCAGTCATTGAAAGGGTTTACTCACTGAAAATGAATTGTTAGATCACTGTAAAATTTTCCATTAAGGTCTGACTTCTTCTTTCATGTGGCGTGCACAGCCTAAAGTTGTCGGACAACTTGTTCTATTTGATCTTATTTGATTGTGCACGCCGGGTTGATTGTATTTGTCGAAACAGGGCGGACCACGTGAAGGTTGCAATCTCCCACCCCAAGATCTGACTAATCTTCAGCATGTCACTTCTGGCACTCAGGCCAAACCCACGATTAATACGGTAAACTCATGAGTCACTACAGTAAACTCACGGGCTACTACGGTATTACAACGAGTTTAAAAGTATCACCATTTTCCTTCAAGAGTATATTTGACTCATGGAAATCTTTCAACATGTTGAAATTTTTTCACGAGCTAACACGTTTCCCGAGTACCTGCCGTTAGCGTTACGAGTCGCTAAGTTACGTCCACGAGCTCCGACGTTCCCGCTACGTTCATTCTACGTGATTACCAGGAGTTTGATTTATTTTTAACTCGTGGGAGGACTCGCACCGTGGGACAGGGGTTTAATGAATCATCATGGAACTAGAATTTGTTATAAAAGTATGACAGTAAAAGAGGTTAGTTTGAAAGCGATCATAATAATGTAAATGCACCCTTTAGTTTGACTTCAATTTTCATGATGAAAATTGAAGTCAAACTAAATGTTGTATTCACATCACTATTCCATGTTGAAATTGATGTGACGTGAGGTTGTTGTGTCAGGAGGGCCAGTAAGGGTGCACTGCACACACTAACTCTTCATAACAAGAGGATTTCAGTATAGGAGTAAAGAGGTTCTTCTGCAGTTGTATACGGCTCTGGTGAGACCACATCTGGAGTATTGTGTACAGTTTTGGTCTCCTAATTTGAGGAAGGACATCCTTGTGATTGAGGCAGTGCAGCGTAGGTTCACGAGATTGATCCCTGTGATGGCGGGACTGTCATATGAGGAAAGATTGAAAAGACTAGGCTTGTATTCACTGGAGTTTAGAAGGATGAGGGGGGATCTTATAGAAACATATCAAATTATAAAAGGACTGGACAAGCTAGATGCAGGAAAAATGTTCCCCAATGTTGGGTGAGTCCAGAACCGGGGGCCACAGTCTTAGAATAAAGGGGAGGTCATTTAAGACTGAGCTGAGAAGAAAAAAAATTACCCAGAGAGTTGTGAATTTATGGAATTCCCTGCCACAGAGGGCAGTGGAGGCCAAGCCACTGGATGGATTTAAGAGAGTTAGATAGAGCTCTAGGGGCTAGTTGAGTCAAGGGATATGGGGAGAAGGCAGGCACGGGTTATTGATAGGGGACGACCATGATCACGATGAATGGTGGTGCTGGATCGCAGGGCCGAATGGCCTCCTCCTGCACCTATTTTCTATGTTTCAATGTAACACAGTCTAACAGTAACAGGCAATCAAATTAACACACACAAAAAATGTTTTTTAAGGTTTTTTAAGTATTTTATTTGCAGTTTTTGCATGCTCCTTTATAACATTTTACAATAATACAACATGATTATTAACACATGGACAACTTAAATTCTTAATTTTTTTAATGTAAACAACAATGACCCCCCCAATCATCCCATTCCACCCACTCATTACTCATGACTCAACCAAAATGATTTCTGAAATATTGGTCATAAATCTGGTGCAAAAATGCTCCATGATAAGGCTCAGAATGCAGCAGAGAGCATCTAAAACCCCAGAGCTTCCAGGGCTCACTCCCAGCCGTGCTTCCCACTCATGATGTGCGCTGCGCGAACATTATTTCACATAAAATATTTGTAATCCTATCATGCCGCCCCCCTTTTCGAAAAGCTACGTACGGGCCTGAAGGATGCAAATGGGTGTAAACTGCTTGGAGATACACCATCTTGTAAATATTATCGCTTAGAGCAGGGCCGCATTCACGTATAAGCTTGACAAGCTTAAGCTTAGGGCCTCGAGATCTAGGGTGGCCTCGCAGAGCCGATTTTACCACTAGGCTTCATGGGCTGAAGCCTAGGGCCTTGAAATCTAGGCGGCCTCCGGCCAAGGCAGGACACCTGCTGTTCAACTCTGGGCGGGCCCCCCTCTCTATCTCTCTCTCTCTCTCTCTGTCTGTCAATCTCCGCTCTCCGCTCTTGGCTCGCTCCTCATCCGCTGGCAGGGCTGGCCGCCTTGCACATGCGCTCTGTTACGGCCAGCACATCCTCCACCCAGCACATGCGCACAACCACGGCCAGCACATCGTCGGCCGCCCTGCGCATGCGCACTGCCACGGCAACTGGTCGGCGCTGGGCACTTTCTCCCTCGCTTTGAATTGTGGGAGATCTGACCGCCATTGCTGTCCGGTCGCCACCTCGCCGCAACCGCTGAAAACCAACGCAGAATCACCCTGATCCTAGATCTGGAGTAACTCCCTAGAGTAACTCTTGCTTCTGGTTTCCTGGTCCTCCATAAATATTCTAAATGGAATTTAAATTGGAGGTGGTGGAGGGCTGAACAATAACAGCCTATTGCATTTTATCTGTTTATTTATTGTGTATATATATATGGTCTATGGTATATAAACACACTGAACTTTTATCTCCTGTTCTGTATTATGTCTACATATTTTGTTGTGCTGCAGCAAGCAAGAATTTCATTGTCCTATCTGGGACACATGACAATAAAACTCTCTGGACTTGGACTTAAGCAAAAAAGGGTTCTTGGGGAAAAAAGAGCTACCTTACATTTAGTTGCGTCTGATCGGGTAGCTATGGTAGGGTGAAGACTATTCCATGCTTTAATTGTGCGGGGGAACCATGGAGCAGCCAGCAACTCTGGATAGAAGAAATTGGGTGGCATTTCGGGTAGAGACCCTTCTTTAGACTCCCTCTGGTTTTAGTGTTTTTAGTTTAATTTAAAGATGCAGCGTGGAAACAGGTCCTTCAGTCCACTGAGTCCACACCGGCCACCGATCACCCGTGCATTAGTTCTAACCCACACATTAGCGAAGTCAAGAGTCAAGAGTGTTTTATTCTCTCACATCCCAGTTAGAACAATGAAATCCTTACTTGCAGCAGCACAACAGAATATGTAAATATAGTACTCTGTAAACAATGTTATAAACGAGAAAATAAAACGGTGTATATTTATATATGAATATATAACTGTATAAAATTAGATATATCTGTGTGTGTGTATATAATATATATACCCACACACACACACACACACACACACACACACAATTTCCCTCCTGGGATTAATAAAATCCTATCGTATAGTATTGTGTGTGTAGGAAGGAACTGCAGATGCTGGTTTAAACTGAAGATAGACACAAAAAGCCTGGGTATCTCAACAGGTCAGACAGAATCTCTGGACAAAAGGAAAATATTACGTTTTGGGTTGGGTCTGAAATAGGTTCCTGCACACCTTTGGAATGTGGAAGGAAACAAGAGCACCCGGAGAAAACCCATGCAATCAAAGGGAAAAGGAGCAAGTTCCATACAGACAGCACCCATATTCAAGATCAATTCCGGGTCTCTGGCACTTTTAGGCAGCAACTTTATGGCCAATGTGCTGCCCCAAAGTCTTGAACTAAATTAAACCATACAGTAGTTGTAAAGGGGACATAGCGTCACATAGATTTAAAACTGAAAATGAATATTTTCATTTTTTTTAGTAACCAAAGTAATTAACGTATAATATTTTGTGTGTTGGAAAACAAAATATAGTGGCACATTTGGTAGACTTGCTGCCTCACTGCCAGAGATCTGTTTGATCCTGTTCTCGGGCACTAACTGTGTTGAATTTGCACATTCTCCCTGCAAGCGTGTGTATTTCCTCCCACATCCCATTGGCTTTGTAGGTTAACTTGTCTCTATAAAATTGCCCCTAATGAGTAGGGAGTGAGTGAGGAAAGTGAGATAACAGAACTTGTGTGAATGGGTAGACAAAAATGCTGAAGAAACTCAGCGGGTGAGGCAGCATCTATGGAGCGAAGGAAATAGGCAACATTTCGGGTCGTGAGGCTGGGGGGGGTGGGGAAGAATAAAGGAAGAGGTGGAGACAGTGGGCTGAGGGAGAGCTGGGCAGGGGAGGAGAAAGCAGGTTACCTAAAATTGAAGGAGTCAATGTTCATGGGGTATAAACTGCCCAAGCTAAATATGAGGTGCTGCTCCTCCAATTTACGGTGGGCCTCACTCTGGCCATGGAAGAGGCCCAGCACAGAAAGGTCGGATTCTGAATGGGAGGGGGAGTTGAAGTGCTGAGCCACCGGGTGATCAGGTTGGTTATTGCGGACCGAGCGGAGGTGTTGGGCGAAGCGATCGCCAAGCCTACGCTTGGTCTCACCGATGTAGAGCAGCTGACACCTAGAGAAGTGGATGCAATAGCTGAGGTTGGAGGAGGTGCAGGTGAACCTCTGCCGCACTTGGAAAGACTGCTTGGGTCCTTGAATGGAGTCAAGGGGGGAGGTAAAAGGACATGTGTAGCATTTACTGCGGTTGCAAGGGAAAGTGCCAGGAGACGGGGTGGTTTGGGTGGGGAAGGGACGAATTGACCAGGGAGTTACGGAGGGAGCGGTCTCTGCGGAAAGCCAACAGGGGAGGAGATGTGGCCAGTGGTGTGATCCCATTGGTAGTCAAAAAATCTGGGGAAATAGTCAGTGGGTGAGGCAGCATCCATGGACCGAAGGAATAGACGACATTTCGGGTCGAGACCCTTCTTCAGATTGATGTCGGGGGGGGGGGGGGGGGGGGGGGGCACACAAAAAAGAAAGGAAGAGGTGGAGACAGTAGGCTGTGGGAGAAATGGGAATGGGAGGGGAAGGAAGGAGAAAGCAAGGACTACCTGGAATTAGAGAAGCCAATGTTCATACCGCTGGGGTGTAAACTACCCAAGCAGGTATGAGGTGCTACTCCTCCAATATGTGGTGGGCCTCACTCTGGACATGGAGGAGGCCCAGGACAGAAAGGTCGGATTCAGAATAGGAAGGGGAGTTGAAGTGTTGAGCCACGGGGCGATCAGGTTGGTTATTGCGAACTGAGTGGGGGTGTTGGGCGAAGCGATCGCCAAGCCTGGGCTTGATCTCTCCGAGGCTGATCATACGCTGAATAATCCAACCACATTTTTGTTTGGAAGTGGAAAGAAATAATAGAAATTGCATTCATGGCAATGTGTAAAAAGAGTTGAGATTCTGTATTATAATTTTGCTGCATGTCATTGTGGTATATATCATATCTTGATCTGTGAATATGTTTAGTTTGTGACTTTATTTGAAGCAGAAATAATATGTGAATTCCGACTGGTAACTACGCACTTCGTCCCAGCACATTATCGCACGCGTCATGCAAGCCGTCTTAAATGACCACCTAAACTGTCAATTGGCAACTTAAAAAGCTGCCATGGTTGCCTGGCTGACAACAATTAAGTGAGAGCATTGCAAGGTGTATAATATTTTTGACACTGTCATTGGCCTTTCTTAAATATGCCGTCACAACACACTGTAGTCTCTAAACAACCCTTCAGTAATTTTCCTTGCCCTCCATTTCAGAATAATAGTGTTTTGTCAATAACTCGACACCGGCAATAAATAAATCAATAAAAAGTGCAGCTTTACAGCCCCTTATCTCATTGGCCACGCTCGGCTGCAAATCGGTGTCAATCTGGTGGACCATCTTCCTCTAGTCGTAGGGTTGGGGGTTGGGGGGGCCTCACAAGTGGAACAGCTTAGGGCCTCTCTTACATAGAAACATAGAAAATAGGTGCAGGAGTAGGCCATTCGGCCCTTCGAGCCTGCACCGCCATTCAATATGATCATGGATGATCATCCAACTCAGTATCCTGTACCTGCCTTCTCTCCATACCCCCTGATCCCTTTAGCCACAAGGGCCACATCTAACTCCCTCTTAAATATAGCCAATGAACTGGCCTCAACTACCTTCTGTGGCACAGAATTCTACAGATTCACCACTCTCTGTGTGAAAAATGTTTTTCTCATCTCGGTCCTAAAAGACTTCCCCCTTTATCCTTAAACTGTGACCCCTTGTTCTGGACTTCCCCAACATCGGGAACAATCTTCCTGCATCTAGCCTGTCCAACCCCTTAAGAATTTTGTATGTTTCTATAAGATCCCCCTAAATCTTCTAAATTCTAGCGAGTACAAGCCGAGTCTATCCAAACTTTCTTCCTATGCAAGTCCTGCTATCCCAGGAATCAGTTTGGTGAACCTTCATCTAAATCCGGCCCTGGTAAAACACCCGGTAGACACAAAATACTGGAGTAACTCAGCGGGTGAGGCAGCATCTCTGGAGAGAAGGAATTGGCTACGTTTCGGGACTAGACACTTCTTCAGACTAATGTCATGGGAGGGGGCGGGATAAAGATAGAATGTCCCGTAGACAGTAAGACTGGTCTTTAATGTGTTCAAGACTAATGTCTAACACATTAAAGTTTTCATTAGTGGGTTGGTTGTGGAGAGAGTTTGAAACTTTACATTCCCCGGGCATGAACATCTCGGCTGATCGATCTTGGACAGTGTTTATTGACGTTATTAGGAAGAACACATTCCAACGCCCTGACTTTCTTCAAAATTAAAGGGATTTGGCTTGTCATCCAATACTCTAAGGAACCTTTACAGATATACTCAAGAAATAATTGTGACCGGTTGCATCATGGCCATGTTTGGCAATTCTCACGTAAGGGAATGCAACAGGGTGCAAGGAGTGTTGGACTCAGCCTCGCCATCACGGGCAAAGCCCTCATCGCCATCAAAAGTATCAACATGAGACACTAGCTCAAGAATGCGGATCGATCACACGAGGCACAGAATCCTGAAATCCTACAGCACCAGATCACAGTTACTTTCTTAAAACCACCAGGGTTTTAAACGAACCCGCACATTCTCATCCAACCTCAAGGACCGAGCACCACAGGCGACGTCTTGGACTGCGAATGACTTATTTTTGCTTAATTACGTTGTAAACTAATGCCTTACATTTGTGCACTCTTCTTTCCTATATGCTTGTAAACATTGATGTATAATTCAAGTATAACATTGTGTGTGTGTGCATATACAGTATGTGCCCGTGTTGCTGCTGCAAGCAAGCGTTTCACTAAACCTCTGCATCACCACAGTTGCGCAAGTAGTCTAACACACTCGATTTGACGACGTGCTTTGAAAGGAGACACTTCACAAATTGACCAGCCCTGGCGAAGAAACATTACTAGCATGCTCAATGTAAATCAATTTAAATTGTTACTTCAATGCAAAGCTTTACATCTTTGAGAGGAGCACAAAGTGCGAAAACAATCCGGCCAAGAAATTGTTCAGAGCTCAAATCGTCATGCTGGAGGGATCCTGCCTGGCGCAACAGAAACTGATGTGGAAGAGGCGCTAAACCAGGGAAGGAAGTGGACGGGCCATCCATAACCAGGTCCCATCCAGGGGCGCTCTGAGCCCGTCGATCACCAGGAAAGGAAGACATCGTCTCTTACCTGGTCGCTTGTGGCCCCAAAGCTCCACTTGACACAGAGCCGGGGCGTCGCTACACAGGCGCGGTTCACACTGCTGTGTGCGGGAGGCGCCGCCTGCCTCTACTCACACCGCTGACCCGCAACAATGCCGCCCCCTGTGACGCCACTGGCCGTCAAGCAGCTGCGGGATCCCGGGCAACAGCTGCAGGAGCGCCGGTGCCCTCACTCACCTCGACGCGGCCGCAGCCCCGCTGTCATGGCGGCTCCCCCGCAGGATGAAGGTCAACGTAAATTCTGGATTTAGTGTTGTCCAATGAACCAGATTTGATAAGAGTACTCGAGGTAAAGGAACCGATTGCAGGTAGTGATCATAATATGAGAAGGTTAAATCGGAAATGTCAGCGATGCAGTTGAACAAAGGGGACTATGATGGCATGAGGGAGGAGCTGGCCAAGATAGACTGGAAAGGGATCCTAGCAGGAATGACAGTGGAACAGCAATGGCAGGAATTTCTGTGCATAATCAAAGACGCAGAATCATTTCATTCCAAAAAGGAAGAAAAATTCTAAGGGGAGTAGGAGGCAACCGTGGCTGACAAGAGAAGTTAGGGATAGAATAAAACTAAAAGAAAAGATGTATAACACAGCAAATAGTAGCCAGAAGCCAGAGGATTGGGAAACTTTCATAGGACAACAGAAGGAAACAAAATGGGCAATATGGTCTGAAAAGATGAAGTACGAGGGGAAGCTGACCAGGAATATAAAGAAGGACAGTAAGCGCTTCTTTAGATACATTAAGGGAAAAAGAATAGCAAAGTCAAATGTGGGTCCCTTGAAGGCAGACATGGGTGAAATTATTATGGGGAACAAGGAAATGGCAGAAGAGTTGAACAGGTACTTCGGATCCGTCTTCACTAAGGAAGACACAAACAATCTCCCAGAAGTACTAGAGGACAGAGGATCTGAGGGGGTAGAGGAACTGAAAGAAATTTTCATTTGGCGAGAAATAGTATTGGGTAGGCTAATGGAACTCAAGGATGATAAATCCCCTGGGCCTGATGGTCTGCATAACAGGGTCCTCAGGGAGTGGCTCTAGAATAGTGGGCGCATTGGTGAACATTTTCCAATGTTCAATAGATTCAGGATCAGTTCCTGTGGATTGGAGGATAGCTAATGTTATCGCACTTTTCAAGAAAGTAGCGAGAGAGAAAACGGGGAATTACAGACCAGTTAGCCTGACTTCGGTGTTGGGAAAGGTGCTGGAGTCAATTATTAAAGAGGTAATAATGGGGCACTTGGATAGCAGTAAAAGGATTAGTCCAAGTCAACATGGATTTAAGAAAGGAAAATCATGCTTGATTAATCTTCTGGAATTATTTGAGGATGTGACAATTAAATGGATGAAGGGGAGCCAGTGGATGTAGTGTATCTAGACTTTCAGATAGCTTTTGATAAGGTCCCGCACGGGAGACTGGTGACTAAAATTAGAGCACATGGTATTGAAGTAAGATGTTGAAGTGGATAGAAAATTGGTTGGCAGACCGGAAGCAAAGAGTAGGAGTGAACGGGTTATTTTCAGAATGGCAGGCCGTGGCGAGTGGAGTGCCACAAGGCTCGGTGTTGGGGCCGCAACTGTTTACCATATATATTAATGATTTGGAAGAGGGAATTAGGAGCAACACTAGCAAGTTTGCGGATGACACAAAGCTGGGTGGCAGTGTGAACTGTGAAGAGATTGTTCGGGGGTTGCAGGATGACCTGTACTGGTTGAGTGAGTGTGCAGATGCATGGCAGATGCAGTATAATATAGATAAATGTGAGGTTATCCACTTTGGCGGCAAAAACAAGGTGGCAGATTATTATCTCAGTGGGGTTATTTTGGTAAGGGGGAGGTACAGCGAGACCTGGGTGTCCTTGTACACCGGTCACTGAAAGTTGGCGTGCAGGTACAGCAGGCAGCAAAGAAAACTAATGGAATGTTGGCCTTCATAACAAGAGGATTTCAGTACAGGAGTAAAGAGGTTCTTCTGCAGTTGTATAGGGCTCTGGTGAGACCACATCTGGAGTATTGTGTGCAGTGTTGGTCTCCTAATTTGAGGAAGGACATCCTTGTGATTGAGGCAGTGCAGCGTAGGTTCACGAGATTGATCCCTGTGATGGCGGGACTGTCATATGACGAAAGATTGAAAAGATTAGGTTTGTATTCACTGGAGTTTAGAAGGATGAGGGGGATCTTATAGAAACATATAAAATTATAAAAGGACTGGACAAGCTAGATGCAGGAAAAATGTTCCCAATGTTGGGCGAGTCCAGAACCAGGGGCCACAGTCTTAGAATAAAGGGGAGGCTATTTAAGACTGAGATGAGAAAAAATGTTTTCACCCAGGGAGTTGTGAATTTGTGGAATTCCCTGCCACAGAGGGCAGTGGAGGCCAAATCACTGGATGGATTCAAGAGGGAGTTATATAGAGCTCTGGTGACTAGTGGAATCAAGGGATATGGGGAGAAGGCAGGCACGGGTCATTGATTGGGGATGATCAGCCATGTTCATAATGAATGGCAGTGTTGGCTCAAATGGCCTCCTCCTGCACCCATTTTCTATGTTTCTATGTTATCTACGTAATCCCCGCTGCCGGTCCATCAGCTGCCCCTATCACTCTTGCAGATCTAGTGAGGCTGTATGTGTGGAGCTGAAGAACAATAAAGGAATGATCACTTGTTGGGGGTGTACTACACACCCCAAATAGTCAAAGGGAATTAGAAGAACAAATATACCAGCAGATTGCAGACAGCTGCAGGTCAAAGAAGTTTGTTGTAATAGGGCATTTTAACTTTCCCAATATAGACTGGGAAAGTCATAGTGTGAAAGGTTTAGATGAGATGCAATTGATCAAAAATGTTCAGGAGGGTTTTCTCTGGCAATATGTGGAGGCCCCACAAGTGAGAGGGCAACACGATCTAGTCTTGGGAAATTGGGACAGGCAAGTGAATGAAATGTTCGTGGAGGAACCTTTTGGGACCAGTGACCACTGGTTGATTAGGTTTAAAATAGTTGTGGATAGGGACAGATAGGGCTCACATGTAAATTGCTAAATTGGGGTAAGGCCAACTTTGAGGGTATGAGAGAAAGTCTCGCTCCAGTTGATTGGAGCTGGTTGTTTGAGTGGAAAGGAACATCGGCCAAGTGAGATGTTTGAAAAGTGTGCTGACAAAAGCTCAGGATATGCACGTCCCTGTTAAAATGAAGGGCAAGACAGGCAAACGTAAGAAAGCTTGGATGACGAGGGAAATTGAGGCATTGGTCAAGAATAGGAAAGACGCTGAGGGTATGTATGGGCAGCTTGGATTCCTGGAGGAGTTTGAACGAAGGAGCAACCTTAAGTAGGAAATCACAAGGGCAAAAAGGAGCAAGGACAGTGCTCTGGCAAAAAGCATTAAGGACAATCCAAGAAATGTTTTAAATATGTAAGGGGTAAAAGGGTAACTAGAGAAAATACCAAGGTTCTGTATTTACCGAGAAGAAAGACAGGAGACCATAGGCACTTGGGGCAGTCAATGGAAGTGTCTTGAAAGCAGTCAGTGTTAGGGGTCGAAGAGATGCTAAAGCTACTTCATGTATAAAGGAAGACAAATATCCAGGGCCTGATCAGATATATCCGAGGACATTGTGGGAAACTAGTGATGGAATTTCAGGAGCCATTGTTGAAATCTGTGAGTCGTCTTTAAGGACAGGAGAGGTGCCGGAAAATGTGATTAAAAAGGTCAAAGAGGGCAGAGCTGTAGATGTTGTATATGGACTTCAGCTTCAGATATGGACTTCAGCTGAGCATTCAACAGGTTTCTGCATGGTCGGCTGCTCTGAAAGATTAGATCACATGGGATCCAAGGAGAGAAAGCTGAATGGATAGAAAATTGGTTTCATGGAAGGAAGCAGAGGGTGATGGTGGAAGGTTGTGAAAAAGACTTTTGGCACCATGGCTTTCATCAGCCAGTGTATTGAGTAGAGAGCTTGTGAGGTCAGTGTGTTCAGTTCAGTGCACCATGTTACAGGAAAGATGTTGTCAAGCTGGAATGGGTACAGAGAAGATTTACGAGGATGTTGCCAGGACTAGAGGGTGTGAGCTATAGGGAGAGGTTGAGTAGGCTGGGACACTATTCCTTGGAGCGCAGGAGGATGTGGGATTATCTTATTGAGTTGTATAAGATTATGAGAGGAATAGATCGGGTAAATGCACAGAGTATCTTTCAACCAACCTTTTCACACAAACGGTGGTTGGGGTATGTGACAAGCTGCCAGAGGAAGTAGTTGTCACATTTAAGAAACAATTAGACCGGTACATGGATAGGACAGGTTTGGAGGGATATGGACCAAATGCAGGCAGGTGGGACTAATGTAGCTGGGACATGTTGGCTGGTGTGGGCAAGTTGGGCCGAAGGGCCTGTTGCCACACTGCATCACGCTATGACTCTATGACTCGAAAGGGTTCAACCAACTATACCTAGAAGATGCAAAAGAAAAGGGGGACTAAAATATTGCATGGTGTGTTGAAGTGACAGGAAAAGTTGCTAAATTGCTTAAAATGGAGCCTTGTACTGTAAGGCTGTAGGTCCTGTGGTCTGTAGGCAGCCACTGCTTATCAACAATGACTCTACTTCAGATTCAGATTCAAAACTTTATTGTCATTGTGCAGTGTACAAGTACAGACACAACAAAATGCAGTTAGCATCTCACCCAGAAGTGGGAACACAGAATAATGGAACAGTAATATATATATATGTATACACAGTAGCAATCGTGCAATTTTCGGGGGGGGGGGGGGGGGAAGATCAGTCACTGGGGGAAGGAGTGTCCGAGGGGGGTGGATGACTGGCAATCATCAAGGCGCAGAGTTAAGTAGGGTAACCTACTTAAGCCGCAGGGAAGAAGCTGTTCCCGAACCTGCTGGTCCGGCAAAGGGGAGACCTGTAGCGCCTTCCAGATGGGAGGAGGGTAAACAGTCTGTGGCTGGGGTGAGAGCAGTCCTTGACGATGCTGCGCGCCCTTCGCAAACATCGCTTGCTCTGGACAGACTCAATGGAGGGGAGTGGGGAACCGGTGATGCGTTGGGCAGTTTTCACCACCCTCTGCAGTGCTTTCCGGTCAGAGACAGAGCAGTTGCCATACCATACTGTGATACAGTTGGTAAGGATGCTCTCAATGGTGCAGCGGTAGTAGTTCGCCAGAATCTGGGGAGACAGATGGATCTTCTTAAGTCTCCTCAGGAAGAAGAGACGCTGGTGAGCCTTCTTGATCAGTGTTGAGGTATTGTGGGTCCAAGAGAGGTCATCAGATATGTTGACCCCCAGAAACCTGAAGCTGGAAACACGTTCCACCTCCGTCCCATTAATATGGATGGGGGTATGCGTGGCACCCTTAGACCTTCTGTGGTCCACAATGAGCCCCTTGGTCTTCTTGGTGTTGGCCAGGTTGTTGTCAGCGCATCATGCTGCTAGGAGCTGGACCTCCTCCCTATAGGCCGACTCATCGTTGTTGCTGATGAGGCCAATCACCGTCGTGTCATCTGCATACTTGATGATGGTGTTGGTACCATGTACAGGTGTGCAGTCGTAGGTGAAGAGGGAGTAGAGGATAGGGCTCAGTACACAGCCCTGTGGAATGCTGGTGTTCAGGGTGAGGGTTGAAGAGGTGTGGTTGTCTAACCTAACAGACTGGGGTCTGTTGGTTAGAAAGTCCAGTATCCAGTTGCAGAGGGAGGGGTCGATGCCCAGGTCGATGAGTTTGGTGATCAGTTTAGAGGGGATAATACTGTTAAATGCTGAGCAAAAGTAAATGAATAGCATTCTCACGTAGGTGTCTCTGTTGTCGAGGTGGGAGAGGGCGGAGTGAAGTGCCGTTGAGATGGCATCCTCCGTACTCCTGTTCTTGTGGTAGGCAAACTGATAGGGGTCCAGTGTGGGAGGGAGGCAGCCTTTGAGGTGTGCCAGGACCAGCCTCTCAAAGCACTTAGTGATGATGGGAGTAAGTGCAACTGGGCGGAAGTCGTTGAGGTATCGTTCCAAGCAAGCAGTGGTCCAGCCCCTCCCGAAAAAACCTTAGACCCCACGTTGCCCAGCAACTACAGACCAATTTCTAAACGTCCATTCCTGTCAAAGGTTCTTGAAAAGGTTATTCTCTGTCAACTACTGCCTTACCTACACCAAAATAACATATTGGAAAGATTCCAGTCAGGCTTACAGCTTACCATAGCACAGAGTCTGCCTTGTTGAAAGTATACAATGATCTGCACCTTTCTGTCGACTCTGGTGACTATGTAATCCTGGTTCTTTTTTACCTCAGTGCGGCGTTCGATACAGTGGATCACAACATCTCAATTGACCATCTCCAGTTCGGGGTTGGTGTAGACGGTACTGCATTGAACTGGTTCACATCCTACATCAAAAATAGAAACTTCCCCGTCAACATAGGCAACTTTCCCTCTTCCCCAGCGAGCCTCTCCTGCAGGGTCCCTCAAGGTTCCATCCTAGTCCCCATCCTTTTCTCTACGTACATGCTTCCCCTTGGTCAAATCATTCAAAAGCACAACATCTCATTCCACTGTTATGCTGATGACACAGCTTTATCTCCCCCTGGAACCAAACAACCAGTCAAATATATTCAATCTCATGAACTGCCTTGAGGACATAAAATGTTGGATGGCATGGAATCTCCTACAGCTGAATGAGAACAAGTCTGAAGTCATCCTATTTGGCCCCCCTGACTCCATCAAAATAATTACTCTTGGCAACTTATCCACCCTTGTCAAACCCATGTCAAAAACCTTGGTGTGATATTTGATTCTGCCTTTAAGTTTGACAAGCAAATCAATTCAGTAGTAAAAGCCAGTTTCTTCCGGCTTCGTATTATTTCCAAAATAAAACCATTCCTCTCATTCAAAAATCTGGAGAAAGTCATCCACGCATTTATATCCTCTGGCCTGGACTACTGCAACTCCCTGTATACTGGGATCAGTCAGTCGTCCCTCTCCCGCTTGCAACTGGTCCAGAACGCCGCAGCCAAGCTCCTGACAGGTACCCAGAAGAGGGACCATATTACCCCCATTCTGGCCTCTCTCCACTGGCTGCCAGTATAGTTCAGAGTTGATTTTGAGTTTCTCCTGTTTGTCTATAAATCCCTAAACGGGCTTGCCCCTGTAATCATTGACCTCCTTTCCCCTTATTCTACCTCCAGGTCCCTCGGGTCAGCTGACTCTTGGCTTCTGGCTGTCCGGCGATCTAAATTTCAGCTCGGGGGTGACCATGCCTTTGCTGTTGTGGCCCCTAGACTGTGGAACAGCATCCCCCTCCCTATCAGATCTGCACCCTTCATCGACTCTTTTAAGTCCAGGCTCAAAATTTGTTTCTATTCACTAGCGTTTGCATCCCCCTGATGTGGCTGATCTTTGCTTTGTGTCTTTGAGCTGATTATTTGTACCCATGTGCTGTGTGCATTCCTGTGTATGTCTATTTCTTGTTGTGATTTTAGATGCCCACTCTGGTCTGTAACAGCACTTTGGTCAACGTGAGTTGTTTTTAAATGTGCTTTATAAATAAATTTGGTTTGAGTTGATTAAAGACTGCATGAGTTGTATGACATGCGATAAGTGTAAACAGGATCATCCTGGATTACTTCACACTGAACAGAAGAAGACGGAAAAGAAGCTGGAGCAAATAGTACATGTGTAGAAGCCAGCAACACGTGATGCTGTTACCTCACCTCAGATAACTACCCGTATTGGGGCTGGGGTAGAAACCTGTATTTTATCTATCTTACCACTGCAGGAAAGGAATAGCAAGAGGAATACAGTGTTGCAAACATATGCATTTTTGCATCACGGAAGCTCGGATACCTTTTGTACAGGAAGCTTGATGGACACCACAGGAGAAAAGGTTAAGATTCTATTGCGTACCATGAATGAAGAGAAAGAGTGCGTTAGTCATCACATTACAAGTATGGATATATCTAGCCTGAATGAAGACAATTTTATACGAATAACTGAGACCATGCCTGTTTCTTATCAAAATATACCCAGACATGAAACGATGGCCTTACTTGTCAAGGATGTCAAGATACTTAAAATAAATTCTGGTATCGACCTACTTATTGGAACGAATGCTTCAAAGGCATTGGAACCTAAAGAGATTATCAGTAGTCAAGGGGACGGACTATTTGCTGTGAGATATCTACTCGGATAGGTTATCTACGGCTCCTTGAGAAGGAACAACGAAAGCAGGAACCAGAAGAACCACCCTACTGCTGCTGTCAATCAAATATCTACTATTAACTTAGAAGAGCTGTTGATCAGGCAATAAAACCATGACATCAGTGAAAGTAAGGAATCGGAAGAAATGTCCAGAGAAGAATCCAAGTTTTTGGGTATTATGAACCACCCAATCAAAATGAAAAAATGACACTATTGTCTAGACTTACCTTTCAAGCAAGAAGACGTTAGTCTGCCGAATAATCGTCACATGGTAGAGCAACGCACCCAGAATCTGAAACGCAAGTTTTGCAAGAATACAAAATTTCATGAGGAATATACATCTTTCCTAAGGGACATGATCATCAATGTTTATGCCGAAATGCTACCAACAGACCAGCTGAATCTGAGTAATGGAGAGCTTTGGTATATTCCACATCACGGGTGTATACTTTCCATGTGAATGGTTGTTTAAAATCGATGTCTACGGAGCAGGAAGCAGTTCAAATTGTAAAACACCTGACTTCCCTCTGCAATAAGGGAGGATTCATGCTATCCAAGTGTGGAAATATATAGCCTGAATGAAGATGAGGTGTTTACCTCAAGTGGATCAGCAACAGCCATGCTGTATTGGAATAATTCCATTAGATCACAGAGCTAAAGAGACCAGAGAATTGGATTTGGACAAAGATGACCTGCCAATGGAAAGAGCACTGACATTGCACTGGTGTGTTGAAACAGAAGTGTTCAAGTTTAGAATCTCGATTTAAGAGCGACCATGTACAAGACTGGGCATCCTTTCTGTGATTGGTTTCATTTACAACCTTTTGGGATTTCTTGCACCATTTACACACTGCCAACCAGGTTCATTTTCCAGGATCTCTGTAAGAAAAAACGTAGATGGGATGAGAGTATAATGCAAACCTCTTCTTTTTTTAAAATATATTTTTATTAGCAGCAAACACATATTGTGGTGAAAACATTTCATGTGCATCAGTCATACATTATTAATATTATCAGTTGATTCATTCTGCTTCTAATTTTAAAAAATGTATAGATAGAAAGTAAAAAAGAGAGAAAAAAAACCCCATAAATGTCAAGATAAAAAAAAAGAATGGAATGATTTACTATTAATACATCATTGGAGATAGGTTCGAAGAGTATAAAGTATAACTTTTCATCTGATCCTAAGTCCAAGTATCAGTTAGGTTCCCGTGCCAAACTAATCTACCCTTTCAAATAATCGATGAATGAAGACCATATTTTAAGAAAAAGTTTTTGTTTGTCCATTAAGACAAATCTGATTCTCTCCAGGTGTAAGGTCTCCAACATTTCCATAATCCACATTTTAGTTGTGGGGGTTATAGTACCTTTCCAAAATGTTAATATTAATTTCTTCCCAGTTATTATACTGTAGTCTAGAAAGTTTTTTTGGCTTGTTGTAAGTGTTAGACTTTGTTCTGATATTCCAAATATTATTAGTTTTGAGTCGGGATTCAGTTTAGTGTTAATAACTTCAGAAATTATTCTAAAAATATCAATCCAGAAATTTTAGATATTTATACAATTTGCAAAAGTATGTGTTAAGTTAGCCTCTAGATGCTGACAGTTATCGCAGATAGGAGAGATATGTGGGAAAATTCTATTTAGTTTTCCTTTAGAGTAGTGTAATCTGTGTAATACTTTAAATTGTATTAAAGCATGTCTGGCATTTAACGAGCATTGATGTATATGTCAGAGAGTAATGGTGGATGGCTGTTTGTCAGGTTGGAACCCGGTGACCAGTGGGTTGCCTCAGGGATCTGTGTTGGATCCACTGTTGTTTGTCATGTACATCAATGATCTGGATGATGGGGTGGAAAGTTGGATAAGTAAGTATGCAGATGATCCTAAGATAGGTGGTGTTGTGGATAATGAAGTAGAGTTTCAAAGTCTACAGAGAGATTTGGGCCATTTGGAAAAGTGGGCTGAAAGATGGCAGATGGAGTTTAATGCTGATAAGTGTGAGGTGCTACATCTTAACCATATAACCATATAACAATTACAGCACGGAAACAGGCCTTCTTGGCCCTTCCAGTCCGTGCCAACCATTTATTTTCCCCTAGTCCCATCTACCTGCACTCAGACCATACCTCTCCATTCCCTTCCCGTCCATATACCTATCCACTTTACTTTTAAATGTTAAAATCGATCCTGCCTCCACCACTTCTACAGTAAGATAATTTCACACAGCCACCACTGTCTGTGGCTTTCATCAGCCAGTGTATTGAGTAGAGAGCTTGGGAGGTCATTGGGTTCAGTTCAGTGCACCATGTTACAGGAAAGATGTTGTCAAGCTGGAATGGGTACAGAGAAGATTTACGAGGATGTTGCCAGGACTAGAGGGTGTGAGCTATAGGGAGAGGTTGAGTAGGCTGGGACTCTATTTCTTGGAGCGCAGGAGGATGAAGGATGATCTTATTGAGTTGTATAAGATTATGAGAGGAATAGATCGGGTACCTTTCAACCAACCTTTTCACACAAACGGTGGTTGGGGTATGTGACAAGCTGCCAGAGGAAGTAGTTGCGCCAGAGACATCCTAACATTTAAGAAACAATTAGACCGGTACATGGATAGGACAGGTTTGGAGGGATATGGACCAAATGCGGGCAGGTGGGACTAGTGTAGCTGGGACATGTTGGCTGGTGTGGGCAAGTTGGGCCGAAGGGCCTGTTGCCACACTGTATCACGCTATGACTCTATGACTCGAAGGGGTTCAACCAACTATACCCAAAAGATGCAAAAGAAAAGGGGGACTAAAATATTGCATGGTGTGTTGAAGTGACAGGGAAAGTTGCTAAATTGCTTAAAATGGAGCCTTGTACTGTAAGGCTCTGTAGGTCCTGTGGTCTGTAGGCAGCCACTGCTTATCAACAATACCTCTACTTCAGATTCAGATTCAAAACGTTATTGTCATTGTGCAGTGTACAAGTACAGACACAACAAAATGCAGTTAGCATCTCACCCAGAAGTGGGAACACAGAATAATGGAACAGTAATATATATATATCTGTATATATGTATATACAGTAGCAAGCGTGCAATTTACGGGGGGGGTAATCAGTCACTTGGGGAAGGAGTGTCCGGGGGAGGGGGTGACTGGCAATCACCAAGGCGCAGAGTTAAGTAGGGTAACAGCCGCAGGGAAGAAGCTGTTCCTGAACCTGCTGGTCCGGCAACGGAGGGACCTGTAGCGCCTTCCAGATGGGAGGAGGGTAAACAGTCTGTGGCTGGGGTGAGAGCAGTCCTTGACGATGCTGTGCGCCCTTCGCAAACATCGCTTGCTCTGGACAGACTCAGTGGAGGGGAGTGAGGAACCGGTGATGCGTTGGGCAATTTTCACCACCCTCTGCAGTGCGTTCCGGACGGAGACAGAGCAGTTGCCATACCATACTGTGATACAGTTAGTGAGGATGCCCTCGATGGTGCAGCGGTAGTAGTTCTCCAGAATCTGGAGAGACAGACAGATCTCAGGAAGAAGAGACGCTGGTGAGCCTTCTTGATCAGTGTTGAGGTATTGTGGGTCCAAGAAAGGTCATCAGATATGTTGACCCCCAGAAACCTGAAGCCGGAAACACGTTCCACCTCCGTCCCGTTAATGTGGATGGGGGTGTGCGTGCCGCCCCTAGACCTTCTGTAGTCCACAATGAGCTCCTTGGTCTTCTTGGTGTTAAGGGCCAGGCTGTTGTCAGCGCACCATGCTGCTAGGAGCTGGACCTCCTCCCTATAGGCCGACTCATCGTTGTTGCTGATGAAGCCAATCACCGTTGTATCATCTGCATACTTGATGATGGTGTTAGTACCATGTACAGGTGTGCAGTTGTAGGTGAAGAGGGAGTAGAGGAGAGAGCTCAGCACACAGCCCTGTGGAACGCCGGTGTTCAGGGCGAGGGTTGAAGAGGTGCGGTTGTCTAACCTAACAGACTGGGGTCTGTTGGTTAGAAAGTCCAGTAACCAGTTGCAGAGGGAGGGGTCGATGGGTTTGGTGATCAGTTTAGAGGAGATAATGCTGTTAAATGCTGAGCTAAAGTCGATGAACAGCATTCTCACGTAGGTGTCCCTGTTGTCGAGGTGGGATATGGCGGAGTGAAGTGCCGTGGAGATGGCATCCTCCGTACTCCTGTTCTTGTGGTAGGTGAACTGATAGGGGTCCAGTGTGGGAGGTAGGCAGCCTTTGAGGTGTGCCAGGACCAGCCTCTTGAAGCACTTAGTGATGATGGGAGTAAGTGCAACTGGGCGGAAGTCGTTGAGGCTCGCCGCAGTGGAGTGTTTTGGCACCGGCACGATGGAGGTGGTTTTAAGACACGTGGGGACAACTGCTTGGGCAAGTGACAGGTTGAAGATGTCAGCCCAGACTTCTGTCAGCTGTGCAGCACAGGCCCTGAGGACGTGCCCGGGGATGCCGTCAGGGCCGGCAGCCTTACGTGCATTAATCCTGCTCAGTGCCACATACATGTCGATGGGGGCGAGTGTGAGGGGCTGGTGATCAGCAGGGACCACAGCCTTGATGGCCATCTCTTGATTGTCCAAGTCAAAGCGGCCATAAAAGTGGTTAAGCTCCTCAAGGAAGGAGTTCACAGCTTTAAAGATGGATTTTGAGGGGTGATTAAAAATGAAATGAATGGAAAGTTAAATCAGACGCATTATTGAAGGTTATTTTGAGGGGTGGGGCGGAATTGTGGGGGGCATTTTCAAATTAACTCAGGAACACAGCACAGAATGAGACCATGTGACCATGTGCTCATGTTGCCTCTATTTAAGATCAATCCGGGTGGATTTCTTATTTTCATATTTATCCCCTTTGACATCTTTGAATCTGCCTCCATATAGCCCAGGATGGTGCATTCCACACCCTTGCCACTTGCTGTTTTAACAAATTGCCACTCACTTTTTGCAAACCATGTTACTTTTGTCTTCCCTATTACTTACAGCTTCTCTCAGTGAGAAAGGTTTCTACCTACTCTGCGCATACCCTTTTTAAATACCTCTATCAGATCTCTAATCCACCTCCTCTGAGAATAACCACCTTCTTCAGTATATTTACATTTCTAAAGATTAATTTCTGCCTAATATGCCTGCTGTATTCAAACCAGTCTTTCAATAGAGATTGCAGAGCTAAGATGATGAGGAACCCGGAAAATGAGATTGGAAAGAAAAACGCCAGGCAGCCTCGTGCTGCTCAGGGATTCCACCACCTGGTTGCAGGAGAGGGTGAGAGCAGGTCCATGTACATCATGGACGTGCACTCCAAACTGGGTTTCAGGGTGAATTTAGAACTGAATCCAACTGGTCAGGCAGTGTTTCCCATTCTCCACTATCTTGTTTGTGTGCTCAGTAGAACCCTTTGCCGAATCAATCATGAAGGACAAGAGCACGAGGGGGTGACATTGCCAGGCAGTGGTGGCACTCACATCAAAGCCTCCCTGTACTTGAACAATATAACCAGGTGCATGGTGCTGTCAATGTTGCAGGTGTAGCCGGTCCCGTGCTCCTCTGCTTTGGCGATCACCAAGTATCAATGTTACAAAATTTTGAGATTTAAAAAATCAAGTCTGCAATTTATCCCATCAGATAAAGCATAACAAGAAGTTTAATTTGACACCTAATTCACTTTCATATCTTAAATATTAAGAAAGTTATGGCCATTTGCATACTCGGAAATTAGCATCTTGTTCCCCATTGCCTTTCAATTGACTTAACTCAAAAACTGTGATCTGGAACAGTTAAAAGCCCATAACTTTCTTAAAAATTAAGAGAACTCAATGAAATTTTCAGTTATTATAGATTGAAGCATTCTGAAACAAATATGAAACAATCTTACTTGGATGACCTGAAATTAAAGCATATAATTAGTTAGTTATTTAATTGTAGCTAATTACAAAATTCAATGAGTAGATCTAAACATCTATCCATTTCTTAAGAAAAGATAAACTTTTTTTTAAATTGCCTAAGTGTCCAAATAACATTCACACAATAATCCACAATATAACATAATTTTTAAATCTCATTTTCATGAATTTCTGGGCCAAATGGAAGGAATTTAGTGTCTAATGCCTGTAAATTAATGGCCATTTAAATCAACTAGCGAGTGGGTTCTAGTGGAATGCGGTGGATTGGAACGTTGCGGTTAGCAGTGAAGTCGCGAGGAAAAATACTGTTTGTTCATACATTTTTTTGGACCCCATTTCGCAACATGAAAATATTATTAAAGCCTCCCGAAAAACCAACTTTTAATATAAAAATAAACGATTTACCTTTTTTTCTCCCCTACGCAAAATCCTTCCGGTTGTCGGCGCTCACGGCTTTTGAAGGTGATTTTTAAATTACTCTAGTTAATAAATAATTTAGAGTAATTTAAAAATACCTTCATTCATGAAATGTCGGAACGATTTTTCTTCCACAACGAAATCGCCCGACATTGATCGATTTTCCCTGCCTGTGGAAAAACGGCACTTTAAGCCCGCCCCCCTCTGAAAGGCGCCAAAGTCGCGCACACGGGGAGCGGCAGAACTACAGCGCTGCTCAAGGTAAGTTTTGTAACATACCTACACCAAGGCCATCTGCCAGGTCATCGGAGTCAAGAACTAGCGGATATTGGTTTATATCAGAGGTGCCAAACATCCAGCTCGCGTGATGATTTGGGTAAAACAAAGTCGTTTAGTTTAGAGTCTAAACTAAACTACACATTCCCGTGCAGATGGTGTGACAGGTGAGAGATAGCAATGGTCCGAGCACCGCTCACACCTCCCACCCTCACCTCCAGCGGCTCTGTCCACACCCCATCGAGTTCTAACCCCGACCCGGAGCCCTGAGCCAGGAGCGGACCAGGTGAATGGGGGTCGGTGCTGCCTCCGGAGCTGCGGGGATGAATCTCGGGTTAAAGGCTCCGCTCCGATGCCCGACCTCGCGTCACTGACCCTCACCTCCCCCTGATCCCAGTTGGACACAGTGCACCTGGGCCGTCCGGGGTGCGTTTCCCTCTCCCCCCCCTTTTCTCCTCCCTCCCGAATTTCTGCTCACTCCGGGTGTTGTTGCCGGTTCACTGACATGCACTCTCACAGGCAACCTAACCCACACTGACACACACACACACACACTGTCACGCACACCCTCACACATACATTCTCACACACGATCGCACACTTCCACACACACCCTCTCACAAACACGTACACACCCTCACACACTCTCTGACACACACATTAACATCGTATTAACACAATATGTCATCAATTGTGTTTTGAAATTCAAGTATTACTGAAGGTATTCACGGAGAATTTCTTAAAGCTGTCTAATGCTGGTAGAATTACCAATTTGAACTAGTTGGATGCATTGATGGATGGGAAAGATTTAACGGGTCAGGTCATTAAGTGCTCCGGTCGAGCGGGTTCCTGGCTGGCTTGCATTCACGTTATTTCGTTTTTTTTCCCTCTCTCTCTTATTTAAGCGGGTATCAGGCGTTTTCTAAGGGCTAAATCGGCTTGTTCGTGGGGCGTTTCATCACGCGGCGTGGCTTAAAATCAAACTGCTGAGTCGAGGTGATCGATGCTCCCGATGTTGAACCACCGCTGGCCGATTTTAAGCCACGCCAGGCGATGAAATGCCCAATGAACGGGCCGATACAAGCGCCACGATTTGTGGAGGACGAAGCAGCTGTTGCTGGAGTTCGGAGTTGATCACCAATCAGGTCAGCCTCCGGTGTTACCGTCCACAGGGCCCATGGCCGAAACCTGGTGTGTGTGTGCGCCCACCAAGAAACACCATGTTTTGATAGCAATTTCCGCCCCCGCTCTGCAGCACGGAGGTGCAGAAAATACTTAGTCGAGGTGGATAATATGAGAATAGGACCTGTTTCGGTTAACAAAGAGTGCAGGAAGGAACTGCAGATGTTGGTTTAAACTGAAGATAGACACAAAAGCTGGAATAACTCAGCGGGACAGGCAGCATCTCTGGAGAGAAAGAATAGGTAATGTTTCGGTTCAGACTGAAGAGGTTGAAAACCAGCCATATAGATGCAAAACAGAATGACTGGAGATGTGTGTTATCCAACTAAGGGCAGAAATCAGAATCATGTGTTCAACTTTATTAACATGACACCATAACAAATATATTAAAGGAAAAAATATTTAATGGGGTGGCACGGTGGCGCAGCGGTAGAGTTGCTGCCTTATAGCACCGCAGACCCAGATATGATCCTGACTACCGGTTCTGTCTGTACAGAGTTTGTACATTCTCCATATGACCACGTGGGTTTTCTCTGGATATTACGATTTCTCCCACATCAGAAAGAAGTGCAGGTTTGTACGTCAATTGGCTTCTGTAAATTGTCCCTGACGTGTAGGTAGATTTCTGGTCAGTGTGGACATGGTGGGCCAAAAGGCCTGTTTCCAAATATATATTTTACATATATATATTAATTTCATTGAACCATATAGATAGATACATAGAAATTAGGTGCAGGAGTAGGCCATTCGGCCCTTCGAGCCTGCACCGCCATTCAATATGATCATGGCTGATCATCCAACTCAGTATCCCGTACCTGCCTTCTCTCCATACCCTCTGATCCCCTTATCCACAAGGGCCACATCTAACACCCTCTTTATATTTGTTTGACATATTTGTTTGAATATGTGGCATTATTTTCATCTTGTTTCCATAGTTAAAGGGTAAGGTTGATTAATTTATTTTTGCAGAACAGTGATGGAAGTCTGACTCCTCTTGCCTTGTTTCTGTGGATTTTTTAATCTATATATATGCATAACAGCATGAATTATAATCTTATTTCCATACATGAATATACTAAGGTCATTCATGTGCTGCATCTGTTGATCAGAGCCTGGCTCTACTGTGGAATGTAATTAGGAATGTAATTTAGCCAAACCTTATTCATACCTAATCCAATTTAAAGCATAAATGTGGCAATCCAGTGTAAGTTAAAAGACTCGCTACAGTATGCACCAGATTGCACAATTTCAAGCTGAAAAATGCAAAAACTCCGTACCGTAGTAGGGGGGACACCCCCTCCCACATCCTCCCTGCCTCGGTCGCTACGCTCCCTCGGGCTTGGTCGCTGCTCTCCCTCGCTCGTAACTCTCACCCAATGTTGGCAACACTGGTAATATACAGACTATTTTTCTTAAACTGCCCTTCAGACAGAGAAAAGTGGAGAGATAAGGCAGGCCAGATACAGGAAGATGAATACCGAGAAGCCATGTTTCCTGATCTGGTGAATTTCACAGCCAGGGAAGTACGATTTATATCAAGTCTACGCCAGGGGAATATCAAGAACCAAAATCAGCAAACGTCAAAGGTTCTACCTTTACTAAAACAAAAGGAAGACGAGGACCTGAGGGAAGTAGTGTTGCTACTACTGTAATACCTACAGAAAGGAAAGAAGATGCATCTTCTATTAAGCCACAAGGGTTTTGTTTGTGGAGTGATAGAGCTGGTCACCCCATAAGGTGGCGTCTAACATTCAAGAAGAAGGAATATAAAGAAAAGTTGAACTTGTTAAATGAGAAGGGGATCTGTTTTGGATATTTGAAGAACGGACACATGATTAACTTTCCGGATGAGCGAGCAAACTGATATCTTTTGGTTCAAAAGTTTAATTTTGCATTTCATTCTAATGGTCCATACAATTCAGGTTGGTCAGTGTTGCAGTCATTATTGCTCAAGTAAGGAAACAGGATTTGGCCAATTCTGTCCTTTGAAGTTGTTTGTAAAAGTACACAGTTTACTTTGTTCTTCGCCTTCAAGCCAGCGGAGCTTTTCGATGCCATTTCAATTCCCATGGAGTCAATGTCGGAGCTCCGACCACTGGGCTCTGCTCTAACATCATGGCGCTCGGTCTGTGGAGCATCTAGCCGCAGGCACTGCACGGACTTTAGCATGTCGGAGCTGTCTGCGACCTTTGCCGAGGATCACATGAAGAGGTGGTCGGCACGGACTGGAAGGGCCGAGAGGGCCTGTTTCCGTGCTGTAATTGTTATATGGTGTTATATAGGTGCCCCGACAGCAGGGCCTGTGGACTTGGCATTGTGAAGCCGCGGTCTCTGGTGGGAAGCAGCAGATTTGGGAATTCTGAGCCGCAGGGTGTCCTGATCCGTCCCGTTGTCGGAGTTTCCATCATCCCGGCTAGAGGGCCTGTACATCGGGCCGTCCGTAGCAGCGACTGCGGTGGGTTCAGTGCCCCAAACACGAGTCCACACAACGAGGAAGACTGCCGCGCAGAAGCTGCTGCGGACGGACCGGCTAGAGGTCGGCAGGGAGTTCCAGCACCAGGGGTGAGAACGACTGCCGCTTTGCCCACCCAGCAGACATTGCCATGGTGGACACCAACGACAACACGGTCACTGTCTGCATGGACTACATCAAGTGGTGTGGTGTGGTCTCCCTCAACCTCCGCCGTCTGTCATGGCAACCGTTGCCGGACTCCAAAATGCCTACTATCCCTGTGGCTCTCATCAACGCAAGATCCGTATCCAATAAGACCTTTATCCGCAATGACTTTTGCACCGCCCGTGGATTGGATTTCTTACTGGTGACGGAAACCTGGCTTAACTCTGGTGAGCTTGTTCCCCTTGTTGAACTCGGTCCTGTTGACTAACTTTTTTAGCACGCCTAGACTCTCTGGGCGCGGTAGGTGTCCAGCCGCTGTGTTGAAGAAACATTTTAGCTGCCGCCTACTGAACTCGGATCATTTCTTCATCTTCGAGGTGGAATTAATTAAAGTAGGCCTGGTCAATCCCCTGTTAATTGCTCCTGTGTATCGTCCACCAAAAATACACAAACACTTTAGCACTCAATTTGCGGATTTCCTCTCTAACGCTATGCCCAACTTTGATCGTGTCCTGATTCTTGGTGACTTTAACATTTATGTTTGCTGTCCCGCTAAGCCTCTCGTAATTTAATGCATTTATGCATCTGGTTTAGTCTTTCAATCTGACTCTGCTCACCACTGAACCTACTCACAAGCTAGGCCATACACGCGACCTAGCCTTATCTTCTGGTTTTCCAATCTCAAATATGGAAGTAGTTGATGTCTATCTGTTGGATCATAGTGCTGTTTTATTTGATGCATTTCTGCCTTTCTCTCCCACCGAATCTTATCTCCCTGTACGCTGCTCTCGCTACATTAACTCTTCGACTGCCAATTCTCTGGGGCTCTCATAACTGTGATGACAACATTGAGTTCCTCAATGAACTCAACAACTATTTTGGACGGTTCGAGGCATTAAATAACACACCTGCAAGTAAAGGTATTCCTCACTGTGATGAACAGGCACTCAGTCTTGACATAGTGGATGTACGGAGGACCCTAAAAGGAGTGAACGCACGAAAGGCGGCAGGCCCTGATAACATACCAGGGCGGGTGCTCAGGGAATGTGCTGATCAGCTGCCACATGTCCTTACGGACATATTTAACACCTCGCTGAACCAGGCTGTCGTCCCATTATGATTCAAGACTGCCACCATCATACCAGTGCCAAAAAAATCCAACATACAATGTCTCAACAACTACCGCCCTGTAGCACTCACCCCCATAATGATGAAGTGCTTCGAGAGGCTGGTCAGGGACCACATTACCTCCAGACTCCCCTCCACACTTGACCCATACCAGTTTGCTTACAGGCCAAACCGCTCCACAGAGGACGCTATATCCTCCGTACTCCATCTGAGCCTGGAACATTTAGAGGAGAAGAACACCTATGTGTGAATGCTGTTCGTGGATTTTAGTTCAGCATTCAACACAATTATCCCTCAGCACCTGATAAGCAAACTGGTTCCATTGGGCCTCGGCACCCCCATGTGTAACTGGCTACTGGACTTCCTCACTGACAGACCCCAGTCAGTGAGGGTTGGAAATAACACCTCTAACACCATCTCTCTGAGCACCGGCTCCCCTCAGGGCTGTGTCCTGAGTCCAATGCTGTTTACCCTGATAACCCACGACTGTTGTGCCAGGTTTAGTACAAACCACATCATAAAGTACGCAGATGACACAACAGTGATGGGCCTCATCAGGGACGACAATGAGCTGGCTTACAGGGAGGAGGTGAAACAACTGGTGGACTGGTGCAATACGAACAACCTGATCCTGAATGTCGAAAAAACAAAGGAGGTCATCGTCGACTTAAGGAAAAACTGGCACAGTCCCATACCACTTCACATCAATGACAGCGATGTGGAGGTGGTCAATAGCACTAAGTTCCTGGGGGTGCAGATCACTAACAGTCTGACCTGGTCAAATAACAGACACAAGTACAAGTTGTGGAGGAGGATGGAGTTTAGAAGAAGCTGTGCTTCTGCAAACATGGGGAATTAACCATTTAGAGCTTTTAGGAGCATTTCATGGGCTCAAAGCTTATTGTTCTAACAAAAACAGACTGCATGTTCAAGTCAAGTCAAGTTTATTCGTCACATACACATACGGGATGAGCAGTGAAATTAAAAGTGGCCGTGCCTGCGGACTTTGTGAAAAAAACAACCAAACAACCAACAACTACAAACAGAATCACATTTTCTTTTTCATATTAAATATTGTGGGCGGTATTGTGGTCCAGTAAGTTAGTAGAGTTAGTCCCTGGTGGGATAGGAGTTTACGGGCCGAATGGCCTCTGGGAAGAAACTCCTTCTCATCCTCTCCGTTTTCACAGCATGGCAACGGAGGCGTTTGCCTGACCGTAAGAGCTGGAACAGTCCGTTGCAGGGGTGGAAGGGGTCTCCCATTATCTTATTGGCTCTGGAGTTGCACCTCCTGATGTATAGTTCCTGCAGAGGGGCAAGAGAAGTTCCCATAGTGCGTTCGGCCGAACGCACTACTCTCTGCAGAGCCTTCTTGTCCTGGGAAGAGCAATTCCCAAACCAGATTGTAATGTTTCCGGACAAGATGCTTTCCACAGCCGCAGAGTAGAAGCACTGGAGGATCCTCGGAGACACTCTGAATTTCCTCAATTGCCCGAGGTGGTAAAGGCGCTGCCTTGCCTAACTCACGAGTGCTGCAGCGTGCGATGTCTTTGTCATATCCTCAGAGATGTGGACTCCCAGGTATTTAAAACAGCTCACCCTATCCACAGTATCCCCATTTATCCTCAATGGTGTGTACGTCCTCGGATGATGTGCCCTCCTAAAGTCCACGATCAGCTCCTTAGTTTTTTTTGATGTTCAAGAGGAGGCTGTTGTCCTGACACCAGAGTGCCAGATCAGCTACCTTCTCCCGGTAGGCCTTCTCATCGTTGTCTGAGATCAGGCCCACCACCACGGTGTCATCAGCAAACTTGATTATCGAGTTGGAGCTGAACCTAGTCACACAGTCATGTGTGTACAGGGAGTACAATAGGGGGCTGAGGACGCAACCCTGGGGGGGATCCTGTGTTCAGGGTGAGGGACTTCAATGTATTCCCTCCCATCTTGACTACCTGGGGCCTGGCGGTGAGAAAGTCCAGGACCCAGGCACACAGGGGGGTGTTGAGCCCTAACTCCAATAGCTTCGCGGCCAGTCTGGTGGGGACTATCGTATTGAAGGCTGAACTGAAGTCTATGAACAGCATCCTCACGTAGCCCCCCTTCTGGCTGTCAAGATGGGAGAGAGCGGTGTGCAGAACCTGGGAGACAGCATCGTCCGTGGATCTGTTCGGACGGTATGCAAATTGTAATGGGTCCATGTTGCGAGGGAGGAAGGCGTAGATGTGTTTCTTCACCAGCCTCTCAAAGCATTTCATGCCCACCGAGGTGAGGGCCACCGGACGGTATTCATTCAGATAGTCTGGGGAGGCATTCTTTGGTACAGGTACAATGGTGGATTTTTTAAAGCAGGCAGGGACTACGGATTTGCCCAGGGAGAAGTTGAATATTGTAGTGAGCACCGGAGCAAGCTGCATAGCACAGGACTTAAGTACTCACCCCGAGATGCCATCGGGGCTTGCAGCTTTCCTCATCAGCTCCAGATTGATAACACCACGGCAGTGGCATATGTCAATCACATGGGTGGTATTAAGTCGGTATCTGGTAAACCAAATCTGGATCTGGTGTATTGATAAATAGCTGAGAGCCAAATGTGTTTATCTGCCAGGAAAACGTAATACAGTGGCAGATAACAGATCACGGAAATTCCATGACAACATAGAATAGTAAGATTAAACGAGAACTTACCTGTTCGAAGTTTGATCTTTATTTTATGAGGAGTTACGATGAGGGATTACGTGAAGAAGCCCCGCCAGGTGCATGTTCGGCATACATCAAAGCAGCGGCGTGAAAAACACAGAACCAATAGCCGGAGTAAGATAGTAAGGCTCACAAAGATTAGAACTACCAGATGATCATTTATATTATGAGGGTTGGGAACGGAGGGCATGTAATCCCTCATCGTAACTCCTCATAAAATAAAGGTCAAACTTCGAACAGGTAATTTCTTGTTTAATGTTACCATTTTACTTCGGATTCACGCGAGTGACTACGTGAAGATTTTAAATCTCTGTGATTTTCATGCCGTAGATCGTTCCATACGACACACTGCTTCAGTTTACCCAGTAGTGAGTAAATAATATGTATTGCTTGAAATTATGCAATAAATATTTTAATATATATATATATTTTTTCTCTCTTTATTTATTTATTTATAAAATAATAATAAAACAGAAAATAATAACCCCTCTATCCCAGGGGAAAAACAACAAATGTTGTGCAACAAAGCAAACAATTTTGAACAGAACCCAACACAGCATGTGCAACTCTGGCACTGTAACAACAGGCTTATCATAAAACTAGGAAAGTTTCTTTTTTAGCCCATCCTGCAGTCTCCAGAATTTGGTCCAGCGGCACGTCCTGCACCTTCGCCGCGGACATTGATACCGCGCTTGTGGAGTGAGATTTATACACATCAGTGTCTGCTCCAGTTAATCCAGAACCTGTTTATCCATCTAGAAATAGTTTGTACTGTCACTTTTATATGTCTCTTGTGGGTAATGAACATTGGTGTCTCACAATCTCGGAGACTCTTAATTCAATATATATTAATTCAGATGCTTAACCACACACAATGTTTAGTCGACCGCGTATGTCTTAAAGATTACATTGGTTCCAGCCTTTCTTGGCTTGCTTTGCTTGCTTAGATCATTGACATAAAACGTTATTTTATCTAGAGACAACTGTATACAATCTAACCACAACATTTGTAATGTTTGTACTCATTGTGCTGATATTAATGGTATGAACATAACCACTTTAAATATTAACTTCTGAAAAGACAGTGTCGTAATTGGAGTCCATTGCCGAAGCAATGTGAGAACTATACTGACATCCCAGATTCCTGAATATCTGGGTTTGGTAGGATTTTATTAAAATTCCTCTCATAAATCGGGATATTAACAGATGAAACCGATAGTTGTCGATTCTGAAATAGTCCTAAATAGGAGGACAAAACACTCCGAGCTCCATTCATGGTACTCTAACTCAGGTGCAACATAACAAGGAACTCCAATACATCCGGTATATTTGCAGTATGATAAAATATATCTGACTGTATACAAAAAAAATTCCCATTCCTTATATGACACATATATTGTTTCTTAGTGCAATCTTGCCAAGCTGCAGTTATGACATCCATGGTCCTATCCAACATTCCATCAGAACCTGCAGATTAACAATTAATACGGTCATGTAATGGATGACTTCTGCTGTTACTGGATGTACCAACAATTACTGCACCTGGTATTTGTCATGAATGTCTGAATCATCATTCTGAGCACCAATGGGAACAATGGCTGTGTTGTAATGGTCCCTAGATAAGGGACGCATCAGATATTAACTGATAAGAACAGATACTACACTTGATGTTAGCCAAAAGGTCGAGAACAATACCAATTTGGAACCACCAAACCCCTGCGGCGGAGACTTGCTCTATTTTGGTGACACATTGCCTAATCAGGCAAAATGGGGAAAACATAAAAGACTATACTTCCCCAATGTAGCGAGAATGCATCCACCGCTACTGCTCCTGGGTCTGACTCCCACAAGACACACTTAGACCACTGGAGATTTAATCCAGACACAACAGATCAACATTTGGTGCACATACTGTCTGACAATCTTTTTGAAACTTTTTGAATTTTAACATTCATTCTGTATTGTCATTGAACTTTCATGATCTGTTGTCTTACCACAATATTGTCTTCTCCCACAGTTGTGGTATTGTCTACTCGTAATTGAACATGTAAGTTCTTTATTGTAGAACAACAGCTATCAAATTCCCCCAATAACTCCAAATAATTCAACCATGTATTTGGAGAATTAATCGTCTTGGACAGTCCATCGACCAACACAACTGGTGTCGCTGTCCTTGGCTCCCCATCTGAGAGCACTCTCATCAGTCTGTAATAACACTGAAGACTTCTGAACAAGCACATTTTTACTTCTAGTAACTTGTGCAACATTGAGAATCCATCATTGAATTCAACTCAACCTTTAGTTGGTAACTGCATGGACCTAATCAATAATCTGCACGCTTTTTACTCTTATACTCTGGTCTTTGCAGACTTTGATCATGCAGAGGTCCCAATTTTATAGCATGAATGTTGCTATCACTTTACCAGTAACCGTAGCGACATCTTGGATGGTAGGATAATGTTTTTCCCCCAAGACAAATACAGGCATTTGTAACATCCCCAACCTTAATTTGTTGATAAAGTTACTCACATATCAACTGTATTAAAGACAAACCCCAAATAATCAATTGTTTGGGATGCCTGTAACTTCCATGTTGTTTGGATGTACAGAACCTTAGCCTTTCAATAAGCTTATGGTTGCTGAACTCAGTTCTTCAGCTGTCTCCCATTTACAAATAACATATCCTCTAGCTAAGTCATTACAATGTGATTCTGAGCCCTCATTAACACCAGTGCTGGTTTCAATAATTGTGTGAGCAATTTGAGGGGCTGAATTTAACCCATTAGGTAATTCCTTCAGCTGACCCATCCAATTAATTGAAGTACCTGAATAATAAGGCATTTTTTTAAATCTAAAAAATAACCACATAGCAGCCTTGTGATAACAACTTCATTATAATGCTGAAGTGTACTTTTTTAAATGTTCATACTGAACTATATATTTAAGTTTGTGAGTCCCAGAATGACTCTGCAACCCCCATACTTGTGTCTGGGATATATTATCTCTACCTGACGAGTTTCTGATACATTCAAACACCAAGCCGATCAGATTAACGCAGAATTACAAAACAATTGTAATCTTAACCAACCAGAGGTTGTTTCCCCAGAAATTCCATGTGTAATGGAATGACGTTTCTGTACTTCCGTAAATGAACCAGAAGGTCTCCTTCTTCTTAATATGTGGGTTTGTTTTCATTAATCACAAATCTGGTTATAGCTTGTCCCACATAATCCTGCATTTTTTGGGGATAATGTTAGCCAAATGGCAATTTGCATCATACAATTGGGTTCGAATGTGCATTGCAGAGTAACGCAAGCATGTCTTAACAGTATTGGACATTATCGACCCATGTATGTCTTCCCCAAATACAATGATGCCAACTGAATATCAGCTAGAGGACATACTGGAACACATTTCCTGTCCTCGCATCATTGACTCATGGGTGCCTAATTACTGAGTTACTGTTGGCACCCTGAGCAAAGCACAATAGACGGTGTTTTATATATTTTTATATATTATTTACTGTTTCAGTCATAACAGTATCTTGGAGTAGGTGAGAAACCAAATAATGTTGGCCGCCAGGTTCATCCATAGCCTCATCAGTCCATACCGATATAGCAAAACATGGTGCTACATCGGGAACACCCGGAATATTTCTATTGTGCTCTGGTGTATACATATAACTAGGGACACCAGCTTCAGGGTCAGTTTGATCCTGCCCTGGTACTCCCGAGTCTTGCTCTAGGGAGACTTCATCCAGACCTATGCAAGGCACTGGTGAATGAGATTCTCATTCTTCATTGGCAACTCATTGTATGGAAACTCCTTCGGAGCCTGCCTTAGAATCTCATGGGTCTTTAAAACCCTTAATTGTTTAGAGTTTTGAGCATTTTATCTTGCTCTAGTAACCTCATCCAGACCTAACCCAGGTACTGGAGAATCAGAATCCCATTTTCATAGGCACCATACTCGTATGGAAACTCCTTTGGAGCTTGCCTTACAGGAAGACATACATGGGTCTTAGAACCCTTGACTAAGTCAAGTATGGAGCATTTTCTCCATTTCCAGCCTTCCCCTCATTCCTGTCCTCCCTTGGAGGAGAGTTACTTCTTTACTGTTTTGTATTTGTGCATAAATCATATATCTTTAAAATTATAATTCTGAGAGGCACATTCTGCTTGCAGAATATTAATATTAACCTCAGTATCACACAGGGTTATATACATTTCCATAAAGGAAAACTGCATCTGGTAACATATACAAAGAGCAGACTTTATTTTATTTGGAGCCGGCATTTAGCGCAGCTGTTATCTCCAAACTCGATCTAAATAGCGGTAAATAGCGGGAACCGGCTTTTAAATCAGCCTTATCTCCCGATCCGATCTAAATCGGAAACTGCGGTTTCAGCGCGTTCCATTCAATTACCGCAGTTTAAATACTTATACTCCAGCTGGCTCCGTATTTTCAAGCCAGATTTATAGAGTTTTTTCCACAATACATATACACTCTAGCTGGCTCTGCAGACTTACAGAGTTTAAAAAACTCTTGCAAGAAGTTCAACACTGACTTACCTGCGGGTTAAACTTACCGCTGGTGGGAGCTGCGCTCTCCACCCTGTCGGTGCCATATGCGTCGACGTAATGCCGAACATGCACCTGGTGGGGCTTCTTCACGTAGTCACTCACGTGACTCTGAAGTAAAATGGATGTTGAATTACGATCTGTTCAAAGACATCATTTCCAAATATGGAATACCAGATGTTGACTTGTTTGCATCTAGACTAAACCACCAGGTTCCCAAATATGTGTCATGGGAACCAGATCCTGGGGCAGTAGCGATTGACACTTTCTCGCTGAATTGGCGTGGTATGTTTATTTATGCATTTCCACCTTTCTGTCTCATAAATCGATGTCTGCTCAAAATCAAGCAGGACAATGCTTCAGGGGTGCTGGTTATTACCTGACTGGCCTACCCAGCCATGGTATCCTTTGATCCGACAGCTGATGACACAACCTTTGATGACTGTTCCTAAACTAAGGAATTTATTGGTGAATCCAGTGACTGGCGAATGTCATCCGTTGTATGACCGTATTGATTTGTTAATTTGCAGATTCGCAGAAGGCCATACCTGGGGGCATGGATTGTCGAGTTGAACTGTCGACATGGTTACTGCATCTTGGAGATCGAGTACTCAAAAGCAATATTTTTGTTATGTAAAGAAATGGGAAGTTTACTGTGTACAAAATTATATTGATTATTGTACAGCACGTATTTCACATGTTTTGGAACTTTTGTCAACTCTTTACTATGATGAAGGACTAAGTTATAGTGCAATCAATACAGCAAGAAGTGCTTTATCCTCATATTTAGTGATGAAGTCAGACAATCATGCAATTGGATCTCACCCTCTTGTGGTTTGATTTATGAAAGGCATTTTTAATTCCAGACCTCCCAAACCTAGATATATGGCTATTTGGGATGTAAGTATAGTCCTTAGGAAACTACGAGGGACTTCCGGTGGTGCTATGGAGTAGGAGAAACTAGCGCCGTCCAGCTCCGCAAAAATTGTATCTAAATCGGGGGAAAACGGGGTTATTTATAGCAACTTACCAGAGAGGAGCGTTTCTGAACGGCACCGGCAGCTAGATAAGTTCCGTGATGTCATCAGGCGCGCGACTTTTACAGCGTTAATGTCGATCCAAAGAACCCTCCCCCCAAGGGAAAAAAACAGTGCCGAAAAAAGAGGTAGGCCCAGCTGAAGCCTCGACCTCGAGTTTGACTAGCTCTCTGGACGATATCCCAAAGAAGAAATCAGAAATGGAGAATCTGAAAACTACCATTATGGGTGAGCTTAAAAAAATGAAAAAAGAATATAAAGAAGAATTTAAGTTGCTCAGAGCTGATATTGAAATATTTAAAGAGGAAGTTAAAGAGGAGTTGAAAAAAGAAGTTGTAACCACAGTAAAAATTATGATGGATGAATGGAAGATAAAAGCAGATGCTGATCTAAAACAACAGATGGACGAAGTAAATCAGAAAGTTGGTGGTTTGGAACTCGCGGTTGATCTCAAGTTGGAACCTATTAGGAGAACACCTGATCAACAACACGATGCAATAAAGGAATTGACCAGTATTGCTGACTCAAGTGCTAAGGCGAATGAGAAACTTCTCTCCGAGAACAAGCGTTTAACAGATTTATTGAATAAAATAACTGAGAAATGTATTGACTTGGAGGGAAGGCAACAGCGCAAGAACCTGCGTATCGTGGGTGTGCGTGAAGGCAAGGAGGGAGTACAAGACACCAGAGAGTTTGCAGCAAATCTTCTGAAGAATGTCTTGAATCTGGAGCAAGCACCCCTACTTGGCCGAGCGCACAGAGCACTGAGACGACGTCCAAAGACGGGTTCGCCACCAAGACAACTGATTGTGAAAGTGGTCTACGATCATGTTTTGGAAGATATGATGAAGATAATAATTCGCAAACAGAATCTGTTTTATGATGGTGACAAGATCAGCATATTCAGAGATTATCCTGCGGAAGTGGCCAGGAGAAGAGCCCTCTTTACTGAAACAAGGCACATCCTCAGGAATATAAAGGGCGTGAGATATGGCCTGATGTACCCTGCCACATTACGAGTAAGCTATGATAATAAAGAGCACCACTTCACTAAACATACCGAAGCTCTGGAGTTCGCCCGTAAAATCGAGAAGGAGTTGGATGAGGAAGAAGAAGGAGAAGCAGAGGGAACACAGAGAGAAGATGAAGATGAGGATGAAGAATAACGAACTTGAATCATATTCAACGCTTACCTGATGCCGATATTCACCCAGCAAGAAGGAGGAAGAATGATGAACTTTTAAAATTATTGGACATGGAGAGCTTAATGATTATTAATAATAAATTAATATACAATAGTATTAGTTTAGTACTAACCATTATTAACAAATGTATGTTATACCTCCTTAAACAATTAAAAATGATAGCAGTAATTAAAATAATATAGCATTAACAAGAATGGAAATGTAACACCCCGCCCCTAAATATATTGCCCTTAAGGCATTTACGGAGCTGGAAATATAAACATCTTTTTTTTTCCCCAATGGAAGTCCGTAGATTAATAGCCACGCTAGTGTGGCTTACACTAACATCACTTAACGTAGCTATAGACACTTTTTTTTTTCCTGCACTTTTCTAATAATATTATTAACTTTTTTTCCCTTTATTTATTATTTTTTTAAATATATTATATGTGGAATTATATTACTTTACTTTTGAATGGTATTATACAGTAGACTGGAGGGGATATGTATGTCAGATAATGTTATTAGTATTAGTTGATCACAAACTAGGGTACGAAATTGGGATGTATATGCTGAGACATCTACCTCATTATAATCCACCATAATACCTAAATGCAAGATACTAATAAGAAAAAGGGGGGTGATGGAATCACCTTCTGTAGTTGGAATGTATAAGGTATTAATGAACCAATTAAAAGAGGTAAGGTTTTGGCGCAATTAAATAGAATGAAAACTGATATAATTTATCTTCAAGAGACACATCTAAAAAAGGATGCACAATATAGATTAATGGCAAATTGGATTTCTAGGGTGTATCATTCATCATTTACTCATAAATCTCGAGGAGTTGCCATCCTTATTCGTAAAGGTATTCAATTTAAACATAGTTCAATAATAAAAGATCCTGAAGGTAGATATATAATAGTTACGGGTGAACTATACTCGAAGAAGGTTGTACTTATGAATATATATGGCCCAAATTTTGATAATCCGCTATTTTTTAAGAAAATATTTAACACTATTCCTATAGCAACACAGCACAATCTAATAATTGGGGGCGACTTAAATTGCACTTTGGATAATTATTTGGATAGATCATCAACCAAAAGGAAGGCTATTTCTAGATCAAGCAAATTCATAAATTCCTTTATTAGGTCAGCTAATGTCAAAGATATTTGGAGAAATGTTAATCCTAATGGTCGAGAATACTCATTTTACTCTCCGGTATTTGGAACATATTCTAGGATAGATTATTTCCTAATAGATTCAAAACTTGTCCCATTTACGTATGACTCAAAATATCATAATATTATTATCTCAGATCATGCTCCATTAACATTCAAGATTAATTTAAAGGGTATAACTAATGGATATTCGCAATGGAAATTTAATCCTCATATATTAAATGATAAAGATTGCTCAGATTATCTGGTTAAACAGATTGAATTTTTTTTTGAAACCAATGATAAACCTGGAATCTCATCATCTCTTTTATGGGACACATTTAAAGCTTTTATACGGGGTGCTATAATTTCTGCGCAGGCACATCTGAACAAGGAAAATCGAAAGATTCAACAGAAATTGGAAAATGAAATAAGGCAGTTGGACATGGAAAATGCTATGTCTCCGTCTAGGGTTATACATAACAAAATTGCAACATTAAAATATAAATTAAATGAGATACAATCAAAGTATGTTATTAAACTTTTTCAAAAGACCAAACAAGTATATTTTGAATTTGGGGATAAACCACATAAATTGTTAGCTCGGCAACTAAGAAAATCAGATGAAGAAAAAATGATATATAAGGTCAAATCTGAACAAGGAGAAATATTAACTTTACCAAAAGACATTAATGATAGATTCCAACAATACTATCAAAAACTTTATACATCAAAGGTGATGGATCAACCCGAGACATTAGAAACGTTTCTCCAGAAATGTAACATTAATGGATTAGATCAGGAAGGTAGAGAATTATTAGATGCTGAAATATCAGCAAAAGATATTGAGGAATCAATTAGATCATTGAAGAATGGTAAAGCTGCAGGACCCGACGGTTTGGGTGTTGAATTTTATAAGAAGTTTCATGATTTGATCGTCCCATGGCTACAAACTATGTACAAAGATGCCTACGAACAAGAACAGCTTCCAGAAACCCTAAAAGAATCCACAATTACACTTATTCCTAAAGCAGACACAGATCCAGAAGACCCAGGATCATACAGAGCAATAGCTCTTTTAAATACAGATCAAAAAATATTAACAAAAATTTTATCTCAAAGGTTAAGTTTAGTGATCAATAGATTAATACATCATGATCAAACAGGTTTTATTCCTAAACGATAGTCCACTTATAATTTAAGACGTCTATTTAATATCATTTACTCGAAAAGAATGAATGATATTGAATTAGCAATTATATCCCTGGATGCGGAGAAGGCGTTTGACCAGGTTGAATGGCCTTACTTATTTAGAATAATGCAGAAATTTCAACTGGGAGAAGGATTTTGCAAATGGGTTAGAATTTTATACTCTGGCCCAACAGCAAGAATCCTAACAAACCAAATGTTATCAGCAAAATTTAATCTTTCTAGGGGTTGTAGACAAGGCTGTCCGTTATTACCCTTATTATTTGCACTCGCTATAGAATTATTGGCCGAAAGGATTAGATCAGAACCAGAAATTTATGGATATAATACTAAAACCACAATTAACAAAATATCTTTATATGCAGATGATGTTTTAATATACATAACAAAACCGGAGACTAGTATTCCTAAATTACTTGATGTTATAAATTAATTTAGTATGTTCTCAGGATATAGAATTAACTGGAATAAAAGTGAAATTATGCCTATAATAGGAATTAAATTGAATAAATTACAAAAATTTCCATTTAAATCAAATTAAATATCTTGGAATTAATGTATCAAAATCTTATAACTCTTTATTTAAATCAAATTTCCCCCAATTACTAAATAAATTAAAAAATAATATTTTATATTGGAAAACATTACTGATATCAATGATTGGTAGAATAAATGCCATTAAAATGACTTTTTTGCCACAATTACTATATTTATTTCAAGCCATCCCGTTAGATCTTCCTAAATTTTTTTTTTTTAATTGATTCTATAGTTAACAGCTTTATTTGGGATTATAAAAATCACAGAATAAGTAAAACACACTTATGTAAGTCTAAGATAAATGGCGGCCTAGCTCTACCTAATATTTAATATTATTTTTGGGCGGTTCAGATTAAGAACTTTAATTATTGGTTGGTACAGATGGAACAGGACCCGGTTTGGTTAAGAATAGAAAAGGAAGATTGTTTCCCATTCGATATAAGCACAATATTCCTTGCCCCTGGAGTGGTACAAAAAAAACATATAAGGAAAATCCTATAATTTTAAATAATATACATATATGGAAACAAATCATTAAGACTTTACATTTAGAAACTATGCCACTTTGTTTACCAATTATGAATAATCCTCTGTTTAAGCCCTCGACATTGGATGTGGGGTTTAGACATTGGAAACATTTAGGAATAAGAGGGATAGAACATCTTTGCAGGAATGGGTAATTTCTCTCATTTCAGGAGTTGAAAGAGATTTATGGATTGCAAGCAAATAATTTATTTAGATATTTACAAATTAGAGATTATGACAAATTAAATATGCAAGATTACAGAAATAGAGATCCAGGTTTACTGGATGAAGTACTTAATAAGCATCCAACAACAGAAAAATTAATACCATATATATATAATATTCTTTTGGACAGGGAAATGCCAAAAACTGAATTATTTCGACAAAAATGGGAAAATGAAACTAGTTTACCGATATCAGAAGATTTTTGGGAAGAAAGCTTACAACAAATTCATCGCTGTTCGTTAAATGCCAGACATACTTTGATACAATTCAAAGTAATACATAGATTACACTACTCAAAAAAGAAATTAAAAAGAATTTTCCCTAATATATCACCACTGTGTGATAAATGTCAGCACATAGAAGCTGATTTAACTCATAGTTTTGTAATATGTACAAAACTTAATAGTTATTGGACTGAGATTTTCAAAATTATTTCCATAGTTTTAAAGATTACATTAATCCCTGACCCAAAATTAATTATATTTGGTGTTTCAGATTCAAACCAAACTTTAACAGCAAATCAAAGAAATTTTCTGGATTATTGTTTAATAATTGGAAAAAAAATTAATATTAAAATTTTGGAAGGGACCATTATCCCCTACAATTAAAATGTGGACAGTGGAAATGTTGGACACGTTGCAATTGGAGAGAATTAGGTTTATCCCAATGGATAAACTTGAGCTTTTTGAACAAATATGGTCTCCATTCACTGATTATATGAAGGGGTAGCTGGGCTCGGCATTGAAACTCAATAAGTACCCGGTGGGAAGATCAAACAAAAATGTTTAATTTCAGATTTATATACTTGTCTCTATATATTATAATTAGAAATTGTTCCATTCATTGATAAGATGCATACTGTTTTCTTTTCCTCAAGTATAATAATAGTCTTTTTTATAATATAGGTTTTTTTTTTGTTTTTTTTTTAAATTTTATTTTATTTTTTATTTATTTATTTATTTATTTATTTATGTTTTTCCCCTTTTAATCAAGTATAATCATATTCTTTAAATTACTCACTATTCTTTCTTTATACTTTTTTCTTTTTCTCTTTTTCATACTATAAAAAAAATGGAGACCTATATACATGGCTTGGTAATATTTATATAATTTTGGAAAGATGTAATAAGTATATCTGAAAAAAATTGTTATATTATTTGTAATATGTATGGCCTCTAATAAAAAATATATTAAAAAAAAAGGAAACTACGAGAGTGGTTTCCTATATAATCTTTGACGTTGGCCAAAATTACCATAAAATTGGCCATGCTTATGGCGTTGGTTTCAGCACAAAGAGTACAGACGTTACAAAAATTACAGGTAGACAGAATGGAAACTGCTGTGGACAATGTTACATTTTACATTTACGACCTCCTCAAACAGAGCAGGCCAGGTGTCACAGGATTTAAAATAGTTTTTGCAGCATATCCTATGGATCCATCTTTATGCGTAAAAACACATTTGATGCAATACATTGCACTTCCAGAGAATTTACGTAATATGGAGACAGGATTGTTTATCAGTTGTAAAAAACCACATAAAAGAGTGTCAGTTAACACTATTTCCAGGTGGCTGAAACAAGTTTTGATTGATGCAGGTATTAACACAGATGTGTTTACATCTCATTCCACTAGGGCAGCAGCTACATCGGCGGCCAAAGCGAAGGACGTGCCCGTCGACCATACGAGGGTAGGAAAGATTCAAACAAGAGGGCATGACATGAGAATTAAGGGACAGAAGTTTAGGGGTAACATGAGGGGGAACTTCTTTACTCAGAGAGTGGTGGCTGTGTGGAATGATCTTCCTGCAGAAGTGGTGGAGGCAGGATCGATTTTAACATTTAAAAGTAAAGTGGATAGGTATATGGACGGGAAGGGAATGGAGGGGTATGGTCTGAGTGCAGGTAGATGGGACTAGGGGAAAATAAATGGTCGGCACGGACTGGAAGGGCCGAGAAGGCCTGTTTCCGTGCTGTAATTGGTATATGGTTATATGTTATTATATGGTTATTATGGCAGCCGGCGTATGGGCAAATGAGCTGATGTTTCAGAATTTTTATCATCGCCCGATTGTTGATCCAGGGCTGTTTGCTAATGCCATTTTAAGTTCTGTTTAAATGCCCTGGTATTAAAGAATACTGTAGTTTGTTTATGTTATTAAATAAACCCTATTACTACATTGAATGCAATGTTACTACTAATGAATTATTTCTCATTCGAGTTAATCAATGCAGTGGGATGCCGAGTTTGTAATCTGCAGCATGAAATCACAAAACTTTGAACTCTTCGCGGAATCACTCACGTGACTCCAAAGTAAAATAGTAAGATTAAATGAGAACTTACCAGTTTGAAGTTTGATTTTGATTTTATGAGGAGTTACGTTGGTGATTACGTGCCCACCACCATATAACCATATAACAATTACAGCACAGAAACAGGCCTTCTCGGCCCTTCCAGTCTGTGCCGACCATTTATTTCCCCTCTCTCACGCCCAACCCTCTCTCATAAAAGATCATCTGGTAGTTCTCGAGTCACTGATCTTACTGTTTGCTTCGGTGTTGTTTATTTGTGATTTCATACCACTGCTTTGAAGATTGATGCGCATGCGGCCTGGCGGGTCTTCTTCACGTAATCACCAACGTAACTCCTCATAAAATCAAGATCAAACTTCAAACTGGTAAGTTCTCATTTAATCTTACTAATTTAGTTGATAACATTTGGTTTGTTAGTATTCTAGCTGTTGGGTTAGAATATAAATGTTTAACCCATGTACAGTACTTCTCTCCCAATTGAAAAATTTCCATCACCGAAAATAAATATGACCATTTTACCTGATCAAAAGCTTTTTCAGCATCTAGCGAAATAATTGCTAGATCTGCATTAGCAATTCTATTTGAGTATATAATATTAAATAGTCGTCTCAAATTGTAAAATGAGTAACGTTTTGGAATAAAACCTGTTTGGTCGGGGTGTATTAATTTGTTAATCACTAAACTCAATCTATGAGATAGGATTTTAGTTAATATTCTCTGATCAGTATTTAAGAGAGCTTCCGGTGGTGCCATGTTATCTTAACAGACGCTGCACATAGCTCCACTCCCTAAAATTTGCGATTTTTCGCGTTCAAACCCGGTCTACAGGTTGGGACCGATTTTAAAAACTTACCGGAGCCTCTGGACGTCGTGCTGATGACATCATCAGTAAGCGCTGTGAATTTAATGGAGGCTTAAAGCACTTTAAATGAAAAATTCTTCCCCTGCTAAGAACACTCAGAAAACAATTACAAAACACTCCTGGGGAAGCCAGACGAAGCCTGAAGAACTTATTTTTGTTGTGGCTTCGGAAGAAAAGGTGCTTTTCGATATGGCTACAAGATCTAAAACAGATTTGGCCAAGGACAAAGAATTTGAAGAATTAAAGCTTTCGGTAAGTGAACTGAAAGATGTAAAGGTGGATGGAAAACGGTAGAATAGATGATGGGAGTGATGATGGAAAAGATCGAAAAGCTGAAGCTAAATATGACTGCTTGTAATCAGAATGTTATTGAATCTGTGAAGGATTCGATTGGCACTATTAATAAACGAATTGACGATGTGAGAGATGAACTATTGGAGAGAATTGATAAGGGTGAAGAAGACACCACGAAGAGGTTCGACGCTGTGCTGGACACTGTATCAACCTGTGTGTACGAGATGGAGGATGAGATGGCAAGAATGGTGGGGGAGAAGAAGAAGGTGAGGTCAGAACAAGGCCTTGCTGCACGACGGATGATGACTCAGCTGGCTAAAGTCTCAGACAAATGTCTGGATCTTGAGGCTCATTCGAATCATAACCTAAGAATAGAGGAAGCCGAGCGAGACAACATTTGTGAGTTTGTTGCGGGATTAATTAAAGAAGCTCTTAAGCTCCCTCACCTACCAAAAATTGAAGTAGCACACCGAGTTCCTAGATTCAAACACAAATCCCAGGATGGCTCAGAACGTACACGACAAATTATTGTGAAATTCCGGGACGTTGCTGACGTGGAAGAGGTTATGAGGAATATCAAATATGGTTTGCCTCTGATGTATGGTGTAACTACTTTTAAAATCTTCAGGAAGTATCCTTATGAAATTATGCAAAAGCAAAATCAGTTCTCTAAGGCAAAGCAGGCTCTCCAAGGATATAAGGAGGTCAGATATGGTGTTTACTATCCAGCTAGAATGCGCAACTCCTACAAGGAACAGCAAAAATCGTTCACAAATCCCGATGAGGCATACAAATATGCTCTAACCATCGTGGAACAGAAGGACTAGCTGGAAAGGTTGGACAATATGGATACTCTCTCTCTTTACTATTGCACCCAGAATTGTGGCACACTGCCCAAAGAAGGAATCTTTGTCTAGACATCTTATTGGCGGAATGCTAACTCAAGGACATACTCTGTTCCAAGAGAAGCTGGAAAAAGATAACCACCAAATAGAAGAGCTCATCAACAGATTGTGGGCTTAGCTATTATGGTTGTATATGAGATCTAATGAATAACCTAAATGGTATAGAATTAACATCCTTAACAATATTAACATAGAATATTAATATAGAAATAGTAATGAATGCTAATCAGAAATGCAGAAATGGGGATTTTCAAATTAACATTTTAATTTAACCTAATAATTCTCAAGTAGATTTATAACCGTGGCGTGAGGGGCAGAGGCGGGCTCCTGGCACAGTTCCAGGAGCCAGAAATAGGTTAACCCCTTCAGCCAACAGTTGATGATTTCTGAGGTTAAAATATACGCTTAACACTTAGTAGATAAAAATGATAGTTATGTCCAGAAATACCAAGGAAATGGACATATATACTGTAAATGGGTACTATACATCTGATTTTGAAACCGGTCCCGATCCAGTATGTTATGATTAATCGAGGGAGCGGAGCTATTTGTTTGTTTTATATCAACAACGGAAGTCAATAAAATGCTTTTTCCCACCTACAGTGGGTCACTTGTTACAGTGCCGACAAGCTTGGACACTGTATTCTCACGTATTAGTTTTTTAAAATCATTTTCACATTTAGTCACATGTGTGTTTTTTTTATTCAAGGACTATCGCAAAGGGAATCTACTAACTGAACTTTGTAGGATAAATGAACTACCCTATATCTAAAGACCTGAGTTACGAATGCACCGCAAGACACACAGGTATTAAATCTATTCAAAATGCAAGACGATTAACCAAAATAAACTGGGAGGAATCTCATTTTGTCGTTGGAACGTTAGGGGTGTTAACGAACGCATTAAAAGGGATATGATTCTAGCTCAGCTGAAAGCATACAACACAGATATTGCTTTCTTACAAGAGACCCATCTTAAACTTCAAGACCAAGCTAGATTGAGGGCGAACTGGATAGGACAAACTTTTCACTCGTCATACTCGTCTAAATCTAGAGGAAATCTAGATCTATCATTATTCGCAAAGGCATTCCATTTAAACCCAAAACTACCTTAACAGATAAGGACGGGAGGTTATTTGATAGTTACCAGGGAGATCCACACTGCCCCAATTACCTTGGTAAACATATATGCGCCCAACTTTGACAACCCGCATTTTTTCAGTAAAATCTTGAATATAATTGCAGAATATAACTACCAAAATGTCATCACGTTTCTTTTTTTTTTTTTTTTTTCTGAATAATTTTTTTTTATTAGAAGTATAAGTACAAGTGTAAGTACAAATATAAGTACATATAAGAACAACGTTCTTGTTAAAGAGATAGGTAATAATTACCATATTTTCTTATATATACTTCTAAACATTTTATTGTAGTTTTTTTAGTGAAAAGTAGGAAAGTGTGAAAAATGGTTAACATAAAAATAGTTATAAAGTAACCAAAAGAGAAAAGTAAATAAAATAACAGTGGTATATTCTACAAACAGAATTTATATAATAATATATCCGTGATCAATAATGTATTATTCTTCGTTCAATCCTTTGTTCAGGTCTCGATCAGGTCTACAAACAGAGTCATATTGGTCCCTTAAGATATTCAAGGAATGGAGACCAAATCAGATTAAATTGGTCCAACTTGCCTAAAAGTGCAAGTCTTATTCTTTCCAAGTGTAAAGTCTCAGCCATTCCTGAAATCCACAATTTGATTGTAGGGGGTATGGGGCCTTTCCAAAATTGTAAAATTAATTTTTTACCAATTATTAAACTATAATCTATGAAAGTTCTTTGTGCTGTCGTGAGTAATTGATCCCTTTCTAAAATTCCCAATATTATTAATTTTGAGTCTGGAACTAAATTCTTATTTACAACATTCGAGATTACCTTAAATATTTTCAACCAAAAATTCGTAATTTTTATACAAGTTGTAAAAGAATGTGTTAAATTAGCTTCTGGGTATTGGCATTTGTCACATATAGGAGATACATTAGAAAACATTCTATGTAATTTAGATTTTGAAAAATGCAATCTATGTAAAACTTTGAATTGTATCAGAGAGTGTCTAGAATTTAATGAACAATTATGTATATATCGTAAACTTTCCTCCCAGATATCGGGTTCGATTGTTTCACCTATTTCATTTTCCCATAGTTGTCTGTACTTTTCCGTATTGGGTATATCATTTTCTAATAAAATATTATAAATGTATGATATTAATTTTTCCGTGTTTGGGTGTTTATTCAAGCATTCATCTAGAATTCCCGTCTTTCTCTTTTTATATTCATGTGCAGTTGTTTTAATGTAGTTAGTTATTTGTAGATATCTGAAGTAATGTTTAGAGTGTAGTCCATATATTTCCTGTATTTCTTTAAATGAAAGATACAGATTGTCCCTGTAGAGGTCACTGATCTTATTAATCCCTTTAATGTCATCACGTTTCTACAGCTATATTAATAGCAAAAGGATAACGAGGGATAAAATTGGACCATTAGAGAGCCAGAATGGACAGCTATCTGCAGAGCCAAAAGAGATGGGGGAGACATTGAACAATTTCTTTTCTTCGGTATTCACCAAGGAGATTGATATTGAACTCTGTGAGGTAAGGGCAAAAAGTAGAGTAGCTATGGAAACTATGAGATTCAAAGAAGAGGAAGTACTGACACTTTTGAAAAATATAAAAGTGGATAAGTCTCCAGGTCCCGATAGGATATTCCCTAGGACATTGAGAGAAGTTAGTGTAGAAATAGCAGGAGCTATGACAATATTTCAAATGTCATTAGAAACGGGAATAGTGCCGGAGGATTGGCGTACTGCACATGTTGGTCCATTGTTTAAAAAGGGTTCAAAGAATAAACCTAGCAATTATAGACCGGTTAGTTTGAAGTCAGTGGTGGGCAAATTAATGGAAAGGATACTTAGAGATAATATATATAAGCATCTGGATAAACAGGGTCTGATCAGAAACAGTCAACGTGGATTTGTGCCTGGAAGGTCATGTTTGACAAACCTTCTTGAATTTTTTGAAGAGGTTACTAGGGAAATTGATGAGGGTAAAGCAGTGGATGTTGTCTATATGGATTTCAGTAAGGCCTTTGACAAGGATCCCCATGGAAGGTTGGTTAAGAAGGTTCAATCTTTGGGTGTTAATGGTGGAGTAGCAAGATGGATTCAACAGTGGCTAAATGGGAGATGTCAGGGAGTAATGGTGGATGGCTGTTTGTCAGGTTGGAAGCCGGTGACCAGTGGGGTGCCTCAGGGATCTGTGTTGGGTCCACTGTTGTTTGTCATGTACATCAATGATCTGGATGATGGGGTGGAAAATTGGATAAGTAAGTATGCAGATGATACTAAGATAGGTGGTGTTGTGGATAATGAAGTATATTTTCAAAGTCTACAGAGAGATTTGGGACATTTGGAAAAGTGGGCTGAAAGATGGCAGATGGAGTTTAATGCTGATAAGTGTGAAGTGTTACATCTTGGCAGGACAAATCAAAATAGGACGTACATGGTAAATGGTAGGGAATTGAGGAATGCTGTGGAACAGAGGGATATAGGAATAACTGTGCATAGTTCCCTGAAGGTGGAATCGCATGTAGATAGGGTGGTAAAGAAAGCTTTTGGTGTGCTGGCCTTTTTAAATCAGAGCATTGAATATAGGAGTAGGGAAGTAATGTTAAAATTGTACAAAGCATTGGTGAGACCAATTCTGGAGTATGGTGTACGAGATGCCAGGTTGGTGTGCTGCCAGGTGCCAGGATCCAGGAAGTCTCAGAGTGGCTGCATGACATCCTCAAGAGGAATGGGAGCAGCAGGAAATTATTGTGCATAATGATATAGGTAGGAAGAGGAAAGAGGTCCTGTAACATGAGTTTAGGGAATGAGGTTAAAGGCTGAAAAGCAGGACCTCCGGGATAGTTATCTCTGGTTTGCTTCCTCGCACTAGTGAGGGTAAGAACAGAAAGTTAGGAGAGAGGAATTCTGGAGTAGGATTCTGGAGTAGTTCCTGAGGATTGGAGGGTAGCTAATGTAACCCCACTTTTTAAAAAGGGAGGGAGAGAGAAAACTGGGAATCACAGACCAGCTAGTCTTACATCGGTAGTGGGGAAACTGCTAGTTATTAAAGATGGAATAGCAGCACATTTGGAAAGTGGTGAAATCATTGGACAAAGTCAGCATGGATTTATGAAAGGTAAATCATGTCTGATGAATCTTATTGAATTTTTCGAGGATGTAACTAGTATAGTGGATAAGGGGGAACCAGTGGATGTGTTTTATCTGGACTTTCAATAGGCTTCCAAAAAGGTCCCACATAAGAGATTAGCATACAAACTTAAAACACATGGTATTGGGGGTTCAGTATTGATGTGGATAGAGAACTGGCTGGCAGACAGGAAGCAAAGGGTAGGAGTAAACGGGTCCTTTTCAGAATTGCAGGCAGTGACTAGTGGGGTACCGCAAGGCTCGGTGCTGGGACCCCAGCTATTTACAATATATATTAATGATTTGGACGAGGGAAAAAGGGTTGGTCTAAACTGCACGTTTTTTAATGCAAGGGGCCTAACGGGTAAGGCAGATGGGCTTAGAGCACGCATAGGTACGTGCGGCTGAGATGTTGCAGCCATTATTGAAACCTGGTTAAAAGAGGGGGCAGGACTGGCAGCTCAATGTTCTGTGATGCAGGTGTGCAAAATATTATTGATACACAGTCATAATATATCATAACAAGTACTTTAATTAGAATACATACAGAGACCATCGAAATGAGTACGGTAGGCTCGAAATTGTACGCTGAACTCCCTAACCAACATGGCTACCCGCATTCCACTAGGTGGTGGTGGTGGTGGTGGTGTGGAAACTTGACATGGATTTTGGATCAAGTTATCAGCAGCAAAACCAGACAAGGATGACATCTTCATGATCGGCAGCTGCTTTGCGACTGGAAGAGTAGTCCTGGTCTGTCTAGACATGAGTCACTGAGCCGGCGAACCGAGTGTGGGATCACATGGAATGTTGCGGAGACTGAGAAGATCCAACAACATGTCAGACCCGGCTCTGCTGGACTTCTCCATGTGTTCCTTTGCACTGCGGCCAGCCCTTTCGGCTCTGGACCGCCAGTGATGTACTCTGAACTGCTGCTGAGGTGCTTAAAATCCCATTCCTGTGCAAAGTCCTTGAAACGCTGACTTGTGAATTGGCCACCATTGTCAGACATGAGGGTTTGAGGTGCCCCGTGGACCGAGAATTGCCTCGCAAGTTTCTCGACGACCACCGCAGCGGAAGCTGTGGGGAGCAGATCAATTTCAAATCACCCGGAGTAAGAGTCAACCAGGACCAAGTATTGGTTGCCACGCCAGTCGAAAATGTCAGTAGTCACCATGGATCAGGGCAAGTCAGGAACCGCGCGCTGCAAAAGGGCTCTTTCTGTTGATGTGGAGCCATGCTGTTGCACGCAGCGCAGAACTGCGCCCTCTGGTGTATATAATCTAACATGGCAGGCCAGGAAATCATGCTCTTCGCTCGTTGCTTCAGAACCAGGATGACCTCCGTGTACAGTCAAAGTACTTCTGTTGGAGTGAAGCCAGAATCACTGCCTTGTGGCCCTTTTTGATAGCCACACCTTTAATGGCCAGTTCATCTCGGACAGAAAAGTAAGGCCGAACAGCAAGCGGAAGTGAATGCTGCTTGCTGTGCCATCCGTGATTGATGACTGAGGCGAGCATCTACAGAGTGGTATCTTCGGACGTGTGAACCAACGTGTCCAGATGTGAAGGATGAGTGATATCAATTGCCATAACTTCAAAAGTGTCTATTTCTGATGAGTGCTGGTGCTCGACCACCTGGAGGCACGGGATAAGGTGTCAGCCAGATGCATGTGCTTACCCTGTTGGAGGTGAGAGACATCTGGAGCTGCAACATCATTCTTTGCAGCCGTGCCAGAGCAGTATTGTTCAAAATGGGAACCAAAGGTTGGTGGTCAGTGTCTACGGTAACAATTCTGGTCTCCAACTGGAGGCTTGGGTTTGAATCCCACCTCTGACGCCATGTGCAAAGTACTATTGATACAGAGTCATTATATATCAAAACGTACTTTAATTAGAATATATACAGAGACCATTCGAAATGAGCAGTGTTGGCTCATTGGCAAATCATAAATTGAACTGCCTAACCAACATAGCAGCTTGCATACCACTAGGTGGTGCTGATGTGGAAACCTGACATGGATTATAGTTCATGTCATCAGCAGCAAAACCAGACACGGATCAAACCAGCAATACTGTTTGATTTAGAACAGGTGCTTCAGGAGAGACGGGTAATGATAAAAGAGGAGGGGTTGCATTATTGATTAAGGAGGATTTCACAGCAGTGGTCATTACGAACCGTTCATCTAGTGAAGCTTTATCGGTAGAGCTGAGGAACAAGAAAGGAATGATCACTTTGTAGGGGGTGTGCAAATAGTCAACGGGAGTTAGAAGAACAAATATGCCAAGAGATTGCAGACCGCTGCAAGTCAAATAAGGTTGTTATAGAAGGAGATTTTAACTTTCCCAATATTAACAGGGAAAATTATAGTATGAAAGGTTTAGATGGGGTGCAGTTTCTCAAAGGTGTTCAGGTGAGATTTCTCCAGCAATATGTTGAGTGTCCCCGTGTGCAGACGTGGCGCCGACAGACAAGAGGCCGAAGCAAAGAAGCTGAAGCCAAAGAACCGAATAGAAACAAGGCCGAAACACGAATGAACCGAAAGAGTCCGAAGACGAAACGCCTACTAACCGAAAGGCTGATTCGCCTAAAAGCAAACTTACCAAATGACTGCCCAGTCGATACGCCAACTACCCGAAAGGCGGCGGCGCCTACAGGCCAAAGGACCGACAGCCGCTCAACAGAAAAGTCCGATAATGGACTTGGCGTTGCCGGGGGGGACGGGACATGTAAGCGATTGATCCAGACCCCCGCGTCCATCACATCACCGTGAAGGTATGAACATAGCCGCAAACCACCGCTCCACTCGACCCGCAGCCCGCGGAGGGTGGTCGTGGGAGAGTGGGGGCTGTCCCGAGGAATGCACACCTTAGGCCGCTTTCAACTTGGTGCTTGGGTTCAGATTGCCCAGTCACCTATGGCTTGTGTGGGAAAATGAACCCCAGGCTCCCGTCTCCCCCTTCTCTTTCCCCCCTCTCTCTCTCCCTTCTCTCTCCCTTCTCTCTCTCTCCTCTCTCTCCCCCTTCTCTCTCCCCCCCCCCCCCTCGCTCCCTTCTCTCTCTCCCCTTCTCTCCATGTTCCCAATTTATACATGTGATACATGATATACATTTATTAGCCAATAAATGTATATCATTCGGGAACATGGTTAATGTGGGATTTCAATTTGAGCGCACGTGTTTGAATAGATGCAAGTGGCATGTCCAGCTCCTCTCCTGGGCGCCCAATACACGAAGCCGATGAAATGACACAACTGTCACACCAAAGATAGACACAAAATGCTGGAGTAACTCAGCTGAAGAGGCAGCATCTCTGGAGAGAAGGAATGGGTGGCGTTTCGGGTCGAGACCATTCAGACGCACTCTGAAGAATGGTCTCGGCACAAAATGTCACCCATTCCTTCTCTCCAGAGATGCTGCCTGTTTTGTGCGTGGGAGCTTGGGTGCGTTCCGCAAACACCGAGACAGTAATGTATAAACTGTCTGTCCCCGCGGCCGGGGTGAATCACACTGGTGTGGGTGTCAAAGACACCCGGGGGTCGGAGGGGGCAGGGGAATCACCCTGGTGTGGAGGTTGGGGTCCAATGGCGGTGCATCGCGGTCAGTGACTGTGGGACGCTACCGCAGGTGGAGACGGAGGAGAGAGAGAAGGGGGAGAGAGAGTAGGGAGAGAGAGCGGGGGGGAAGAGAGAAGGGGACAGAGAGGAGGAGAGAGAGAAGAGGCTAGAGAGAGGAGGAGAGAGAATGGAGAGAGAAAGGAGAGGGGGGGGAGAGAGAGGGATGGAGACGGGAGCGTGGGGTTCATTTTCCCACACAAGCCGTAGGTGACTGGGCAATCTGAACCCAAGCACCAAGTTGAAAGCGGCCTAAGGTGTGCATTCCTCGGGACAGCCCCCACTCTCTCCCACGGCCACCCTCCGCGGGCTGCAGGTCGGGTGGAGTGGTGGTTTGGGGCAATGTTCATGTTGTGATGGACGTGGGGCTCTGGACCAATCGCTGACAAGTCCCGCCCCCCGGCAACGTCAAGTCCGTTATTGGCTGTCGAGCGGCTGTCGGTCCTTTGGCCTGTAGGCACCACCGCCTTTCGGGTAGGTGACGTATCGACTGAGCGGCCATTCGGTAAGTTTGCTTACCGAACTGCGGCGACGCAGCCTTTCGGTTTGTAGGCATTTAGGCGACCCGCCCTTTCGGTTAGTTTGCATTTAGGTGTCCCGCCCTTTCGCTTAGTAGGCGTTTCGTCTTCGGACTCTTTCGGTTCATTCGCGTTTCGGCCTCGTTTCTATTCGGCTTCTTTGCTTCAGCCTCTTGTCGGTCGGCACCGCGTCCGGGTACCGAGGGCCCCACGCGTGAGAGGGCAACACTTGATCTAGTCTTGGGAAATTGAGAAGGGCAAGAAAACAAAGGGTTCATGGAGAGCCTTTTGGGATCAATGACCACTGTTCGATTAGGTTTAAGATAGTTAAGGATAGGGACAGAGAGGGCTCACGTGTTAAAATGTTAAATTGGGGTAAGAACAACGATCAGGTTATGAGAAAAAGCCTCGCTCGTTGATTAGAGTAGGTTGTTTTAGGGGAAAGGAACATCAGCCAAGTGGGATGTTTTTAAAAGTGTGATGACGAAAACTCAGGATATGCACGTCTCGATATGCACATAGGAGTGAAGGGCAAGGCTAGCAAACGGAAGGAAGCTTGGCTGACGAGAGATATTGAGGCATTGGCTAACAATAAAAAGGATGCATGGGACAGGTATACGGAGCTGGGATCAAGTGTATGCCCAGAGGAGTTTCCGGAACTACAGAGCAAAGTAATAAAGGAAATCAGAAGGTCAAAAGGGGGCCAGGAGATAGCTCTGGCAGATAACATTAAGCACAATACACACATAGGAGATTGGTGGGCAAAATTAGGGCACATGGTATTGGGAGTAGAGTGCTGACATGGATAGAAAATGGGTTGGCAGACAGGAAACAGAGTAGAGATTAATGGGTCCCTTTCAGAATGGCAGGCAGTGACTAGTGGGGTACCGCAAGGCTCGGTGCTGGGACCGCAGCTATTTACAATGTACATCAATGATTTGGATGAAGGGATTCAAAGTAACATTAGCAAATTTGCAGATGACATAAAGCTGGGTGACATTGTGAACTGTGAGGAGGATCCTGTGAGAATGCAGGGTGACTTGGACAGGTTGGGGGAGTGGGCAGATGCATGGCAGATGAGGTTTAATGTGGATAAATGTGAGGTTATCCACTTTGGTATCAAAAACAGGAAGGCAGATTACTATCTAAATGGCGTCAAGTTGGGAAAAGGGGAAGTACAACGGAATGTGGAGGTCCTTGTTCATCAGTCCACAAAAGTAAGCATGCAGGTACAGCAGGCAGTGAAGAAAGTGAATGGCATGTTTGCCTTTATAACAAGAGGAGTTGAGTATAGGAGCAAAGAGGTCCTTCTGCAGTTGTACAGGGCCCTAGTGAGACCACACCTGGAGTACTGTGTGCAGTTTTGGTCCCCTAATATGAGGAAGGACATTCTTGCTATTGAAGGAGTGCAGCGTAGGTTTACAAGGTTAATTCCCGGGACGGCTGGACTGTCATATGCTGAGAGAATGGTGCGGCTGGGCTTGTACACTCTGGAGCTTAGAAGGATGAGAGGGGAACTTATTGAAACATATAAGATTGTTAAGGGTTTGGACACGCTAGAGGCAGGAAATATGTTCCCGATGTTGGGGGAGTCCAGAACCAGGGGCCACATATTAAATAAGGGTAAGCCATTTAGAACAGAGATGAGGAAACACTTTTTCGCACAGTGAGTTGTGAGTGTGGAATTCTCTGGAGGCAGGTCCTCTGGATACTTTCAAGAGAGAGATAGGGCTCTTAAAGATAGCGGAGTCAGGGGTTATGTGGAGAAGGCAGGAATGGGGTACTGATTGAGCATGACCAGCCATGATCACATTGAATGGCGATGCTGGCTCGAAGGGCCGAATGGCCTACTCCTGCACCTATTGTCTATAAGGGGGGAAAAGGTTAACTAGAGAGAGAGTGGGACCCCTCTGGAATTAAAGCGGTCGAATCTGTGTGGAGCCACAGGAGATGGGCAAGGTCCTGAATTAGTATTTCTCCTCTGTATTTAGTGAGGAGAAAGACAAGAGAATGGAGGAACTTGGGGTAGTCAATGGAGCATATCTTGAGGGTAGTCAGTGTTACGGTCGACGAGATGTTGAAGGTACTATCGTGTATGAAGGTTGACAAATCTCCTGGGCTGATCAGATATATCCAGCCTGATATATTGATACAACACATTGTGGGAAACCGGAGAGGAAATTGCGAGAGATTTATTGTCATACGTCCCAGATAGAACAATGAAACTCTTACCGGAAGCTGCACAACAGAATATAATAAACAAGAAAAAAGTTATATAATATCTGGGTCATATGACAATAAAATATTCTTGACTTGTAACTCTTCATATATTCTCAGTGTATATACATTCATTCGTGTAATGTTCGCACCTATTTAAAAACAAAACACCCTTACCATTCATATGGCCACCTCGGATTAGATATGATCCTTCCCTTGTTTGACAATAGACAATAGACAATAGGTGGCCATCAATTATTGTTGGAACGATGCTTTGTAGTGCCCAAAACCAGTTAGTCTCTTAACACAGTGAGTTGTGCATCAGGGAATGTTTTGTGGGACCTTATCAAATGCTCCTGGGATGTCGGGACTTTCATATGAAGAAAGACTGGATATACTTGGCTTGTACTCACTGGAATTTAGAAGAATGAGGGGGGATCTTATAGAATCTTACAAAATTCTTAAGGGGTTGGACAAGCTAGATGCAGGAAGACTGTTCCCGATGTTGGGGGAGTCCAGAACAAGGGGTCACAGTCTAAGGATAAGGGGGAATTCCTTTAGGACCGAGATGAGGAAAACATTCTTTGCACAGAGAGTGGTGAGTCTCTGGAATTCTCTGCCACAGAAGGTCATTAAGGCCAGTTCATTGGCTATATTCAAGAGGGAGTTGGATGTGCCTCGTGGCTAAAGGGAACAGGGGGTATGGAGAGAAGGCAGGTACGGGATACTGAGTTGGATGATCAGCCATGATCATATTGAATGGCGGTGCAGGCTCGAAAGGCCGAATGGCCTACTCCTGCACCTATTTTTCTATGTTCCTATGCTTTCTGAAAGTCCAGGTACACTGCATCCACTGGCTCTCCCTTGTTCATTTTCCTAGTTACATCCTCAAAAAAATCCAGAAGATTAGTCAAGCATGATTTCCCCTTCGTAAATCCATGCTGACTCGGACCGATCCTGTTACTGCTGTCCAAATGTGCAGCTATTTCATCTTTTATAATTGACTCCAGCATCTTCTCCACCACTGATGTCAGGCTAACTGGTCTATAATTCACTGTTTTCTCTCTCCTGCCTTTCTTAAAAAGTGGGATAACATTAGCTACCCTCCAATCCACAGGAACTGATCCTGAATCGATAGAACATTGGAAAATTAGCACAATGCATCCATGATTTCTAGAGCCACTTCCTTAAGTACCCTGGGATGCAGACCATCAGGCCCTGGGGACTTATCAGCCTTCAGTTCCATCAGTCTATCCAACACCATTTCCTGCTTAATGCGGATTTCCTTCAGTTCCTCCGTAGATCCTCTGGCCACTACTATATCAGGAAGATTGTTTGTGTCCTCCTTAGTTGAAGGAGTGTCCCCACCAGAATCTCCCCTCCTTTGACCAGCAGCGGAAGGACCCTAGACTGTGGTCTACCTCCCACAAAGACTTGACATCAGCTGCACCAAGCTTCAGTGCGTCCCTCAGCTCTTACTCCTGCTGTCTGGAATGCATCATGTGGTAACAATCCCTGATGCACAACTCACTGTGTTAAGAGACTAACAGGTTTTGGGCAGACTCCAAAGCATCGTTCCAACAATAATTGATGGCCATCTGGGAACATCAAATTATCCTGGATTTATGTCTGTAAATCAGAGATCTCCGTTACAGGGCTGTTTGGGATAAATCGTTACAATGACCCTTTCATCATTCTCCAGACCCTCTTCACAAATGCACACCCAGCAAAGCGGTGGACATTGGTCTCCTGTCCACAGCAGCTGTCCGACAGCAACCTGCATTGTTAGACTCCAACGGTGCAGGAAGAATCTAATCTTCAGCCGTTCTCTCCACCTGTAAACTGAGGTCATGGTGTTTGTTAGTGAATTGGTGAAGTGGCATTTCACCAAACAAACTGGGCAGGCTGCTCAGCGAACTACATCACAGGGTTCATCAAGTCATGTTCTGCAGTGTCTACAGGTGCACTTGTGGTCAAAGATGTTGGAAGAACCTTTTCACAAAGCACAAGTGGTACAACATTGTCCAGCTGAATGGCACATTGCACGACATCAATGCCTGCCCATCTAATGCAACAATGGTGGCAGGTAGAATGTCAGCAGGTAATGACCCTTGCTGCCAATGTACTTTGGCACTATGTATAGCCCAGGCACGTGCCGTCAGGGTAGGCAAGGTAGGCAGTGCCTACCCTGAATAAAATTATAAAATGGTAACTATTAAATATAAATAGTGAAGGCACGGGAGAATTATGCTTACCTAAGAGATAACTCTCCCGTGCCTTTCATCCGCAGGGCATTTAAAACGTGGAAGTATGTGCTACGCACGTACCATCGACGCTGCTTCAAGCTAGCAGTGGCAATGGTCCATAAAGGCAGCTAAAATTCTGCCTTTACACCATGGACTGCATGCATGTGCTGTGCAGCGCACGTTTCTTTTAAAAGCCGACTGACAGCTCACTGGGGAGAGAACAATCTGTGCATGCACGGTTTTCCAGATTTAAAAAAAAGCCGACTGATCAAACATACTGACTGCCTACCCTGACTAATTACTCATTGCACGTGCCTGGTATAGCCTGATGCATAAGAAGGTGGCCATAAGATGAGGGTGATGTTGGTGAAGCTTCAGCCACTTTTATCTGTGGACTTGTGACCAGTCGCTCCTGGTCCATATCTCAGGGTTGCCAACATTGGGTGAGAGTTGAGAGTGAGAAATTGTGAGGGAGCACAGCGACCAAGCCCGAGGGAGCGTAGCAACCGAGGCAGGGAGGGTGTGGGAGGGGGGTGTCCCCCCTTCGATGGTAGGGAGCTTTTGCATTTTTCAGCTTGAAATTGGGCAATCTGGTGCAACATTTATGCTTTAAATTGGAATGCAACATTTGATGCTTTAATGCAACTTGAATGTAACATTTATGCTTTAAATTGGATTAGGTATGAATAAGGTTTGGCTAAATTACATTTCTAATTACATTCCACAGTAGAGCCAGGCTCTGATCAACAGGTGCAGCACATGAATGATCTTAGTATATTCATGTATGGAAATCAGATTATAATTCATGGTGTTATACATATATATGGAGAAAACCCCCCAGAAAAACATGGAAGAGAAGTCGGACTTCCATCACTGTTCTGCACAAATAAATTAATCACGGTGTCTTTGATTGCCCGGCGCAGCTTAAAATCGGTCAGCGGGGGTTCAACATCGGGAGCCTCAATCGCCTCGACGCAGCTGTTTGATTTAAAGCCATGCCACGCGATGAAATGCCACGCGAGCACGCCAATTCAACCCTCAGAAAGCATCTGATACCCGCTTAAATCTTTCAAAAGCTACAATGTGATAAATAACACTTAAACAAATAAAACTGAAGCAAATAAAGGCAAACAGAAGAACCAACCTTGGAGGGGGAAAGAGTGAGAGATGGGGAAATAAAAAACTAAATACGTGGCCATGAATGAGGGACTTATCTGCAAGCCAGCCAGGAAACCCGCTCGACTAGAACCCTTAATGACCTGACCCATTCAAATCTGATACCATCTCTCCCATCCACAAACACATCGAATTACCATTCAAATGGTAATTGTACCCGCATCAGACAGCTTTAAGAAATTCTCCGTTAATACCTTCAGTAATACTTGAAAGTCAAAACACAATTGGTGACACATCATGTTAATACGATGTTAATAGAGACATTTAATAAGCGTTTAACAGTGACACCCCCACACAATCGGAGATTCTAATAGATTTTTTTCACGGAATTTGAAAATCCGGATTACAAACATGGGGGGGATTGTCCCCCACCTCTCAAAACATGGGAGGGACAGTGCAGAGAATACAATCCCAGTTATCAAATCTTTCTTCCAAGTGAAAAAAAATTCCAGCCCTGCTAACATCTTCATAAATCGGCCCTGGATCCTCTCCAGAGCAATTGCACCCTTTCTACAATGTGTCATAGTCTTGCAGCATGGAAACAGGCCCTTCATCCCAACTTGTCCATGCAGATCAAGATGCCCCATCTACACTAGTCCCATTTATCCGCATTTAGCTCATAAACCTTTCCTGTCTGCGTATCTCTGCAAGTGTCTTTTAAATGCTGTCATTTTACTCGCCTTCTTCCCCTCATTCCACATACCCATCATCCTCTGCGTGAAAATGTTGTCCCTCAGGTTCCTATTAAATCGTTCATCTCTTACTTTAAACCAAGGGTGTCAAACTCATTTTAGTTCACGGGCCGGATTGGGCAAAATGCGACTTCATGCAGACTGGTTGTGCATGCGGGAATGCGGGCCGGCCCAGGTGCAACTGTGTCTAACTGGGATCGGGGGCAGGTGAGGGTCAGTGACCCATGGGTCGGGCATTGGCGCGGAGCCTTTAACCCGAGATTCATCCCCGCAGCTCCGGAGGCAGCACCGACGCCCCTACTCACCTGGTCCGCTCCTGGCTCCGGGCTCCGGGCCGGGGTTAAAACTCCATGGGGTGTGGACAGAGCTGCTGGAGGTGAGGGTGGGAGGTGTGAGCGGTGCTTCAGGGGTCGGTGCTGGGACCACCAGGGTTTCTCACCTGTCACACCATCTGCACGGGAATGTGTAGTTTAGTTTAGACTCTAAACTAAACCACTTTGTTTTTCCCAAATCATCACGCGAGCTGGATGTTTGACACGTCTACTTTAAACCAATGCTCGCTAGTTCTTGACTCCGATGACCTGGTAGATGGCCTGGTGGTTTCCAAAGCAGAGGAGTACGGGACTGGCTACACCTGCAACATTGACAGCACCATGCACCTGGTTATTTGTTCAAGTACAGGGAGGCTTTGATGTGAGTGCCACCACTGCCTGGCAATGTCACCCCTCGTGCTCTTGTCCTTCATGATTGATTCGGCAAAGGGTTCTACAGAGCACACAAACAAGATAGTGGTGAATGGGAAACACTGCCTGACCAGTTGGATTCAGTTCTAAATTCACTCTGAAACCCAGTTTGGAGTGCACGTCAATGGTGTACATGTCATGTGCAACACACTATCATAGATAATCTCCAAGTCCAAGATGACCAGGCAGGTGTCTAACCCTCTCTCCTGCATGCAAACGGTGGAATCCCTAAGCAGCACAAGGCTGCCTGGGAATCTAATTTCCTAAGTTCCTCATCCCCTTAGCTCTGCAATCTCTATTGAAAGACTGGTTAGACTACAGCAGGCATATTAGGCAGAATTTAATGTAAACAAACTGAAGAAGGTGGTTATTCTCAGAGGAGGTGGACTAGAGATCTGCTGGAGGTATTTAAAAAGGCTATGGGCAGAGTAGGTAGAAACCTTTCTCACTGAGAGTAGGTGTAAGTAATAGGGAAAATAAAAGTAACATGATTTGCAAAAAGTGAGTGGCAATTTGTTAAAACAGCAAGTGGCAAGGGCGTCTAATAGAAACATAGAAACATAGAAAATAGGTGCAGGAGTAGGCCATTCGGCCCTTCGAGCCTGCACCGCTATTCAATGTGATCATGGCTGATCATCCAACTCAGTATCCCGTACCTGCCTTCTCTCCATACCCCCTGATCCCTTTAGCCACAAGTGCCACATCTAACGCCCTCTTAAATATAGCCAATGAACTGGCCTCAACTACCTTCTGTGGCAGAGAATTCCAGAGACTCACCACTCTCTGTGTAAAGAATGTTTTCCTCATTTCGGTCCTAAAGGAATTCCCCCTTATCCTTAGACTGTGACCCCTTGTTCTGGACTCCCCCAACATCGGGAACAATCTTCCAGCATCTAGCTTGTCCAACCCCTTAAGAATTTTGTAAGTTTCTATAAGATCCCCCCTCATTCTTCTAAATTCCAGCGAGTACAAGCCGAGTCTATCCAATCTTTCCTCATATGAAAGTCCTGACATCCCAGGAATCAGTCTGGTGAATCTTCTCTGTACCCCCTCTATGGCAAGGATGTCTTTCCTCAGATTTGGAGACCAAAACTGTACGCAATACTCCAGGTGTGGCCTCACCAAAACCCTGTACAACTGCAGTAGAACCTCCCTGCTATACTCAAATCCTTTCGCTATGAATGCTAACATACCATTTGCTTTCTTCACTGCCTAATGCACCATCCTGGGCTGTATGGAGGCAGCTTCAAAGATGTCTAAGGGGACGTGGATAAATATCTGAAAGGAAATTATTTACAGAGCTATTGGAGACCCAATTAAGAAATCCACCCATATTGATCTCAAATAGAGGCAATATGAACTCAGTGGGGCACATGGTCTCATTCTGTGCTGTGTTCCTGAGTTGATTTGAAAATCCCCCCCACAATATCCCCCCCACCCCTCAAAATAACCTCCAGTAATGTGTCTAATTTAACTTTCCATTCATTTCATTTTTAATCACCCCTTAAAATCCATCTTTAAAGCTGTGAAGTCGAGTGATTGTTCATAAGCAGTGGCTGCCAACATAGCACAGGACCTACAGAGCCATTTTACAGTATAAGGCTCCATTTTAAGCTATCTAGCAACTTTCCCTGTCACTTCAACAAACCATGCAATGTTTTAGCCTCCCTATTCTTTTGCATCTTTTAGGTATAGTTGGTTGAACCCCTTTGAGTCATAGCGTGATGCAGTGTGGCAACAGGCCCTTCGGCTCAACTTGCCCACACCAGCCAACATGTCCCAGCTACACTAGTCACACCTGCCTGCATTTGGTCCATATCCCTCCAAACCTGTCCTATCCATGTACCGGTCTAACTGTTTCTTAAATGTTGGGATAGTCCCTGCCACAACTACTTCCTCTGGCAGCTTGTCACATACCCCAACCACCGTTTGTGTGAAAACGTTGGTTGAAAGGTACTCTGTACATTTACCCCATCTATTCCTCTCATAATCTTATACAACTCAATAAGATCATCCCTCATTCTCCTGCGCTCCAAGGAATAGAGTCCCAGCCTCGCCCTATAGCCCACACCCTCTAGTCCTGGCAGCATCCTCGTAAATCCTCTCTGTGCCCATTCCAGCTTGACAACCTGTAACATGGTGCACTGAACTGAACACAATACTCTAAATGCGGCCTCACCAATGTCTTATACAACTGAAACATGAACACCCAACCTATTTTCTCAATACACTGGCTGATGAAAGCCATTGTTCCAAAAGCCTTTTTGACCACCCGATCTACCTCCAGCTCCATATTTAAAGAAACATTCACCTGCACTCCTAGATCTACCACACTTCCCAGAGCCCTACCATTCATTGTGCAGATCCTGTCCATGTTAGACTTTAAAAAATGCAACACACATTGATCGGTATTAAATTCCATTAACTGTTCCACAGCCCACCTGGCCAATTGATCAATATCCTGCTGCAATTTTTCACTACCAACTTCACTATCTGCAAAACTACCCACATTTGTATCATCTGCAAACTTACTAATCTTGCAGTGTATGCACTCATCTAAATCATTGATATAGGTGACAAACAGTATAGGGCCCAGCACCACTAGTCACAGGCCACCAGTCCAAGAGACAACATAGAAACATAGAAACAGGCCAGCACCGCCATTCATTGTGATCATGGCTGATCGTCCGCTATCAATAACCCGTGCCTGCCTTCTCCCCATATCCCTTGACTCCACTAGCCCCTAGAGCTCTATCTAACTCTCTCTTAAATACATCCAGTGATTTGGCCTCCACTGCCCTCTGTGGCAGGGAATTCCATAAATTCACAACTCTCTGGGTGAAACAATTTTTTCTCACCTCCGTCTTAAATGATCTCCCCTTTATTCTAAGACTGTAGCCCCTTGTTCTGGACTCACCCAACATTGGGAACATTTTTCCTGCATCTAGTTTGTCCAGTCCTTTTATAATTTTATATGTTTCTATAAGATAACCCCTCATCCTTTTAAACTCCAGTCTAAAGACAAGCCTAGTCTTTTCAATCTTTCCTCATATGACAGTCTCGCCATCCCAGGGATCAATCTCGTGAACCTACGCTGCACTGCCTCAATCACATGGATGTCCTTCCCCAAATTACGAGACCAAAACTGTACACAATACTGCAGATGTGGTCTCATCAGAGCCCTATACAACAGCAGAAGAACCGCTTTACTCCTATACTGAAATCCTCTTGTTATGAAGGCCAACATTCCATGAGCTTTCTTCACTGCCTGCTGTACCTGCACGCCAACTTTCAGCGACCGGTGTACAAGGACGCCCAGGTCTCGCTGCACCTCCCCCTTACCTAACCTAACCCCATTGATATAATAATCTGCTCCCTTGTTTTTGCCACCGAAGTGGATAACCTCATATTTATCTATATTATACTACACCCAGCTTTGTGTCATCCGCAAACTTGCTAGTGTTGCTCCTAATTCCCTCTTCCAAGTTATTAATATATATGGTAAACAGTTGCGGCCCCAACACCGAGCCTTGCGGCACTCCACTCGCCACTGCCTGCCATTCTGAAAAGGACCCGTTCACTCTTACTCTTTGCTTCCGGTCTGTCAACCAAATTTCTATCCATGTCAACACCCTACCCCCAATACCATGTGCTCTAATTTTAGTCACCAGTCTCCCATGCGGGACCTTATCAAAGGCTTTCTGAAAGTCTAGATATACTACATCCACTGGCACCCCTTCATCCATTTTACTTGTCACATCCTCAAAAAATTTCAGAAGATTAGTCAAGCATGATTTCCCTTTCATAAATCCATGTTGACTTGGACTAATCCTTTTACTGCGATCCAAATGCTCCATTATTATATCTTACATAATTGACCAGCATCTTTCCCACCACCGAAGTCAGGCTAACTTGTCTGTAATTCCCCATTTTCCCTCTCTTGCTCCTTTTTGAAAAGTGGGATAACATTAGTTATCCTCCAATCCACAGGAACTGATCTTGAATCTATTGAACATTGGAAAATGATCGCCAATGCGTCCACTATTTCTAGAGCCACCTCCCTGAGGACCCTGGGATGCAGACCATCAGGCCCAGGGGATTTATCATCCTTCAGTCCCATTAGCCTACCCAATACTATTTCCCACCTAATGAACATTTCTTTCAGTTCCCCTACCCCCTTAGATCCTCTGTCCTCCAGTACATCTGGGAGATTGTTTGTGTCTTCCTTAGTGAAGACAGATCCGAAGTACCTATTCAACACTTCTGCCATTTCCTTGTTGCCCATAATAATTTCACCCGTGTCTGCCTTCAAGGAACCCACAATTGACTTTGCTACTCTTTTTCCCTTAACATATCTAAAGAAGCGTTTACTGTCCTTCTTTATATTCCTGGCCAGCTTCCCCTCGTACTTCATCTTTTCAGCCCGTATTGCCCGTTTTATTTCCTTCTGTTGTCCTATGAAAGTTTCCCAATCCTCTGGCTTCCGGCTACTCTTTGCTGTGTTATACATCTTTTCTTTTAGTTTTATTCTATCCCTTCCACCATCACCCTCTTCTAACCATGTGATCTAATCTTTCAGAGCAGCCGACCATGCAGAAACTTGTTGAATGCTCAGCTGAAGTCCATATTTGAAGCTGAAGTCCATGTATAACATCTACAGCTTTGATTTACTTGGTCACGTCTTCAAAAAATTCACTCTGATTTGTGAGACACGACCTCCAATGTACAATACCATGCTGACTATCCCTAATCCGCCCTTGTCCGTCTAAATACCTGTGCATCCTATCTCTCAGAATACTCTCTTTTACTTTCCAACTGCAGATCTGTAGCTCACTGGTCTTTTTTAATAAAGGCACAACATTTGCCACCCTCCAGTCTTCCGGCACCTCTCCTGTCCTTAAAGACGACTCGTAGATTTCAACAAGGGCTCCTGCAATTCCATCACTAGTTTCCCACAATGTCCTCGGATATATCTGATCAGGCCCTGGATATTTGTCTTCCTTTATACATGATAGTACCTCCAGCATCTCTTCGACCATAACACTGACTGCTTTCAAGACACTTCCATTGACTGCCCCAAGTTCCTCTGTTCTCCTGTCTTTTTCCTCAGTAAATACAGAACCTTGGTATTCTCTCTAGTTACCCTTTTACCATATTTTACCATATACCATATTACCATTTTACCATTTTACCATTTTACCATATTTACCATATACGTATTTACAAATTCTCTTGGATTGTCCTTAATGCTTTTTGCCAGAGCACTCTCCTGGCTCCTTTTTGCCTTTGTGATTTCCTTCTCAAGTTTGTTCCTTGGTTCAAACATCTCCAGGAATACTCTTGATCCAAGCTGCCCATACATGCCCCCGGCGTCTTTCCTATTCTTGCCTCAATTTCCCTCGTCATCCAAGCTTTCTTACATTTGCCTGTGTTGCCCTTCATTTTAACAGGGACGTGCATATCCTGAGCTTTTGTCAGCACACTTTTCAAAACATCTCACTTGGCCGATGTTCCTGCCTGTCCCAATTTCCCAAGACTAGATCGTGTTGCCCTCTCACTTGTGGGGCCTCCACATATTGCCAGAGAAAACCCTCCTGAACATTTTTGATCAATTGCATCTCATCTAAACCTTTCACACTATGGCTTTCCCAGTCTATATTGGGAAAGTTAAAATGCCCTATTACAACAAACCTCTTTGACCTGCAGCTGTCTGCAATCTGCTGATATATTTGTTCTTCCAATTCCCTTTGACTATTTGGGGGTCTGTAGTACACCCCCAACAAGTGATCATTCCTTCCTTGTTCTTCAGCTCCACACATACAGCCTCACCAGATCTGGAAGAGAGACGAGGGCAGTTGATGCACCGGCTGCGGCCGCGTCGAGGTGAGTGAGGGCACAGGCGCTCCTGCAGGCTGTTGCCCGGGATCCCGCAGCTGCTTGACGGCCAGTGGCGTCACAGGGGGCGGCATTGTTGCGGGTCAGCGGTGTGAGTAGAGGCAGGCGGCGCCTCCCGCACACAGCAGTGTGAACCGCGCCTGTGTAGCGACGCCCCGGCTCTGGGTCAAGTGGAGCTTTGGGGCCACAAGCGACCAGGTAAGAGACGATGTCTTCCTTTCCTGTTGATCGACGGGCTCAGAGCGCCCCTGGATGGGACCTGGTTATGGATGGCCCGTCCACTTCCTTCCCTGGTTTAGCGCCTCTTCCACATCAGTTTCTGTTGCGCCAGGCAGGATCACTCCAGCATGACGATTTGAGCTCTGAACAATTTCTTGGCCGGATTGTTTTCGCACTTTGTGCTCCTCTCAAAGATGTAAAGCTTTGCATTGAAGTAACAATTTAAATTGATTTACATTGAGCATGCTAGTAATGTTTCTTCGCCAGGGCTGGTCAATTTGTGAAGTGTCTCCTTTCAAAGCACGTCGTCAAATCGAGTGTGTTACACTACTTGCGCAACTGTGGTGATGCAGAGGTTTAGTGAAACGCTTGCTTGCAGCAGCAACACGGGCACATACTGTATATGCACACACACACAATGTTATACTTGAATTATACATCAATGTTTACAAGCATATAGGAAAGAAGAGTGCACAAATGTAAGGCATTAGTTTACAACGTAATTAAGCAAAAATAAGTCATTCGCAGTCCAAGACGTCGCCTGTGGTGCTCGGTCCGTGAGGTCGGATGAGGATGTGCGGGTTCGTTTAAAACCCTGGTGGTTTTAAGAAAGTAACTGTGATCTGGTGCTGTAGGATTTCAGGATTCTGTGCCTCGTGTGATCGATCCGCATTCTTGAGCTAGTGTCTCATGTTGATACTTTTGATGGCGATGAGGGCTTTGCCCGTGATGGCGAGGCTGAGTCCAACACTCCTTGCACCCTGTTGCATTCCCTTACGTGAGAATTGCCAAACATGGCCATGATGCAACCGGTCACAATTATTTCTTGAGTATATCTGTAAAGGTTCCTTAGAGTATTGGATGACAAGCCAAATCCCTTTAATTGTGAAGAAAGTCAGGGCGTTGGAATGTGTTCTTCCTAATAACGTCAATAAACACTGTCCAAGACCGATCAGCCGAGATGTTCATGCCCGGGGAATGTAAAGTTGCAAACTCTCTCCACAACCAACCCACTAATGGAAACTTTAATGTGTTAGACATTAGTCTTGAACACATTAAAGACCAGTCTTACTGTCTACGGGACATTCTATCTTTATCCCGCCCCCTCCCCTGACATTAGTCTGAAGAAGTGTCTAGTCCCGAAACGTAGCCAATTCCTTCTCTCCAGAGATGCTGCCTCACCCGCTGAATTACTCCAGTATTTTGTGTCTACCAGGTGTTCTACCTCTAAGCGATAATATCTACAAGATGGTGTATGTCCAAGCACTTTACACTAATTTGCATACTTCAGGTCCGTACGAAGCTTTTCAAAAAGGGGGGGAGGCATGATAGCATTACCAAAAAATTATGTAAAATAATAAGCTCTGAGGTTTTAGATGCTCTCTGGTGCATTCTGGGCCTTTTTTGGAGCATTTTGCACTAGATTTATGACCAATATTTCAGAAATAATAATCAAGGTGTACTGCTGTAAAATGTTATGTAAAATGTTATAAAAGAGCATGCAAAAACTGCAAATAAAATACTAAGTTTTTGCAGTAAAGAAAACCTTTTTCTTAAAATGTTTTGTGTGTTGATTTGATTTCCTGTTACTGTTAGACTGTGTTAGAGTGTGCAGTGCACCTTTAATGGTCCTCCTGACCCAACAACCTCACATGACATCAATTTCAACATGGAATGGTGATGTGAATACAACATATAGCTCCATCATGAAAATGTACATTTCTATTACTATGATTGCTTTCAAACTAACCTATTTTACTGTCATACTATTATAAAAAATTCTAGTTCCACGATGATTCATAAACAAGATAACAAATCACATTTTCAATTCTCAAACACAATGTGATTGCGAATAATTGCAGAGCTGCCATGTTTCACCGAGCATTTCCCTATGATGGCTGAAAATCAGTATTTTGCTGGGGAAATCGATATTTCATATAACCATATAACAATTGCAGCACGGAAACAGGCCCTCTCGGCCCTTCTAGTCCATGCTGAACATTTATTTTCCCCTAGTCCCATCTACCTGCACTCAGACCATACCCCTCCACTCCCTTCCCGTCCATATACCTATCCACTTTACTTTTAAATGTTAAAATCGATCCTGCCTCCACCACATCTGCAGGAAGATCATTCCACACAGCCACCACTCTCTGAGTAAAGAAGTTCCCCCTCATGTTACCCTTAAACTTCTGTCCCTTAATTCTCATGTCATGCCCTCTTGTTTCCTACCCTCAATGGGAAAAGCTTATCCACGTCAACTCTGTCTATCCTTTTCATCATTTTAAAGACCTCAATCAAGTCCCCCCTTAACCTTCTGCGCTCCAAAGACTAAAGACCTAACTTGTTCAACCTTTCTCTGTAACTTAGTTGCTGGAACCCAGGCAACATTCTAGTAAATTTCCTCTGTACTCCCTCTATTTTGTCAACATCCTTCCTATAATTAGGCGACCAAAATTGTACACCATACTCCAGAATTGGTCTTACCAATGCCTTGTACAATTTTAACATTACTTCCCAATTCCTATATTCAATGCTCTGATTTATAAAGGCCAGCACTCCAAAAGCTTTCTTTACCACCCTATCTACATGTGATTCCACCTTCAGGGAACTATGCACAGTTATTCCTAGATCCCTCTGTTCCACAGCATTCCTCAATTCCCTACCATTTTCCATGTACGTCCTATTTTGATTGGTCCTGCCAAGATGTAGCACCTCACACTTATCAGCATTAAACTCCATCTGCCATCTTTCAGCCCACTCTTCCAAATGGCCCAAATCTCTCTGTAGACTTTGAAAATCTACTTCATTATCCACAGCACCCCCTATCTTAGTATCATCTGCATACTTACTTATCCAATTTCCCACCCCATCATCTAGATCATTGATGTACATGACAAACAACAGTGGACCCAACACTGATCCCTGAGGCACCCCACGGGTCACCGGCTTCCAACCTGACAAACAGCCATCCACCATTACTCTCTGGCATCTCCCATTCAGCCACTGTTGAATCCATCTTGCTACTCCGCCATTAACACCCAAAGATTGAACCTTCTTAACCAACCTTCCATGGGGAACCTTGTCAAAGGCCTTACTGAAATCCATATAGACAACATCCACTGCTTTACCCTCATCAATTTCCCTAGTAACCTCTTCAAAAAATTCAAGAATGTTTGTCAAACATGACCTTCCAGGCACAAATCCATGTTGACTGTTCTTGATCAAACCCTGTTTATCCAGATGCTTATACATATTATCTCTAAGTATCCCTTCCATTAATTTGCCCACCACTGACGTCAAACTAACAGGTCTATAATTGCTAGGTTTATTCTTTGAACCTTTTTTAAACAATGGAACAACATGCGCAGTACGCCAATCCTCCGGCACTATTCCCGTTTCTAATGACATCTGAAATATTTCTGTCATAGCCCCTGCTATTACTACACTAACTTCCCTCAATCTCCTAGGGAATATCCTGTCATGACCTGGAGACTTATCCACTTTTATATTTTTCAAAAGTGTCAGTACTTCCTCCTCTTTGAATCTCATAGTTTCCATAGCTACTCTACTTTTTTCCCTTACCTCACAGAGTTCAATATCCTTCTCCTTGGTGAATACCGAAGAAAATAAATTGTTCAATATCTCCCCCATCTCTTTTGGCTCTGCAGATAGCTGTCCATTCTGTGTCTCTAATGGTCCAATTTTATCCCTCGTTATCCTTTTGCTAATAATATAGCTGTAGAAACCCTTTGGATTTACTTTCACCTTTCATGCCAAAGCAACCTCATATCTTCTTTTAACTTTTCTTATTTCTTTCTTAAGATTCTTTTTACATTCTTTATACTCCTCTAGCACCTCATTTACTCCATGCCTCCTATAATTATTGTAGATATCTCTCTTTTTTTGAACCAAGTGTCCAATTTCCCTTGAAAACCATGGCTCTTTCCGATTTTTACTATTTCCTTTCAACCGAACAGGGACATAAAGATTCTGTACTCTTACAATTTCCCCTTTAAATGTCCTCCATTTCTCTTCTACATCCTTCCCATAAAACAAAATGTCCCAATTCACTCCTTTTAAATCATTACGCATTCCCTCAAAGTTAGCCTTTCTCCAATCAAAAATCTCAACCCTAGGTCCAGTTCTGACTCTCTCCATAATTATATTGAAACTAATAGTATTGTGATCATTGGTCCCGAAGTGCTCACCAACGCATACCTCCATCACCTGACCTGCCTCATTTCCTAAAAGGGGTTCCAGCACTGCCCCTTCTCTGGTCGATACATCTATGTATTGCTGCAAAAAACTATCCTGCACACATTTAACAAACTCCAAACCATCCAGCCCATTTACAGAATGTGTTTCCCAGTCTATTTTTGGAAAATTGAAATTTCCCACAATCACTACCTTGTGCTTACTACTAATATCTGCTATCTCCTTACATATTTGCTCTTCCAATTCTCGTTCCCCATTTGGCGGTCTATAATACACCCCTAAAAGTGTTGCTACACCATTCCCACTTCTCAGTTCCACCCAAATAGCCTCCCTAGACGAGCCCTCTAATCTATCGTGCCAAATCACTGCTGTAATATCTTCCCTGACAAGCAATGCAACCCCTCCACCTCTGGTCCCTCCAATTCTATCACACCTGAAGCACCAAAATCCTGGAATATTTAGTTTCCAATCACAACCCTCCCGCAACCATGTTTCACTGATTGCCACAACATCATATTTCCAGGTGTCAATCCAGGCTCTAAGTTCATCCACCTTTCTTACAATGCTCCTAGCATTAAAATATACACATTTTAGAAACCCACCATCCCTTATTCTCTGTTTATTATATTTTTCCTCTTTCTCGCCTACATTTTGGGTCCGAGTGCTTCCCTTCTCTGCCTCTTTCCCCTCACCCCGTCCCCTAGCCCCCTCTACCCCTCCCCCCAGCCTTTCTAGTTTAAAGCCTCCTTTGCAAATTTCTCACAGAATTTAAATGTTTCTTATAGAAACGTGTAACATTATAAAAGGACTGAACAACTAGATGCAGGAAAAATGTTCCCAATGTGGGGTGTGTCCAGAACCAGGGGCCACAGTCTTAGATTAAAGGGGAGGTCATTTAAGACTGGGGCGAGAAAAAACTTTTTCACCCAAAGAGTTGTGAATGTATGGAATTCCCTGCCACAAAGGACAGTGGAGGCCAAGTCACTGGGTGGAGCTCTTGGGGAAAGTGGAGTCAAGGGATATGGGGAGTAGGCTGGCATGGGTTATTGACTGGGGACGATCAGCCATGATCACAATGAATGCTGGTGTTGGCTCGAAGGGCCGAATGGCCTCCTCCTGCACATATTTTCTATGTTACTATGTAAATGCAATAGAACGTACTACACAGAAACTGGATTTCTGAAAATTTCATTTAATTTGATTTGATTTAATTTATTGTCATTGTCTTCAATGAAGAGACAATTAAATTATTTTCCCCTTAGTAATACAAAACAAAAATACAAAACACAGAACACAGTAGTCCACAACACAAACATCCCCACAGCAGCACCAAAGTTCCCCACTGTGAGGGAAGGAACCAAAGTCCAGTCAACCTCCTCGCTGATGTTCCCCAATGTTCACCCGTGGTCGGGGCCTCCCGAGCACCCCGTAGTCGCCTCTACGGGCGGCCCGATGTTCAGGCCCTCTCGCCAGGAACTTCTCATTGGCCACCTTCCACCAGAGTCCGCGGCTCCCGATGTCCACAGGCCGCGCTGGCGGAGATTCGTCTGCGACCCCCGGCCAAGGGTCCCAGGACTCCACGATGTTAAAGTCAGCGCTGTCTGCATTTGGAGCTCCTCACCCACAGCTCCGCGATGTTGGAGCAGTGGCCCAGAACTCCGGAGCTCCAAGCGGCGATCCCAGGAAGGCCTCCCCCGCTCTGCGAAGATTCCAGCGCCTTCGCGCAACTGCTGAAGCTCTGGTCCGGTCCAGCAGGAAAGGCCATGTCAATACAGCTGGTAGGCCGCGAGGGAGCGAGGACACGACTCGGATAATAGCCGCATCCTCGCCAGGAAGCGACTGAAGGACAGTTTCCCCCTTACCCTACCCGCTCCCCCCCACATAAAATACAGAAAAAATCTTACAAAACACATTCTAATCATAACAAAATAAAAAAAGACAGCCAGACCGTGGGCGGCGGCAGCTAACAACAGCGCCACCTGATGTCCAAATCAGTATTTTGCATGCAACCTCGTGTATTCTCAAACATCTGTATAGAATACTGAAAATCAGTACCACTGAATTGTGAAACAATTTTTGAAATGTGAATTTTTAATTCTTGATTTTGATTCAATCATATCATATCTCTAATTATAAAACTCTGATCTTGGATGTGTGTGTGTGTGTTTAATCACCTCCTCGAAAAAACGACGCTCTAATGGTAAATGTTTAACATATTCTGGTAGAGATTTATCCCATGGACTTCGAAATCGTCTTACCTGAAAAAACATGATTTATTTCTTGAGTTATTAATCAAAATGAGAGAGCAGGCTATTCTAGACTAGGTATTGAGTAATGAGGAAGGGTTAGTTAGCAGTCTTGTTGTGCGTGTCCCCCTGGGCAAGAGTGACCATAATATGGTCGAGTTCTTCATTAGGATGGAGAGTGACATTGTTAATTCAGAAACAATGGTTCTGAACTTAAAGAAAGGTAACTTTGAGGGTATGAGACGTGAATTGGCCAAGATTGACTGACAATCAATTTTAAAAGGGTTGACGGTGGATACGCAATGGAAGACATTTAAAGACTGCATGGATGAACTACAAAAATTGTTCATCCCAGTTTGGCAAAAGAATAAATCAGGGAAGGTAATGCATCCGTGGATAACAAGGGAAATCAGGGATAGTATCAAAGCAAAGGATGATGCGTACAAAGTAGCCAGAAAAAGCAGCATACCAGAGGACTGGGAGAAATTCAGAGACCAGCAGAGGAGGACAAAGGGCTTGATTAGGAAAGGAGAAATAGATTATGAAAGAAAACTGGCAGGGAACATAAAAACTGACTGCAAAAGTTTTTATCGATATGTGAAGAGAAAGAGATTAGTTAAAACAAATGTAGGTCCCTTGCAGTCAGAAACAAGTGAGTTGATCATGGGGAACAAGGATATGGCAGACCAATTGAATAACTACTTTGGTTCCGTCTTCACTAAGGAAGACATAAATAATCTGCCGGAAATAGCAGGGCACCACGGGTCATAGGAGGAATTGAGTGAAATCCAGGTTAGTCGGGAAGTGGTGTTGGGTAAATTGAATGGATTAAAGGCCGATAAATCCCCAGGGCCAGATAGGCTGCATCCCAGAGTACTTAAGGAAGTAGCTCCGGAAATAGTGGATGCATTAGTGCTAATCTTTCAAAATTCTTTAGATTCTGGAGTAGTTCCTGAGGATTGGCAGGCAGCAAAAATAACCCCTCTTTTTAAGAAGGGAGGGAGAGAGAATACGGGGAATTACAGACCAGTTAGTCTAACATCGGTAGTGGGGAAACTGTTAGAGTAAGTTATTAAAGATGGAATAGCAGCACATTTGGAAAGTGGTGAAATCATTGGACAAAGTCAGCATGGATTTACGAAAGGTAAATCATGTCTGACGAATCTTGTGGAATTTTTCGAGGATGCAACTAGTAGCGTGGATAGGGGAGAACCAGTGGATGTGGTGTATCTGGACTTCAAGAAGGCTTTCGACAAGCTCCCACATAAGAGATAAGTATACAAACTTAAAGCATACGGCATTGGGGGTTCAGTATTGAGGTGGATAGAGAACTGGCTGGCAAACAGAAAGAAAAGAGTAGGAGAAAACGGGTCCTTTTCAGAATGGCAGGCAATGACTAGTGGGGTATCGCAAGGCTCAGTGCTGGGACCCCAGCTATTTACAATATATATATTAATGATTTGGATGAGGGAATTCAATGCAACATCTCCAAGTTTGCGGATGACACGAAGCTGGGGGGCAGTGTTAGCTGTAAGGAGGATGCTAGGAGGCTGCAAGGTGACTTGGATAGGCTGGGTGAGTGGGAAAGTGTTTGGCAGATGCAGTATAATGTGGATAAATGTGAGGTTATCCACTTTGGTGGCAAAAACAGGAAAGCAGACTATTATCTAAATGGTGGCCGATTAGGAAAAGGGGAGATGCAGCGCGACCTGGGTGTCATGGTACACCAGTCATTGAAAGCAGGCATGCAGGTGCAGCAGGCAGTGAAGAAAGTGAATGGTATGTTAGCTTTCATAGCAAAAGGATTTGAGTATAGGAGCAGGGAAGTTCTACTGCAGTTGTACAGGGTCTTGGTGAGACCACACCTGGAGTATTGCGTACACTTCTGGTCTCCAAATCTGAGGAAGGACATTATTGCCATAGAGGGAGTGCAGAGAAGGTTCACCAGACTGATTCCTGGGATGTCAGGACTGTCTTATGAAGAAAGACTGGATAGACTCGGTTTATACTCTCTAGAATTTAGGAGATTGCGAGGGGATCTTGTAGAAACTTACAAAATTCTTAAGGGGTTGGACAGGCTAGATGCAGGAAGATTGTTCCCGATGTTGGGGAAGTCCAGGACAAGGGGCCACAGCTTAAGGATAAGGGGGAAATCCTTTAAGAACGAGATGAGGAAGACTTTTTTCACACAGAGAGTGGTGAGTCTCTGGAACACTCTGCCACAGAGGGTAGTTGAGACCAGTTCATTGCCTATATTTAAGAGGGAGTTAGAAGTGGCCCTTGTGGCTAAGGGGATCAGAGGGTATGGAGAGAAGGCAGGTACGGGAAACTGAGTTGGATGATCAGCCATGATCATATTGAATGGTGGTGCAGGCTCGAAGGGTCGAATGGCCTACTCCTGCACCTAATTTCTATGTTTCTATGTTTCTATATGATTTATGCACAAATACAAAACAGTAAAGAAAGTAACTCTCCTCCAAGGGAGGACAAGAATGAGGGGAAGGCTGGAAATGGAGAAAATGCTCCACACTTGACTTAGTCAAGGGTTCTAAGACCCATGTATGTCTTCCTGTAAGGCAGGCTCCAAAGGAGTTTCCATACGCTGGGTATGGTGCCTATGAAAATGGAATTCTGATTCTCCAGTACCTTGGTTAGGTCTGGATGAGGTCTCTAGAGCAAGATAAAATGCTCCAAACTCTAATCAGTCAAGGGTTCTAAAGACCCATGAGATTCTAAGGCAGGCTCCATGGGAGTTTCCATACACCAAGTATGGTGTCTATAAAGAATGAGAATCTCATTCACCAGTGCCTTGCATAGGTCTGGATAAAGTCTTTAGAGCAAGATAAAATGCTCAAAACTCTAAACAATTAAGAGTTTTAAGACCCATGAGATTCTAAGGCAGGCTCCGAAGGAGTTTCCATACAATGAGTATGATGCCTATGAAGAATGAGAATCTCATTCACCAGTGCCTTGCATAGGTCTGGATGAAGTCTCCCTAGAGCAAGACTCGGGAGTACCAGGGCAGGATGAAACTGACCCTGAAGCTGGTGTCCCTACTTATGTGTATACACCAGAGCACAATAGAAGTATTCCAGGTGTTCCCGATGTAGCACCAAGTTTTGCTGTATCGGTATGGACTGGTGAGGCTATGGATGAACCTGGCGGCCAACATTATTTGGTTTCTCACCTACTCCAAGATACTGTTATGACTGAAACAGTAAATAATATATAAAAATATATAAAACACCCGTCTATTGTGCTTTGCTCAGGGTGCCAACAGTAACTCAGTAATTGGGCACCCATGAGTCAATGATACGAGGACAGGAAATGTGTTCCAGTATGTCCTCTAGCTGATATTCAGTTGGCATCAATGTATTTGGGGAAGACATACATGGGTCGATAATGTCCAATACTTTTAAGACATGCTTGCGTTACTCTGCAATGCATATTCAAACCCAATTGTATGATGCAAATTGCCATTTGGCTAACATTATCCCCAAAAAATGCAGTATTATGTGGGACAAGCTATAACCAGATTTATGATTGATGAAAACGAACCCCTATATTAAGAAGATATAAGTGGATAAATGTGAGGTTATCCACTTTGGTGGCAAAAATAGGAAAGCAGACTATTATGTAAATGGTGGCCGATTAGGAAAAGGGGAGATGCAGCGCGACCTAGGTGTCAAGGTACACCAGTCATTGAAAGTAGGCATGCAGGTGCAGCAGGCAGTGAAGAAAGCGAATGGTATGTTAGCTTTCATAGCAAAAGGATTTGAGTATAGGAGCAGGGAGGTGCTACTTCAGTTGTATAGGGTCTTGGTGAGACCACACCTGGAGTATTGCGTACAGTTCTGGTCTCCATATCTGAGGAAGGACATTATTGCCATAGAGGGGGTGCAGAGACGGTTCACCAGACTGATTCCTGGGATGTCAGGACTGTCTTATGAACAAAGACTGCATATACTCGGTTTATTAATAGCAAAAGGATAACAAGGGATAAAATTGGTCCATTGGAGAGACCGAGTGGACAGCTATCTCCAGAACCAAAAGAGATGGGGGACATATTGAACAATTTCTTTTCTTCGGTATTCACCAAGGAGAAGGATATTGAATTATGTGAGGTAAGGGAAACTAGTAGAGTAGCTATGGATACTATGAGTTTCAAAGTAAAAGAAGTACTGACACTTTTGAAAAATATAAAAGTGGATAAGTCTCCAGGTCCTGACAGGATATTCCCTAGGTCATTGAGGGAAGTTAGTGTAGAAATAGCCGGGGCTATGACAGAACTATTTCAAATGTCATTAGAAACGGGAATAGTCCCCGAGGATTGGCGTACTGCGCATGTTGTTCCATTGTTTAAAAAGGGTTCTAAAAGTAAACCTAGCAATTATAGACCGGTTAGTTTGACTTCAGTGGTGGGCAAATTAATGGAAAAGATACTTAGAGATAATATATATAAGTATCTGGATAAAGAGGGTCTAATTAGGAACAGTCAACATGGATTTATGCCTGGAAGGTCATGTTTGACTAATCTTCTTGAATTTTTTGAAGAGGTTACTAGGGAAATTGACGAGGGTAAAGCAGTGGAATGTTGTCTATATGGACTTCAGTAAGGCCTTTGACAAGGTTCCTCATGGAAGGTTGGATAAGAAGGTTCAACTATTGGGTATAAATGCAGGAATAGCAAGATGGATTCAACAGTGGCTGAATGGGAGAAGGGTAATGGTGGATGGCTGTTTGTCGGGTTGGAGGCAGGTGACTAGTGGGGTGCCTCAGGGATCTGTGTTGGTCCTTTGTTGTTTGTCATGTACATCAATGATCTGGATGAAGGGGTGGTAAATTGGATTAGTAAGTATGCAGATGATACCAAGATAGGGGGTGTTGTGGATAATGAAGAGGATTTCCAAAGTCTACAGAGTGATTTAGGCCAGTTGGAAAAATGGGCTGAAAGATGGCAGATGGAGTTTAATGCTGATAAATGTGAGGTGCTACACCTTGGCAGGACAAATCAAAATAGGACGTACATGGTAAACGGTAGGGAATTGAAGAATACAGTTGAACAGAGGGATCTGGGAATAACCGTGCATAGTTCCTTGAAGGTGGAATCTCATATAGATAGGGTGGTAAAGAAAGCTTTTGGTATGCTAGCCTTTATAAATCAGAGCATTGAGTATAGAAGCTGGGATGTAATGTTAAAATTGTACGAGGCATTGGTGAGACCAAATCTGGAGTATGGTGTACAATTTTGGTCGTCCATTTATAGGAAGGATGTGAACAAAATAGAGAGGGTACAGAGGAGATTTACTAGAATGTTGCCTGGGTTTCAACAGCTAAGTTACAGAGATAGGTTGAATAAGTTAGGTCTTTATTCTCTGGAGCGCAGAAGGTTAAGGGGGGACTTGATAGAGGTCTTTAAAATGATGAGAGGGATAGACAGAGTTGATGTGGACAAGCTTTTCCCTTTGAGAATAGGGAAGATTCAAACAAGAGGACATGACTTTAGAATTAAGGGACAGAGGTTTAGGGGTAACATGAGGGGGAACTTCTTTACTCAGAGAGTGGTAGCGGTGTGGAATGAGCTTCCAGTGGAAGTGGTGGCAGCAGGTTCGTTGGTATCATTTAAAAATAAATTGGATAGGCATATGGATGAGAAGGGTATGGAGGGTTATGGTATGAGTGCAGGCAGGTGGGACTAAGGGAAAAAAGGTGTTCGGCACGGACTTGAAGAGCCGAGATGGCCTGTTTCCGTGCTGTAATTGTTATATGGTTATATGGTTATACTCTCTAGAATTTAGGAGATTGAGAGGGGATCTTATAGAAACTTACAAAATTCTTAAGGGGTTGGACAGGCTAGATGCAGAAAGATTGTTCCCGATGCTGGGGAGGTCCAGGACAAGGGGTCACAGCTTAAGGATAAGGGGGAAATCCTTTAGGACCGAGATGAGAAGGACTTTTTTCACACAGAGAGTGGTGGGTCTCTGGAACTCCCTGCCACAGAGGGTAGTTGAGGCCAGTTCATTGGCTATATTTAAGAGGGAGTTAGATGTGGCCCTTGTGGCTAAGGGGATCAGAGGGTATGGAGAGAAGGCAGGTACGGGATATTGAGTTGGATGATCAGCCATGATCATATTGAATGGCTGTGTAGGCTCGAAGGGCCGAATGGCCTACTCCTGCACCTAATTTCTATATTTCTATGTTTCTAAGAAGGAGATCTTCTGGTTCATTTACGGAAGTACAGAAACGTCATTCCATTACACATGGAATTTCTGGGGAAACAACCTCTGGTTGGTTAAGATTACAATTGTTTTGTAATTCTGCATTAATCTGATCGGCTTGGTGTTGGAATGTACCAGAAACTCGTCAGGTAGAGATAATATATCCCAGACACAAGTATGGGGGTTGCAGAGTCATTCTAGGACTCACAAACCTAAATTTATAGTTTAGTATGAACATTTAAAAAAGTACACTTCATCATTATAATGAAGTTGTTATCACAAGGCTGTTATGTGGTTATTTTTTTGATTTAAAAAAGAAGCCTTATTATTCAGGTACTTCAATTAATTGGATGGGTCAGCTGAAGGAATTACCTAATGGGTTAAATTCAGCACTCAGATTGCTCACACAATTATTGAAACCAGCACCGGTGTTAATGAGCGCTCATAATCACATTGTAATGACTTATCTAGAGGATATGTTAATTGTAAATGGGAGACAGCTGAAGAACTGGGTTCAGCAACCATAAGCTTATTGAAAGGCTAAGGTTCTGTACATCCAATCAACATGGAAGTTACAGGCATCCCAAACAATTGATTATTTGGGGTTTGTCTTTAATACAGTTGATATGTGAGTAATTTTATCAACAAATTAAGGTTGGGGATGTTACAAATGCCTGTATTTGTCTTGGGGAAAAAACATTATCCCACCATCCAAGAAGTAGCTACGGTTACTGGTAAAGTGATAGCAGCATTCATGCTGTCAAATTGGGACCTCTGCATGAATTTTAAAATTCAAAAAGTTTCAAAAAGATTGTCAGACAGTATGTGTACCAAATGTTGGTCTGTTGTGTCTGGATTAAATCTCCAGTGGTCTAAATGTGTCTTGTGGGAGTCAGACCCAGGAGCATTAGCGGAGGATGCATTCTCGCTACATTGGGGAAGTACAGTCTTTTATGTTTTCCCCATTTTGTCTGATTAGACAAAATGTCTCCAAAATAGAGCAAGTCTCCGCCTCAGAGGTTTGGTGGTTCCAAATTGGTATTGTTCTTGGCCTTTTGGCTAAGATCAAGTGTAGTATTTGTTCTTATCAGTTAATATCTGATACGTCCCTTATCTAGGGACCATTACTACATAGCCATTGTTCCCATTGGTGCTCAGAATAATGATTCAGACATTCATGACAAATACCAGGTGCAGTTATTGTTGGTACATCCAGTAACAGCAGAAGTCATCCATTACATGACCGTATTAATTGTTAATCTGCAGGTTCTGATGGAATGTTGGATAGGACCATGGATGTCATAACTGCAGCTTGGAGAGATAGCACTAAGAAACAATATATGTGTCATATAAGGAATGGGAATTTTTTTTGTATACAGTCAGATATATTTTATCATACTGCAAATATATCGGATGTATTAGAGTTCCTTGTCATGTTGCACCTGAGTTAGAGTAGCATGAATGGAGCTCGGAGCGTTTTGTCCTCCTATTTAGGACTATTTCAGAATCGACAACTATCGGTCTCATCTGTTAATATCCCGATTTATGAGAGGAATTTAATAAAATCCTACCAAACCCAGATATTCAGAAATCTGGGATGTCAGTATAGTTCTCACATTGCTTTGGCAATGGACTCCAATTACGACATTGTCTTTTCAGAAGTTAATATTTAAAGTGGTTATGTTCATACCATTAATATCAGCATAACGAGTACAAACATTACAAATGTTGTGGTTAGATTGTATACAATTGTCTGTAGATAAAATAATGTTTTATGTCAATGATCTAAGCATGCCAAGAAAGGCTTGAACCAATGTAATCTTTAAGACATACGCTGTCAACTAAACATTGTGTGTGGTTAAGCATCTGAATTAATATATATTGAATTAAGAATCTCCGAGATTGTGAGGCACCAATGTTCATTACCCACAAGAAACATATAAAAGTGACAGTACAATCTATTTCTAGATGGATAAACAGGTTCTGGATTAACTGGAGTAGACACTGATGTGTATAAATCTCACTCCACAAGGGCGGTATCAATGTCCGCGGCGAAGGTGCAGGATGTGCCGCTCGACCAAATTCTGGAGACTGCAGGATGGTCTAAAAAAGAAACTTTCCTAGTTTTATGAGAAACCTGTTGTTACAGTGCCAGAGTTGCACATGCTGTGTTGGGTTCTGTTCAAAATTGTTTGCTTTGTTGCATAACATTTGTTGTTATTCCCCTGGGATAGAGGGGTTATTATTTTTTGTTTTATTATTATTAAAAAAGAATAAATAAATAAATAAAAAGAAAATATGTATATATATATATATATATATATATATAAAAATATTTATTGCATAATTTCAAGCAATATATTATTTACTCACTACTGGGTAAACTGAAGCAGTGTGTCGTATGGAATGATCTATGGCATAAAAATCACAGAGCTTTAAAATCTTCACGTAGTCACTCACGTGACTCCGAAGTAAAGTAGTAAGATTAAACGAGAACTTACCTGTTCGAAATTTGATTTTTATTTTATGAGGAGTTACGATGAGGGATTACGTGCCCTCCGCTCTCATAATATAAATGATCATCTGGTAGTACTAATCTTTGTGAGCCTTACTATCTTACTCCGGCTATTGGTTCTGTGTTTTTCACGCCGCAGCTTTGAAGTATGCCGAACATGCGCCTGGCTTCTTCACGTAATCCCTCATCGTAACTCCTCATAAAATAAAGATCAAACTTCGAACAGGTAAGTTCTCGTTTAATCTTACTATTTTCTATGTTTCTATGCTTGAGTATATGGCAATAAAACTTGACCACTTGATTTTGAACCATTGATGCATGGTGGAGGTATAATGTAGTCATAGTGATACAATGTGAAAATAGTGATACAATAAAATAGGCAAAAAGGCATAATAAAATTACAAAAAAGGCACGAAAAAGGCATTTATTGACACAAAAAAAGCATTAAAAGGCATGTATTTCCACCACCAAAATATATTTTAAAATGATAATATATACAACATTAAATGACCAAAGTTGCCTGGTTGCACATAATTATTAGCATTTTTTTTTAAATGGTGTTGAACTATGCTGTCTGTCAGACAATATTCTTCAGTTGTGAAAAAACAATATCTACCTCGGCTGAGATTACTGGTGCGTATCCGAAACAAGCTACAGACTCTATATTCATATTGATATCTTGTGCATTACAACTACCTTTAAGAACTTTAGCTATGTTTTGTATTTCTTCAAGATCTTTGTTCGCCAAATCTCTCACATGTTCCTTGTATGTCTTTATCTACATCGCCACAAACTTAACGAATATCGTCAGTTACTTTGTTGAAAACTTACAAGTTATTCACTACTGTTTCGTCCTGTTTCTCAAGGGAAGTGTGATAGCGTGTGGGAAGTTTGCAAAATTGGAAGCAATAAACACAAGATCGCGGTGGAGGGACTTTTTTTTGCATGATTTCACTGACGATCCTGACTGCAGCAGATTCTTCTTCAAAACAGTTGATGCTTTCTTTTATCTTTTTTTAATTTGCAGCGTTGTAGAGTACAGCTGAGAGCCATGTACCCCACCTAGTCAAAACGGGCTGAGGAGGTAGCAGAATCTCAGGTGCTTTTTCCTGAACAATTGCACACATGACAGTGCCTTGAGGAAGATTATCTTGACATTGAAACTAGGTGATCGACATTTGGAAACATGCTACGTGTGTGCTTGGCAATTGTATAAAGGTCTTGAGCTAAGCATGTCAAATGCAAAATTTTGGGGAATAAAACCTTAAGAGCACAAACAGCTTTTTTCATGTATGGAGCTGCATCAGTCACAAACAGAAGAACATTCTCGTGTTTTATACCTTCTGGCCAAAGTACAGCAAGTGAAGATGTAAACAACTGAGCAATAGTTGAGCTGTTTGACTTCTCCAATACTTCCGATGTCAACAAATACTCCTTTGATGGTTGACCTGCCTCCAGTTTACCGATTACCACATTCACAACACATCTCCCCACAGCATCGGTTGTCTTGTCCATTGAGATCCATATTTTGTTGCATGCAACTTCATCTCTAATTTACTGCAAAACAATGTTGAAGTTGCTGTCAACATAATTTTTCCATAATGATGACTCGCTTGGTATATGTTCCTCTGTGTAATTCTCTAAAAAACCTCTGAGAAATTTGTTTTCCAATTTCCACAGTGGAATTCCAGCATCAATGAATGCCTTGCACAGATCACTCGAAAACTTGAATCTGGAGCCAGTAGTAAATGTAGCGAGGAGACAAGCCTGGGTATTTTGCTTAGGTAGTCTACACCCCAGCGGTATCAACATTGAATTCTCTAATTTTAGATAGCCGTTGTCTTCTCCCTCCTCCCACCTTCCCCTTCCCAATCCTCCTAGTCCTGTCTCCGCCACTTCCTTTCTCACCCCCCCCCCCCCCACATCAGTCTGAAGAAGGGTTTCGACCTGGTGGTGGAAATTTTCATGTAAGTTATACTATGTTAAGATGTTTATATTAACATTAATGTTAACATAGAAAGTGACATTGTAGTTACGGTACAACTAGAGAAAATAGCATGACCTTTTAGCAAAACGCCAAAAATAGGCTGATTCAGGCATTCGATCCTGAAAAAGGCATTATCCTGTGAAATCATCAAAAATCATCAAAAAATGCATGCAAGACACATATGGCATTTATGGAAAAATCCTGGCTCTAGTAATTAGGAATGTAATTTAGCCTAACCTTATTCATAGCTAATCCAATTTAAAGCATAAATATTGCATTCAAGTGCAAGTTAAAAGATTTCTACAGTATGCACCAGATTGCACAATTTCAAGCTGAAAAATGCAAAAGCTCCTTACCAATGGGAGGGGGGACACCCCCCTCCCACACCCTCCCCCACCACCTCAGTCACTACACTCCCTCGGGCTTGGTCTCTCGCAATTTCTCACTCCCAACTCTCACCCAATATTGGCGGCCCTGAAGAGGGCCAAGGAGCCCAAAGGGCAAGGCTCCCTCTGTCCTGGTGTAGAATAGTAAGATTAAATGAGAACGTACCAGTTTGAAGTTTGATCTTGATTTTATGAGGAGTTACGATGAGCGATTACGTGAAGAAGGCCGTCAGTCGTCATGCGCGTCAATCTTCAAAGCAGCGATGTGGAATCACAGATAAAAAAAAGTTGACCTAAAGATAGCAAGATTAGAAGAAACTAGAACTGCCAGATGACCTGATAATATGAGGGCTGGGAGTGGTGGACACGTAATCGCTCATCGTAACTCCTCATAAAATCAAGATCAAACTTCAAACTGGTAAGTTCTCATTTAATCTTACTATTTTACTACGGAGTCACGTGAGTGACTATGTGAAGATTTCAAAGCTCTCTGATTTCACGCCGGTTTGAATCCAGGCGTCACACACTGAATGGATTGACCATGGATGAGTGAGAAAAAATGTTATAGCATTCAGACATAACATGGTCAGGTAAAAAAACTGATGCTTAAATGTAAAACGAAAACAATAATGACCCCGCTCAACCTGGGGGGAAACTATAAACAGAATTCAAAATGGTACGTGTAAACACCCCGGTCCGGCAATGGGTTTGTTATAAAACCGGCGGAACATCCTCTCATTGGCCCATCCTGCTGCCGCTAAGATGTTGTCGAGGGGCACGTCCATAGCCCTTGCTGCCGACGTTGATGCTGCCTTGGTGGAGTGAGATTTATAAATATCAGTATCTACTCCTGCAAGTGTCAGTACCTATTTTAGCCATCTGGAGATGGTTTGTGTGGACACCCTATGGTGTGTTTTTTTGTGGCTGTTTAGGACAGCTAACTCTGTGCCTCTGAGGCTGCTGGTGACTGTAATGTAGTGGTGCAAATGATCTACCACACAGTCGAGGATTTTCGGGGTATGCCAAGAACTCAAGCCTGGGCCCTGGCACCCTGGCCCTGCTCTGTTTTACTAAATTATAAAGGATAAAAGTTATGGTGTTGGCAGTGTTATGCATGTTGTCGAGTCGCAGCTTGTATAGGGTCTGGACTCGTTGCGCTGTAACGAGCGCCATTAGCATGACCACCTTGAGGGTGAGCTCTCGTAAGGATAATGTGGTGGCTGGCCCCCACTGTTGGAGTATGGTCAGCACCACACTTACATCCCATGTATTGGTATATCGAGGCCTGGGGGGTGCAGTGTTATATCTGCCTTTCATGAATCTGGTGATAAGAGGATGCTTCCCCACTGGTAAGGCCCCTGTTCCCAGTATTATATATGAGGACAGTGCACTCCTGGCACTGTTGATGGCACTGTAGCCTAATTTCTGGTCATGATATAAAGTTGATCGGAATTTTAAAATGTCTGTGATGCCCATTGTGTCATATGTGATGTTGGATGCCCTGCAATACGTCTCCCACTTCTTGATGTGGGAGACATACTGCTTTTGTGTTCTGTCCCTCCAGGCCGCTGTAATAACATCCACCATTCGATCAGCCAGTCCAAGTCCCAGGAAAGGTGTCCCTAGAATCTGCAAACCAACAAATTGATTTGGTCATGTATCGGATGATGTTCCCCCGTTACCGGGTGTACAAGCAGCTTCCTGCTGTTGGGAACAGCCATCATAGGCTGTGTCATGATTCCCAAGACAAGTGGGAACCAAGATTGTGTAGGCCAATCTGGCACTACCAGAATGCCGGTGGCATTATCCTGTTTTATTTTGACCAAGCATCAGCTGATGAGGGAAAAAAGGAGGGAAAACATACAAGAACATTCCTCCCCAATGCAGTGTGAAAGCATCCACTGCTACTGCCCCTGGATCGGGCTTCCATGAGACATATTTGGGTAACTGGTGATTTAACCTGGAGGCAAACAAGTCAATGTCGTGGCGTGCCATATCGGCCAACAATGTCTGTAAACACTTCATGATTCAACATCCATTGTGTTATCATTACATTTTCGTGACCTAGTGTCCGCCACCATATTATATCTACCTGGCAGGTAGATAGCCGATACCCAAATGTTCCTTGCAATACACCAATGCCAAAGGAGGTTTGCCAATTTATCACATGACTCAGATTTTATTCCACCCATGTGATTGACAAATGCCACTGCCGTGGTGTTGTTAATCTGAAGTTGTACATGCACATGATGCATATTGCTGCAATAAGCCTTTAAGCCATAGAGTGCTCCCAACAATTCTAAGTAGTTTATGCCATATTGTTGTAGGATTGAGGACTCCTGCACATTCCATCTGCCCCCCGCAGCTCGTGCTGGTGTCTGTTGCCCCCCTGCCCAGGCCACTTGCATCGGTTTGTATTATGACCGATGGTGTGTCAATTTGAATTTTCTTAGAACAGTGATGTACATTGGTAGCCCACCGGTGTAACTCTGCAATAGTGTCTGGTGGTAAATGCATATGTTCCCCAAATTTGCCTGCGTGAGCTTTGACGGCTCGTTCCTTTGCTCTTTGTAAATTTTGATAATGCAAAGGACCATAGCGTATACCTGGAAAAGCTGCAACAAGGTTGCCAATTATGCTTGCTACTTGTCTGATTGTTGGCCACTGATTAGCAATTAGCTTATTGCAGGCTTTCTTCAAGGCTGATTGCTTGTTAGCTGGCAGAGTCACTGACATTTGATTTGAGTTGATTGTAAACCCTACGTAATCAATTACCTTGATTGGAGTCAATTTTGACTTAACTGGATGAATCACAAATCCCAATTACTCAAACATGTGTTTCGTAGCTGAAACAGATGCTATTGCTGATTCCTTTGTGTTGCCAATTATTAGAATATCATCCAAATAAGCCATCACAATGTGGCTCTGAGCTCGGAGCAGTCCCAGAACTGGTTTTAGTAATTTTGTAAAAAACCTGGGTTGAAGTCAGCCCATTTGGCAATGCCTTGAATTGCCACATCTGCCCCATCCAATTAAATTTCAAATATCTCCTGTGTTTCCTGTGTATCGATACGGAGTAATAAGCATCTTTTAGATCAATGCAAGCCATATAACATCCTTTGGAGACCAGCTGAATAGCTGTACCAAAGTTGTCCATTTTAAAATGTTTATAGTGCACATGGGTATTGAGTTCCGTCAAGTCTAGGATAATACGACTCCCTCCATCTTTCTCTTGCTTAAGAAATATATCTGATACGAATTGGAGTGATTCTGGGCGAGACCTCTGAATCACCCCTTTTGCTTTTAAAGCCTGAATTTCAGCCTGGATCTCAAACCTTTCCTGTTGAGGGAACAGGTATGTGCGGTTTGGTACATTTTGAGTGGGTGGTGCCGAGCCAAGAAGGAACTCAATTTTAAACCCTTCTACACTGTGCAGTATGAACGGGTCTGCTGTAATCCAAATCCATTCATTCAAAAAATGTTTTAACCTTCCCCCAACTTGTAAATTAGAGGTGTGTGATTTGTCCCACAAGGGACTAGAGTCCTACCTTCGGTGTTACAGCCTGTGTGGTCCTGGCCTCCTGCCTCCCTCCCTGGGGCTGCTGGACGCTGCCTCCTGTCCATGAGCCTGTTGTGGAAGGTGGCATAAGGATGCCCTCGTAGTGATGAGCCCCTGGGTGGAGTTGGAGTCCGGCTCATGAGGCGGAGAGTCTTGGCCTCGTCATCCAGCTCTCAAACCTGCTTCGGCAGGTCTTCCCCAAACAAATAGTTTGCCGGCTGTACATTGCTGGATTTACACAACACGACAAACTTTAGGTTCAGTGCCGGTCATATGGCACTCTTCCGCAGACAGTTAATTTCAAACAAGGCATTGCAGAGGAGCCCCACTGCATCCTGTTGTGCCTCCGTTAGTGGCCCGCCATCAATAGACCTGGCAAAAGCCGTTACCCCCGAGGCCAGTATTTTCAGAATTTTCTGAAGCTTTACTTCCAGGGCTCTTACCCCTGGCCCACTATGGCCCCAGATGGCATGGTTAACGGCAGGCACTCTGAGGGAGGCACAGTTGACAGGGGTGCTATATTGGCCCGTAGTCTCCTCCATTACCTGGTCCTTTAGCTGGTGCGAGGCCAGGTAGTTAATGGTGGTGGCCAGTTCTTCACCCAGGGCCTCTCCGGTTCGGGTGGGTATGGCAAACTTGGACGCCAATAAAGGCACTGTTGCCCCAGGTCCCCAGGGTGTCCCCCTGATGTGCCTCCCTGCTCTGAGTCAGGGTATTGCTGACTCCGTGTACTCCCCTCTATGGACAGGGAGACACTTGGCAGCCCTGCATAGGGTGCTGCTAACGCATGTTCCCATGGAGACCCGCCATGATACTGCTCCCTCCTCTGGAGCAGATCAATCTCGAGGCACCTCTCCAAAAGGTGCTCCATCTGGGAGAGATGCCCCATTGTGGGAGGTGATTCCTCCGGCCCGGACTCATCAGAGTCTACGGGTCTAACAGACTTATGTGTGGCTTTTCGCCATGGTGCTCTCTTGTAGCGACAAGTCTGCTAATGCTGGTTCCAACATCGGCGGCCTTGAAGGTGACTCGGACAGCCTTCCATAGCCAGCTTTGCAGACCGTCTCCGCACCTTTGACATGGTAGGTCCATACTGTTGAAAGAAAACTTACAACCGAAACCCACCAGGCAACGACTGTAAGTAACTAGTTTAAACACTTACCTCGGTTTTTAAAACTCGGCCATGTACTTTTAACTGCAATTACTGTCAGAATTTAGCACCTATGACTAATTTGTGAGTCATATTCTGCCATCTATCTATCTATCTTCTCTATCTCCTCCTCCACCTCCAGTTTAAAATCCTTTTGGAATATTTTAGAGGAAACCAAAACCAAAAAACAATTTCTATATCTCTTTGGTAGAGAAGGCATCAGTCTGAAGAAGGGTTTTGGCCCGAAACGTTGCCTATTTCCTTCGCTCCATAGATGGAGCCATTGAGTTTCCCCAGCAATTTTATCTAACTTTGATTTTCCAGACTCTGCAGTTCCTTCTTAAACACTCTATATCTCTTTCTCTATTTTTTTTTTTTTTTTTGTATTGCATAACTAAAACTCTGATCTTGTTATCTTCTGGTTTGTGCGGTCTTTCTATTTGCACAAAAACGGTTCGAGATAGCACTACGATATTTAGGCAGTTCACTCACCATTCTCCTGTGCTACAAGCCCACCAAGTTTCATTCTGACCGGTTGAATGTCGTAACAATTAGCGAGGTTTAAAAATTCTTAAAAACCAAGCGTGCCCAGATCGATTTCTTCTCCTGCTGTTCAGCGCCGCCTCGGATTAGTCTCTTCCCCTCTCACTCAGAGGCCCAGGAGCCGTTGGTGTGGGAGGAGCGACGTCCGAGCAGTAAGCTTAAAACCCGAGTTGTTTTTACAGAGGCCCAGGAGCCATTGGTGTGGGAGGAACCCAAATCTGTAATGTTCCTAATCTGTAACGTTCCATTCGCATTTCAAAGCAAGTGGGCTTGAGGAAGCCGCTGATTGGTGGAAGTGGACTAGAGGAAGCAGCTGTTTGGGAGTCAGATCCCTGCTGATTTCTTCCAGCACTTTATATTGTATCCTTGGTAAGGGGGGAGAATGACTGCCTGGGCAGTTTACTGTTCTGGATGTCAGATGTGGGAAGTCATGGAGTCTGATAGCCTTCCAGACGTCCACATCTGCGCCAAGTGCATCGAGATGGGGCTCCTAAGGGACCGTATTAGGAACCTGGAGCAGCAGCTCGATAACCTCTGTCTGGTCAGGGAGAGTGAGGAGGTCATAGAGAGGAATTACAGCGAGGTGGTACCTCCAAGACCACGGGAGGCAGACAAGTGGGTTACGGTTATCAGGGGCAAGGGGCAGAGGCATGAACTAGAGAGTACCCCAGTGGCTGTACATCTTGGCAATAAGTACTCCTGTTTGAGTACTGTTGGGGGAGACAGCCTACCTAGGGGTAGCCTCCGGCACAGAGACCGGCCCTGTTGCTCAGAAGGGTAGGGAAAAGAAGAGGAGGGCATTAGTAATAGGGGACTCTATAGTTAGGGGGTCAGATGGGCGATTCTGTGGACGCAGTCAGGAGACCCGGATGGTAGTTTGCCTCCCTGGTGACAGGGTCTGGGATGTGTCTGAACGTGTCCAAGATATCCTGAAAGGGGAAGGAGAGGAGCCTGAGGTTGTGGTACATATAGGTACCAATGACATAGGTAGCAAAAGAGAAGAGGTCCTGAAAGGAGAATTTAGGGAGTTAGGAGGAGAGTTAAGAAGGATCGCGAAGGTCACAATCTCAGAATTACTGCCCGTGCCTTGCGACGGTGAGAGTAGGAATGGAGCGAGGTGGAGGATAAATGCGTGGCTGAAGGACTGGTGCAGAGGGCAGGGAATCAAGTTTCTGGATCATTGGGACCTCTTTTGGGGAAGGTGTGACCTGTACAAAAAGGACGGGTTGCACTTGAACCCGAGGGGGACCAATATCCTGGCGGGGAGATTTGGAAAGGCTACTGGGAAGACTTTAAACTAGATTGGTTGGGGGGAGGGACTGAAATAGAGAAAGCTAGTAGACAGTGTGTGAGGCAGGAGGCAGAGAAAGGAAGCACTCAGACCCAACATGTAGGGGGGAAAAGAAGAAAAAAAATTATAAACAGAGAATAAGAGGTGGTGGGTTTCTTAAATGTGTGAGCAGAGAGACCGAGGGGCGTAAAATGAGGGTAGAAGCAATAGGTAGCAAGGTGAAATGTAAATGTGTCAGGCAGACAAATCCAGGGCAAAAATCAAAAAGGGGCACTTTTCAACATAATTGTATAAGGGGTAAGAGTGTTGTAAAAACAAGCCTGAAGGCTTTATGTCCCAATGCAAGGAGCATTCGTAATAAGGTGGATGAGTTGAATGTGCAGATAGTTATTAATGAATATGATATAGTTGGGATCACGGAGACATGGCTCCAGGGTGACCAAGGCTGGGAGCTGAACATCCAGGGATATTCAATATTCAGGAGGGATAGACAGAAAGGAAAAGGATGTGGGGTAGCGTTGCTGGTTAGAGAGGAGATGAACGCAATAGAAAGGAAGGACATTAGCTTGGAGGATGTGGAATCAATATGGGTAGAGCTGCAAAACACTAAGGGGCAGAAAACGCTAGTGGGAGTTGTGTACAGGCCACCTAACAGTAGTAGTGGAGTTGGGAATGGCATCAAACAGGAAATAGTAAGATTAAACGAGAACTTACCAGTTTGAAGTTTGATCTTTATTTTATGAGGAGTTGCGATGAGGGATTTCGTGAAGAACCCGCCAGCACGCATGCGCGACATTCTTCAAAACAGCGGTGTGGAATCACAGAACCAACAAACAAAGAAATGACTTGTTATAGCAAGATTGAAGAGACTCTAATTACCAGTTGAGTTTATGATCGAGGGTTGGGAGCGGAGGGCACGAAATCCCTCATCGCAACTCCTCATAAAATAAAGATCAAACTTCAAACTGGTAAGTTCTCGTTTAATCTTACTATTTCATTTCGGAGTCACGTGAGTGACTTCGTGAAGACTTCAAAGCTCTGTGATTTCATGCCCTGGACCATGTCCATGCTCTCACACACGCCACTATAAGGTTGGATAGGAGTAATCATGTTTTCAGACTGGATGTACTGAAAATAATAATGTTTATTAATTATAACAAAGAAAAAACCCTCACTGGGGAGTAACTGTATGCTCTTGACCCGCATTCAGCACGGCCTCCGCGAACATTACAGGAGCGGCAACAGGTTTGTTGTAAAACCGTTGAAAAATGGCTTCACTAGCCCATCCCGCTGTGGCAAGAATATGGTCCATGGGCACCTCCATGACCTTTGCCGGCGACGTCGATGCAGCCCTGGTGGAATGGGATTTGAATACAAAGGGATTTGAATGCGGGTCAAGAGCATACAGTTACTCCCCAGTGAGGGTTTTTTCTTTGTTATAATTAATAAACATTATTATTTTCAGTACATCCAGTCTGAAAACATGATTACTCCTATCCAACCTTATAGTGGCGTGTGTGAGAGCATGGACGTGGTCCGGGGCATGAAATCACAGAGCTTTGAAGTCTTCACGAAGTCACTCACGTGACTCCGAAATGAAATAGTAAGATTAAACGAGAACTTACCAGTTTGAAGTTTGATCTTTATTTTATGAGGAGTTGCGATAAGGGATTTCGTGCCCTCCGCTCCCAACCCTCGATCATAAACTCAACTGGTAATTAGAGTCTCTTCAATCTTGCTATAACAAGTCATTAGTATCAATACCTGCTGTGTCCAAGACGATTCTAAGCCATCTGGAGATCGTCTGAACCGACATTCTATGGTGTGGTTTTTTGTGGCTGATCAACAGATATTTTTCCATTCCCCTTAAATTCCGCGTCACTTTTATAAGTGGCGGATATGGGTGGCTAAACATTGCCTTGCATCAGCGGGGTATGCTGGAAACACCAGCTGCAGCCCTGTGAACCCAGGTCTGTGCTGCTTTAGTAAATCATCAATATAGAAAATTACTTTCTCTGGTGTAGAGACCATCCTGTCACTCTTGATCTTATGAAGCGTCTGTACCCTTTGTGCCGAGGTAAGTGCCAATAACATCACCAGCTTCAGGGTGAGTCTGTCCAAATCGAGTCCAGCCATGGGCGACCATGTCCTGAGTAGGGTTAATACTATCCCAATGTCCCAGGTAACATTGTAACGGGGTCTGGGCGGATTAGCATTAAATATGCCCCGCATTATTTTGGACACCAGTTTATTGGATCCTATTTCGATATTGAGGTAGAATGATAGCGCACTCCTGGCGCTATTGATGGCACTATAGCTGAGGTGTTCATCATGATGCAACCCCGCAAGAAACTCCAGCACATCTGAAATGGTGACGGAGTCATATGCAATATTCATGCGGCCGCAGTAGGTTTCCCATTTCCTTATTTGCAGCAGATATTGCCGTCTTGTAGACTCCCTGCATGATCTCTATAGTCCTTGCTGAGAGACCATACTGCAGTAATGGTCTGTTCAGAACCTGCAAGCCATCAATTTCAAATGACTATGGCAGGGATGTTGTTCCCCTGTAACAGGGTTGGTCACCAATTGTGGGCAATTCTCTAAGAGGGCCCATGTTTCACTTATTCCAAGGACCACCGGATACCATGGCTGTGTAGGCCAGTCGGGTATGATAAGAATGCCTTTAGCAGCATCTGACTGGATTTTCCGCAATACCCGACTGATGAGGCAAAATGGAGGAAATGCGTAGAAAAACCATTTCCCCCAATCTAGTGAGAAAGCATCCATCGCCATTGCCCCAGGATCGGGTTCCCATGATACATATGTTGGTACCTGATGGTTTAACCGTGACGCAAAAAGGTCAATATCCGGTTTACCAAATATCCAGTGGTGTTGTCTATTTGGAGACGGACATGAGTGTCAGTAATGTTTGAACAATAAGCTCTAAGTCCGTGGAATGCCCCTAGCATCTCCAAATAATTTATCCCTTGTGATAACAAAAGGGTAGATTCAAGTGTGTCCCATCTGCCCCCACAACTAGTGTTGTTGTCAGTAGCTCCCCAGCCATGGGAGCTGGCGTCTGTTTGTAAGTACACCAATGGACGAGGCACAATGATGGGTTTGAATGAGTTACGGATATTGTCAATCCACCATTGTAACTCAATTTTTGCCTTAACTGGCAGCTGCACGGGTCTATCAAAATGTCCAGCATTCGATTTTAATGCTGAAATCTTGGATCTTTGCAAATTTTGATAATGTAAAGGTCCAAATTGAGCAGCTGGAAAAGCTGCTACCATTTTCCCAATCACCTTGGCAGCTTGTCTGATTGATGGTATACTGGCGCAGACCAGATTATTACATGCTTCAATGATATCCCCAACTTTGTTAATTGGAATGGTGATAATCATTCGATTGGAATCAATCGTAAATCCCAGATAGTCCATGATCTGTGAAGGACAGAACTTCGATTTATCTGGATGGATAATAAATCCCATTTTTTGAAATAATGTCACAGTGGCTGTAACTGCCAATTTTGTTGATTCCAATGTATTTCCAATAATTAGGATATCATCCAAGTAAGCCATAACCGTATAGTTTTGTCTCCTCAGTGTTGCTAGCACTGGCTTGAGTAATTTAGTGAATAATCTAGGGGCTGTGGTAAGCCCATTGGGCAAAGCTCTGTATTGCCAAAGTTGATCCATCCAGGTAAATTTTAAGAACTTCCTGTGATGTTTCTCAATGGATACCGAATAGTATGCATCTTTTAAATCAATGCATGCCATGAAGCAGCCCTCGGAAACCAGAGATTTGGCTGTTTCAAACGTGTCCATTTTGAAATGGGTATATTTTACAAAGGTATTCAAATGGGTTAGATCTATGATAACCTGACATCCACCATCTTCTTGGTTTTTGTGAAGATGTTAGACACGAATTCAATTGGTTCGTGGATTGTCCTTTCTATCACCCCTTTTTCTTGTAATCTCAAGATTTCAGCATAGCCTTCTGCTACTTCCTTATTGGAAAGCGCAAATTTGCAATCCGGCATATGCTGAGGTGGGGGAAGTTGACCATTTATGAACTCAATCTCATGGCCTTGAATACTTTGTAAAATAAACTCATCTGAGGTGATGGTATCCCATGCCTCCTTAAAAAACCGTAATCTACCTCCAACATGTGAGGTTAAACATGCAAGTGCATGAAATCCAGACCGCCTTACCTCCATGGTTACCTCCGGTCCCTGACATGTTTGGTGGGACGTGGAGGTGCTGGGTTGTGCTGGTGATGCGGTTGACGCATCTTCCATGCTGGCCGTTGTGGGCCTTGCCCTAAAAAAGGCCTCGGCTGTTGAAATTGCTGGTATTGTGGAGGCGCCCGTATGTAGGTCCTTGCTGGCCTTTCTGTTTGACCCAGCGGTCTGGAATATGGCATTTTCCTGGCCGCTTGTCTGGTTGAGGTGTACGACCTCATAAGACCCACCGTTTTGGCATGGTCGTCCAGGTCTCTGACCTGCTTCGGTAGATCTTCCCCGAATAGTTGTCTGGGTGGTGGTGTAGGAGATGCTCTGCATAGCCCCGCGAATTTGGGATTTACAGTGGGCTTGATGGTAGTCTTTCGAAACGCATTGATTTCATATTGCGTATTACACAACAGCGCAAGAGCATCTTCCTGTTCGGTGCTTAAATCCATCCTGTCCACCGATCTCGCAAAAGCAGTAATCCCAGATGTGAGCAATTTCAGGATTCTTTGCAATTTTATTTCCTGTGCTCTTATGCCCGGGTTTATATTGCCCCAAATAGGCATGTTTACTAATAGTTACGTTCAGTGAGTTGCAGTTACTCCATGCCTTGTACCTATTCATGGCTTCCGCAAGGACCTGATCCTGTAGTTGGTGATTAGTGAGAAAATCAATGGTAGCGGCCTGTTTTGGTTTAAGAGGTTGTCCCGATGATTTGGGTAAAGCAAACTTGGCTGCCACATCCAATAGTTCTTCCTGAGGGACCTCAGGTACTACTGGTTCGTGTACCAATATGTCCTCTTCTTCCGCTGGCTGTCTCGTGCTACCCATTGATGATGGGGATATATCCAATAATCCCCTGGAACTGGACATTCCCTGCCGTTGACTCTGCAGGATCCGTTCCATCATCCTCTCCATTCTGTTGATGCGTCCTTCATCATGAGTGAATGGGAGGTCAGAGTCCTCATGCCCAAAGGAACTCCTGAGGCTCCTATCACCGGCCCGTACCTCGTTGAGGTAATCTCGGTGCCGTGATGTAAAGTCGCTGCCATCCGCCTCAGCGGAACTGTATGACTCCCGCGCGGATCTGCTCATTTGTCTCTTTATGGACGAGCTAGGTCCGACTGCCTCAAAGGCCATATGCGGTGTAAAGTCGGCACCTGCCACCGCAGCGTGGTGACCCGACATCCGCCTGTCCTTCTCCTGGACTCGGGCGACGTACGGTCCCGTCCTGCCGCAAATGGGGGATGCGGTGACCGTGGTGAGACTCCACCTGCACGACTCCTACTGGTTCTGCTAGGTGGTGAGTCAATACTGGCCCTTCCTGGTCTGCCAGTAGACTCTGGTCTCAATAAGCCACCAGTCCGCAGTCTAGAGGCGCCTGGTGAACATTCTGCCCTGCAAGGGCTTTGCTGATGAGCTCTATCCCTGGCTCTACCACGAGTGCTCGGGGAGAAGGGTCGTGCAGCAGCACGGGCAACCCGTTTGCTCATTTCAGTCAGCGTTTCCCTCCCAGATGGAGAAAGAGAGATGGAGTCAGGGTCTACCTGCTCAGGCGCAGTTCCAACTTGCTGTTCTGCGGGCTCCCCGCCTGTATCCAGCTGTGTTGGTGGGTCGGGTCCTGTAGTCACAGGGCTCCCCGACTTCCGCGCCTTTTTCCCGGCCCGACTTGCGGGTGCTGCCGTTGTAGAGGGCTCCGGGAATGGTGGCCGACGACTCCTTGCGGAAGTCCTGCGGCCTGTACTCCTTTTATCCATAATCCCTGTGAAGAAAATACTATTCAAACAGCAGGGACAACCAGCTCAAGGTTGCTTATACTCACCTGAGCAGCCCTTATGAAGGGCTGGTGGGGAGCCGCACTCCACCTCCAGCCGTCGACTGCAAGTGCGAGCGACGGTATGTCGCGCATGCGTGCTGGCGGGTTCTTCACGAAGTCACTCACGTGACTCCGAAATGAAATTAGAAATGCGTGCAACAAAGGTAAAACAGTTGTAATGGGCGACTTCAATCTACATATAGATTGGGTGAGTCAAATTGGCAGAGGTGCTGAGGAAGAGGATTTCTTGGAATGTATGCAGGATAATTTTCTAAACCAACATGTAGAGGAACCAACGAGAGAGCAGGCTATTCTAAACTGGGTATTCAGTAATGAGGAAGGGTTAGTTAACAGTCTTGTTGTGCATGGCCCCTTGGGCAAGAGTGACCATAATATGGTTGAGTTCTTCATTAGGATGGAGAGTGACATAATTAATTCAGAAACAAGGGTTCTGAACTTAAATAAAGATAACTTTGAGGGTATGAGACGTGAATTGGCCAAGATAGACTGACAATTGATTCTTAAAGGGTTGATGGTGGATAGGCAATGGAAGGCATTTAAAGACTGCATGGATGAACTGCAAAAAATGTTCATCTCAGTTTGGCAAAAGAATAAATCATGGAAGGTAGTACATCCGTGGATAACAAGGGAAATCAGGGATAGTACCAAAACAAGAGATGAAGCATACAATTTAGCCAGAAAAAGCAGCCTACCAGAGGACTGGGAGAAATTCAGTCCAGAGGTCAAAGGGATTAATTAGGAAAGGGAAAATAGATTATGAAAGAAAACTGGCAGGGAACATAAAAACTGACTGCAAAAGTTTTTATAGATATGTGAAGAGAAAAAGATTAGATAAAAGAAATGTAGGTCCCTTGCAGTCAAAAATAGGTGAATTGATCATGGGGAACAAGGACAGGGCAGACCAATTGAATAGCTACTTTGCTTCTGTCTTCACTAAGGAAGACATAAATAATCTGCTGGAAATACCAGGGGATTGGGGGTCAAATGAGATGGAACTGAGTGATATCCAAGTTATGTAACCCCACTTTTTAAAAAGGGAGGGAGAGAGAAAACTGGGAATTACAGACCAGTTAGTCTAACATCGGTAGTGGGGAAACTGCTAGAGTCAGTTATTAAAGATGGGATAGCAGCACATTTGGAAAGTGGTGAAATCATTGGACAAAGTCAGCATGGATTTATGAAAGGTAAATCATGTCTGACGAATCTTATATAATTTTTCGAGGATGTAACTAGTAGAATGGATAAGGGAGAACCAGTGGATAAGGGAGAACCAGTGGATGTGTTATATCTGGACTTTCTGAAGGCTTTTGACAAGGTCCCACATAAGAGATTAGTATGCCAACTTGAAGCACACGGTATTGGGGGTTCAGTATTGATGTGGATAGAGAACTGGCTGGCAGACAGGAAGCAAAGAGTAGGAGTAAACGGGTCCTTTTCAGAATGGCAGGCAGTGACTAATGGATATGTTGGGTGAGTGGGAAAATGCATGGCAGATGGAGTATAATGTGGATAAATGTGAGGTTATCCACCTTGGTGGCAAAACCAGGAAAGTAGACTATTATTTGAATGGTGGCCGATTAGGAAAAGGGGAGATGCAACGAGACCTGGGTGTCATGGTACACCAGTCATTGAAAGTAGGCATGCAGGTGCAGCAGGCAGTGAAGACAGTGAATGGTATATTAGCATTCATAGAAAAAGGATTTGTGTATAGGAGCAGGGAGGTTCTACTGCAATTGTACAGGGTCTTGGTGAGACCACACCTGGAGTATTGCATACAGTTTTGCTCTCCTAATCTAAGGAAAGACATTCTTGCCATAGAGGGAGTACAGAGAAGGTTGACCAGACTGATTCCTGGGATGTCAGGACTTTCATATGAAGAAAGACTGGATAGACTCGGCATGTACTCGCTAGAATTTAGAAGATTGAAGGGGGATCTTATAGAAACGTACAAAATTCTAAAGGGGTTGGACAGGCTAGATGCAGGAATATTGTTCCCGATGTTGGGGAAGTCCAGAGCAAGGGGTCACAGTTTAAAGAGAGTGGTGAATCTCTGGAATTCTCTGCCACAGAAGGTAGTTGAGGCCAGTTCCTTGGCTATATTTAAGAGGGAGTTAGATGTGGCCCTTGTGGCTAAGGGGATCAGAGGGTATGGAGAGAAGGCAGGTACGGGATACTGAGTTGGATGATCAGTCATGATTATATTGAGTGGCGGTGCAGGCTCGAAGGACCGAATAGCCTACTCCTGCACCTATTTTCTATGTTTCCTGTGCCATCACGTCTTTACTGGAGCTGAGGATGGCCGGCGGAGGTTTCCAACCAGACACAATTTTCGGACCCAGCCTAGCCCAGCGTGGGAGACCCAGCCCATCCCAGCCCAGTCATAGACCCAGTGGAGCCCGGAGTCGGAGATGTCGCCAAACGGAAAGCGGAGACTCTGATCCCTGCGGAGGAGAACGATCAGTGACCAGAGCCAGCTGTGAGTCCCCATCGCACGGCTAATTCCAGGCACTACCCCTCTGGCCCCCCTCGCTAGCTCCTACCTGCCTCTCCCCTGTGATAACCCCCTCTCCCCCACGGCTCTTCCCCCATCTTTTCTCCAACCTCAAGCTAGCTTTTCTTTAAAATACCCTAAACCTGATGTTAGCTGTTAATGAAATGGAAGAATGATTAAAACAGATTTTTGTTAGAATAAAATCAATGTCAATGAAAACCGCGATTTCTGTCTGAAGAAGGACAATAGACATTAGGTGCAGGAGTAGGCCATTTGGTCCTTCGAGCCAGCACCGCCATTCAATGTGATCATGGCTGATCATCCCCAATCAGTACCCCATTACTGCCTTCTCCCCATATACCCTGACTCCGCTATTTTTAAGAGCCCTATCTAGCTCTCTTTTGAAAGCATCCAGAGAACCTGCCTCCACCGCCCTCTGAGGCAGAGAATTCCACAGACTCGCCACTCTCTGTGAGGAAAAAGTGTTTCCTTGTCTCCGTTCTAAATGGCTTACTCCTTATTCTTAAACTGTGGCCTCTGGTTCTGGACTCCCCCAACATCGGGAACATGTTTCCTGCCTCTAGCGTGTCCAAGGCCTTAACAATCTTATATGTTTCAATGAGATCCCCTCTCATCCTTCTAAACTCCAGAGTGTACAAGCCCAGCTGCTCCATTCTCTCAGCATATGACAGTCCTGCCATCCTGGGAATTAACCTTGTAAACCTACGCTGCACTCCCTCAATAGCAAGAATGTCCTTTCTCAAATTAGTGGGACCAAAACTGCACACAATACTCCAGGTGTGGTCTCACTAGGTACAAGACCTCTTTGCTCCTATATTCGATTCCTCTTGTTATAAAGGCTAACATGCCAGTCACTTTCTTCACTGCCTGCTGTACCTGCATGCTTAATTTCATGGACTGATGTACAAGGACCCCCAGATCCCGTTGTACTTCCCCTTTTCTCAACTTGACGCCATTTAGATAGTAATCTGCCTTCCTGTTTTTGCTACCAAAGTGGATAACCTCACATTTATCCGCATTAAACTTCATCTGCCATGCATCTGCCCACTCCCCCAACCTGTCCAAGGCACCCTGCATTCTCATAGCATCCTCCTCACAGTTCACACTGCCACACAGCATCTGCAAATTTGCTAATGTTACTTTGAATCCCTTCATCCAAATCATTGATGTATATTATAAATAGCTGTGGCCCCAGCACCGAGCCTTGCGGTACCCCACTAGTCACTGCCTGCCATTCTGAAAGGGACCCGTTAATCCCTACTCTACCCCCATGTGCCCTAACTTTCCCCACTAATCTCCTATATGTGGGACCTAATCAAATGCTTTCTGAAAGTCCAGGTACATTTCATCCACTGGCTCTCCCTTGTCCATTTTCCTAGTTACATCCTCAAAAAATTCCAGAAGATTAGTCAAGCATAATTTCCCCTTCGTAAATTCATGCTGACTCGGACCGATCCTGTTACTGCTATCCAAATGTGCGACTATCTCATCTTTTATAATTGACTCCAGCATCTTCCCCACCACCGATGTCAGGCTAACTGGTCCATAATTCCCCGTTTTCTCTCTCCCGCCTTTCTTAAAAAGTGGGATAACGTTAGCTACCCTTCAATCCACAGAAACTGATCCTGAGTCTATAGAACATTGGAAAATTATCATCAATGCTTCCACTATTTCTGGAGCCACTTCCTTGAGTATCCTGGGGACCATCAGGCCCTGGGGATTTATCAGCCTTCAGTCCCATCAGTCTATCCAACACCATTTCCTGCCTAATGTGGATTTCCTTCAGTTCCTCTGTCACTGCAGATCCTCTGGCCACTACTTTATCAGGAGGATTGTTTGTGTCCTCCTTAGTGAAGATAGATCCAAAGTACCTGTTCAACTCATCTGCCATTTCCTTGTTCCCCATAATAAATACACTTTTTTCGGTCTTCAAGGGTCCAACTTTGATCTTAACTAATAGTCTCCTCTTCACATACCTAAAGCTTTTACTGTCCTGCTTTATATTCTTGGCTAGCTTACCTTCGTACCTCATCTTTTCTCCCCGTATTGTCTTTTTGGTGATCTTTTGTTGTTCTTTAAACATTACCCAATCCTCTTGCTACCCGCTCATCTTTGCTACGTTTTACTTCTTCGTTTTAATTTTTATACTGTCCCTGACGTCCCTTGTCGGCCATGGTCGTCCCTTTCTCCGCTTGGAATCTTTCTTCCTCCTAGGAATGAAGTGATCCTGCACCTTCTGTGTTATTCCTAGAAACACCTGCCATTTTTGTTCCACTGTCATCCCTGCTAGTGTATATTTCCAGTAAACTTTGGCCAGCTCCTCCCTCATGGCCCCATAGTCCCCTGTATTCAACTGCAACACTGACACCTCCAATCTACTCTTCTCCCTCTCCAATTGTAGATTACACGAAACGTTGCCTATTTCCTTCGCTCCATAGATGCTGCCTCACCCGGTGAGTTTCTCCAACATTTTTGTCTACCTTCAATTTTCCAGCATCTGCAGTTCCTTCTTAAACATTTTCTTTTAATGATATTCGGGATCCCATTGTGACATCATCGTGACGTCGAACGCGGCTGACAGGCAAGGCAAGTGGTAAAAGTGGTTTTGTAAAGTGTTTTTCGTTTAAAATGTGAATAACTTGTAAAATATCACATCAATCATATCGAAACTTGGTACTGCACATCGCAGGACAATGGTGAGTAAGTTGGGCCAAGGAATTGAAGCTAGGGCTGGCAGGACTCGTCCATGGATAGCAACATTGTAACGAGCAGGGCTGCAATCCCATTATGACGTCATAGCTGTAAGTGCCAGTGCAGAGGGGAGAATTATTTTCCCAAATTGTGGTTTTGTAAATTAAAAAATGTGAATAACTTGTGAAATATGACATCATTCTGAATGAAACTTGATACAAAACGCCACATGACAATTGTGAGTAAGGTGGTCCAAAATTTGTAGCCCTATCATGTGCCGTTTTGGCATAATTTGACGACATCACCGAATCAGAGATCGCAGACAGACACGCATAGAAACAAACAAGATAAGAGTTTTAGTAATATACTAGACCAAGTGGGACCCATTGGGCCTCGTTCCCTCAATGCAATATTGCACCACTCACTCATAGCCCCCAACTGCGGAGTGGCTGAGGTTTTACAGATGAATGGCAATAACTTGTAAAATATAAGATCAATGTGAATGCTCACTCTGCCTCTTCAGTCCCCTATTCCCCTCCTCCATTATCCTTCCTCCCCCACCCTCCTCTGCTTCCACCCTTCACCCTCTCCCTCCCCTCTTCCTGCTTCCCCCTCCTTTCCTCCATTGCCATCCCTCTACCTACCCCCATTCTCCCCATTCCCCAGCACTCCCTCCTCCTCCTCTTCACCCTTCACTCATGTCTCTCCCTCTGTCTCCCCCTCTCTCTCGCTCTCTGTCTCTCTGTTTCTCTCTCTCTCTCTCTCTCTTTCTCTTTCTCTCTCTCTCTTTCTCTCTCTCTCTCTTTCTGTCTTTTTCTCCGTCTCTCTCTCCCTCTATCTCTCCGTCTCTCTCTCTCTGTCTCTCTCTCTCTGTCTCTCTCTCTCTGTCTCTCTCTCTCTGTCTCTCTCTCTCTGTCTCTCTCTCTCTGTCTCTCTCTCTGCTGTCTCTCTCTCTGCTGTCGCTCTCTCTGCTGTCGCTCTCTCTGCTGTCGCTCTCTCTGCTGTCGCTCTCTCTGCTGTCGCTCTCTCTGCTGTCTCTCTCTCTGCTGTCTCTCTCTCTGCTGTCTCTCTCTCTGTCTCGCTCTCTCTGTCTTGCTCTCTCTATCTCACTCTCTCTGAATCTGTCCCTGTCTCTCTCTCTGTTTTTCTCCCTGTCCGTTTTTTCCCTGTCTCTGTCTCTGTATCTCTCTGCCTTTCTCTCTGTCTCTTTCTCTCTTTCTGTCTCTCTCTCTCATTCTGCGTCTCTCATTCTGCGTCTCTCATTCTGCGTCTCTCATTCTGCGTCTCTCATTCTGCGTCTCTCATTCTGCGTCTCCCCCTCTGCGTCTCCCCCTCTGCGTCTCCCCCTCTGCGTCTCCCCCTCTGCGTCTCCCCCTCTGCGTCTCCCCCTCTGCGTCTCCCCCTCTGCGTCTGCCCCTCTGCGTCTGCCCCTCTGCGTCTGCCCCTCTGCGTCTGCCCCTCTGCGTCTGCCCCTCTGCGTCTGCCCCTCTGCGTCTGCCCCTCTGCGTCTGCCCCTCTGCGTCTGCCCCTCTGCGTCTGCCCCTCTGCGTCTGCCCCTCTGCGTCTGCCCCTCTCTGCGTCTGCCCCTCTCTGCGTCTGCCCCTCTCTGCGTCTGCCCCTCTCTGCGTCTGCCCCCTCTGCGTCTGCCCCTCTCTGCGTCTGCCCCTCTCTGCGTCTGCCCCTCTCTGCGTCTGCCCCTCTCTGCGTCTGCCCCTCTCTGCGTCTGCCCCTCTCTGCGTCTGCCCCTCTCTGCGTCTGCCCCTCTCTGCGTCTGCCCCTCTCTGCGTCTGCCCCTCTCTGCGTCTGCCCCTCTCTGCGTCTGCCCCTCTCTGCGTCTGCCCCTCTCTGCGTCTGCCCCTCTCTGCGTCTGCCCCTCTCTGCGTCTGCCCCTCTCTGCGTCTGCCCCTCTCTGCGTCTGCCCCTCTCTGCGTCTGCCCCTCTCTGCGTCTGCCCCTCTCTGCGTCTGCCCCTCTCTGCGTCTGCCCCTCTCTGCGTCTGCCCCTCTCTGCGTCTGCCCCTCTCTGCGTCTGCCCCTCTCTGCGTCTGCCCCTCTCTGCGTCTGCCCCTCTCTGCGTCTGCCCCTCTCTCCGTCCTTTAATCCTTTAATAATTTTTATTTCTATTGCATTTAATTTCTTTGCTACTGTATTTTTATTCTGACCAATGATCATTGGTAAACTACCAATGCTTGCATGTTGATATTAGTCTTTTCCTGCTCGTGTAATTATGGACATTTCAAGTCTGAGCTCGGCATTATATAATCATAATGAATTAGGAACTTGCATTATCATCTAGAGTTTACTAAATACTTTTCAATAGATGGGAATGTTTCTCTGATTTCTAATTGTATTTCTAATGGGTATTTTCACTGGTAATTCATGTTCTTAAAACAATTGGCTGTGTCTTTATCTCATTACTTGCTATCAACCTGCCAACTTGACAAAACATATATGAGGATTATCATAGATCAGGAAGACATCTGCACATATATTATGAAATCAAATAATGATGAGAAGGAGAATGGATATCAAATAATTATGAGACGGTGTAAATAGGAAAGAGATCAAAAATCTCGTTGAGACAACAACCTTTCTCTCAATGTCAGCACGACACAGGAGATAATGATCAACTTCAGGCAGCGAAGCGGTACACATACCCTAGTTTGCATTGATGGTGCAGAAGTAGAGATAGGTCAAAATCAGAGGAGTCAATATCACCAATAACTTCTCCTGAACCTCCTATATTTCAGCAACGAACAAGGAAGCACATCAACACCTCTACTTCCTTAGAAGGCTTAAGAAGCTTGACATGTCCCCTACAACTCTCACCAACTTCTACAGATGCAACATAGAAAGCATTTTATCAGGATGCATCACAGCTTGGTTTGGGGACAGCTCCATCCAAGACTGCAAGAGATTGCCACGAATTGTGGACGCAGCCCAGACCATCACACAAACCAACATCCCTTCCATTGACTCAATTTATACCTCACGCTGCCTCGGCAAGGCCAGCAGGATAATCAAGGACAAGTTCCACCCTGGCCACTCCCTCTTCTCCCATCTCCCATCAGGCAAAAGGTATAAAAGTGTGAAACGCACTCCTCCAGATTCAGGGACAGTTTCTTTCCAGCTGTTGTCAGGCAACTGAATCATTCTACCACAACCAGTAAAGTAAAAAGTAAAGTAAAGTATCCTTTGTTGTCATTCAGACCTTTCAGTCTGAAGAAAATTTTGTTGCCTTGCAGTCATACATTTAATAAAATAATAAAACACACAATAAACACAAATTAACATCCACCACAGTGAGTTCACCAGGCACCTCCTTACTGTAATGGAAGGCAAAAGTCTTAAGTCTTTGTCTCTTCCCTCCTTGTTCTCTGCGCCAAGGCGATCCAGGCCTCCGATGTTGTGACCCCACCGGGTGATGGTAACTAAGTTCCACGGCTGAACCGTGCTCCGCGAATGGGCCAGTTCAAACTCCGCGGCCCGGGGTGGTTGAAACTGCCGCCCTCTGGTCCAGCGGAAAAAGCTGTTGCCGCGGGAGCTCTGGAAAAACAGGTCACCAACCTGGGACCTGCAAGTTCCCGACGATGTCATCTGCTGGGCCCGCGGCCGAACCTCCTCAGCCCCGAGTCAGGCCGTCACCGCCAGGACACAGCCTTCGCCCCAAGTCAGGCCGTCACTGACGCCGGAACCCGCCTCAGCCCCGGTCGGCCAGCCTCGCGCTGGTAAGTCCTGACTGGCTCGGCCTCCGGAGCCTCGAGTCGGTCGCAGTTGGAGGCCGCCAGCTCCGCCATTAGGCCTCAGATGGGGGATACGGAGATGGGGGATACGACAGGAAAGTCGCATCCCCCCTGAAGGAAGAGACTAAAACAGTTTATCCCACCCCCCCCACACACACACACACACACACACACACACACACACACACACACACACACACACACACACACACACACACACACACACACACACACACACACCCCCTAATAACTCAAATTAACTAGCTAAAACAGGAGAAGGACAACAAAAAAAAGAAAAAGCTGACGAACTGCAGGCGAGCCGCAGCTGCAAGGGCAGCGCCGCCACTTCCCGCAACCAGTGAGCAATGCTGAACTACTATCTACCTCTTTGGTGACTCTCAAACTATCCTTGATCAGATTTTACTGGCTTTATGTTGCAATAATGATTGTAATCATGTATTATCTTTCAGTTGACTGGATAACACGCAACAAAAGCTTTTCACTGACTAAATAATAATGGATGATTAAAATATTGCAAGGTTTCAAAACAGCAGAGTCTCTGATGTATTAGTGTAGTTTTGACCTGAATTGCATCCGCACTTTATGAATACCTGCTATCTCCTTTTTTGATAGGATGACAGCAGTGTCAAACCTTTTCAAAATGTGCATTCTGATGATCACAGGCAGTTTGTACCATCCCCGCCTCCTGAGTGATGAAGTGGAGACAGAAGAGGTCCAGAATAGAATTAAGGAACATGAGTACCGGTACCAACAGCAGATAGAACGGCTCCAGCTGGAAATGGAGGGAAAAAGTAACCATCAGCCTAATATAAAGATCCATTTACCTGCAGATACGGAACATTCACCAAAAATCAATTGGAACCTCTATATTACGCTCATACTGGTCACAATTCAGATCTTTGGGCTCTGGAGAGGTGACACTTTGCCACGGAAACCCCAGGACTATAACAGTGAGGAAGAGGAGGAAGAAAAGCAAGATGAAGTTCCTCGAAGAACTCACAACAACATTGAAGAGGAGGAAGAAAAGCAAGATGAAGTTCCTCGAAGAACTCACAACAACATATCAAATACCCCTGATCAAACTTTGCTGGATCAGTTCTACAACATCTGCATTCAAAATGTGCGGCAAGAGCCAGTTGAGACGTGTGAATTTGTACGATGTTTTGTGGATAGTCTTTTGGAAGTCAGTCGTAATCTTTGTCCGTGGAGCTATGAGATGATCCTTGAGGACTGTGTGGGCATTGGGAGTCAGTTTGAAAAATGGGGCTGCAAGATACCATCTGTATATGATATTTTCGTTCCTATTTTTCTCCAGGATGGATATTGTTTTAAGCCAGAGATGTGTTCCTGTGACATCCAACCGGAAAAACAGAGTTATGGTAGGATTCTCATGGTTACACCACACAACGCTGACCTGCCCAGATCCGGGGAATCTGAAGGGGATATTCTTTGTCTGATTCACAGCAAAGGATTTGAAACTCATGTTCATACCAATGGTTTTGATTCTATCGCGTATTCCGAGTGGTATTTAGATTATAAGAAGGTAGTGAAATGGTTCAGGATTTTATTAGCCAAATCGTGGAACAAAATTTGTCATCAATATGATTTTGAACTTGCCTTCCGTAATATTACTGGTTGCTGTGGTTTAAAAATACAATATCAGACAGGACGAATTATTCACATCAAAGTCTTTCCAGCTGTGAGGCTGAAGGGTTCCGATGTCCATCTTGTACCTCGTTTTTCAGATTACCCCAAGAATAGTACAGTGCCCACCACCTACTGGCTCATTTCCTGTGCTGTCTGTGAGTACAGGTTTCTCAAAATCATGACGAAAAATATCCCCAAAAACCCCTGTCACCTCAAGTGTCTTCAAATACTGATCGTTCTCACTGAAAAACTGTGTAGTTCTCCAGACCAGCGAAATGTTCTTGGCTCCTATCTCTTTAAGACTGTCCTGATGCATCTGCTCTTAAATCAGCCGTATTCAAACTGGCATGAATGTCACCTGGAACATCGGCTCAGAGACATGTTAAAATATCTTAGGAAATGCTTGGATGAGAAAAGACTGCACAGATTCATGATTGGAAATCAAACTTTTCCTCAGCAAATTGGAATTCCAGAATTGCTTCTAAAAGCAGAGCCTATAAACCTCTTCCAGTCTTTCATAACAGAGCCTGACTCTTACTGTCAGGCACTCATGGAATATCAGAAAATCTTAACGGACATTGGACCGCTGATGAACTGCAGATGTTGACTTGGGGACGTTTGTTCTTAGGTTGAAAGCAGAATTATTTAAGTGAACTAGTAATCTTTGTTCTTAATAAAGTATATACAAAAAAGCTGGCAAAATTCTACATATATTCTTTGTGTATATACAAGCACTTGTGTCATACTCATTGGTGTTCACACCTATCCTTAACACGTGCAACTCATATGTTTGGCTAGGATTATATCCCTTCCATTGTTTAAGGTGTGTCTCCCACTGTCCTCACTGTCCGGCAGCGGAAGGAGCTGTGACTATGTTCCACCTCCCACGGACACTCGACATCAGCTGCACCGAGCTGCAGTGCGTCCCTCAGTTTTCACTCCTGCAGTCTGGAAAGGGCCAGGTGACAACATTCCCCAATCTCCCTCTGCTGAGAGACCAACAAGTTTTAGACAGACCAAAGAGGCCATTTAAACTAGTCAATGGTCTTCCAACAACACCTGATGTTCATCTGGAAACCAATGTGGTGTCCTGGAGAACAGCCTCTCAAAGAGTGTCCATTCTTACACTGCTGTCTGGGATGAACCGTCAGGATAACCCTTTCATTGTTCTCCAGGCAAATCCACACATGGTTAAGAGGTGGACAACTGTCTCATGCCCTTAGCAGCTGTCCGACAGCAACCTGCATTGTTAGAAAGACACCAATAGTGCCAAAAGGATCTGAGTCGCTACCAGCAAAGCAGGGTCATGGTGCTTCTTAGGGAGTTTGACAAAGGTACATTTCACCAGACAAACTAGGAGCCTGCTCAGGGAACTACATCACAGGATTTAATGTCATGTCCGGCAGTGCCAACAGGATGTCCAATACTGGCCACTGCCCAATGCACTTGTGGTCATAGATGTTGGAAGAACTTTATCACAAAGGACAAGTTGTACAACAGTGTTCAGCTGAATGGCACATTACACAGCAGCAATGCCAGGCTGAGCCTTTGCAGAAACGGGGAAAGGTAGAATGTCAGCAGGTGATGACGTTGGTGCCCATGTGTTTTGGTGCTATATATAACCTGGTGCAGCCACACCCAAAGGTGGCCATCAGGATGAGGGTGATGTTTGGTAACCTTTTGACACTTTTGTCTGTGGACATGTGAACGCTCGGTCCCAGTCCATCTTTCATTCACAGATGACCGTGAAGACGGCACTGGTGTTAGCCAGAGAAGCTGGGGAGAGGACACGCCTGTGCCAAGTACAGCAGCTCTGACAGCACCTCACAACTGGTGATGTTGCTCAAATACAGGGACTCTGTAATATCGCACTTCATGCTCTTGCCCTCCCTGATTGATTCAGTACAGAGTTCTACATAGCACACAAACAAGAAGGGGGAGAGTGGGCAACCCTGCCTCAAACATTGGATCCAATTCTAAATTCACCACCAAAACCTATATTAGCGCGCATGTCCATGATGTGCGTGTGTGATTTACTATCGAAGGCCTTCTACTAATTCAAGATGTTCAGGCAGGTGTCCACCCCTCTTTCTCATGCACGTAAGCAAAGGGAATCCCTGAACAGCATAAGGATGTCTGAGGTTTTTCTGCCCAGTAGACCATGCGTTTGGATCACCTGTGCCAAAGCAGAATTGACACAGTTGGCAATGGCCTTGCAGAGCTCTGATCTTATTAACATTATTCATATTTAGCAGTGAGATGGGTCTCCAATACCTGTAGTCATCCTTCTTCCCTTTTTGTTTGTCGATAAGGGTCATGATGCCCTTCCTCATGGAGTCTGACATGCCGCCAGCCAGAATAGAAACGTAGAAAATAGGTGCAGGAGGAGCCATTTGGCCCTTTGAGCTAGCAGCGCATTGTACAGTTCCAGCAGTTGCAGACCCACCCAGTCCCACAGAGCCAAGTATAACCTCACTAGTAAGCCATTGCTTCGGTGAGTTTAATTCAAGGCAAAAGAGCGGATGGAGCCAGTCAGCTCCTCAACTGTCAGTAGTGGACACGGACACTTGCCCGCTTGCGGTCCTACAAGACCTCATTATAGCAGATAGAAATTTTAAGCGGCTGTAGTGTCATACTGTATTTACCTGTCATAGAAGGATCCGCAGATCCTGAGTATGTCAATCTACAAGGATGTTACCGAGCTCTTTGAAACTGCGGATCACAAAGCTCTCTCCGTGAACCTTTCGGAAGAAGGATCACGAGCACGTTTCATCCTGCTCGATGGAGCAGACTTTCGATCAGAAGATGATCTTGGATGATTCTGAGGCACACAGCGTAGCTTACCGGCCCTTCACTTCTCGGATTTCCTTCCTCACATCCACACTCTTCGTCTGCAGAAGGAAGAGTTGCTGAAGTCTATCTGGTGTTGGCACAATTCCCTCAAAAGTACTCAGAGGTAGCCACCCTATGACACTGTCCTGCCTTCTGAACACTGATGGAGAAGAAAAACCTTAATGTATTCCTAATATGCTTCCGATTAATATATCGGGGATTCAAAGTGGAATGTTGCGCATCTCTAACCTGCATAGCCCCTCTTTAGTTCATTGACGGTCTCTGGGGCAGCAGATTGACATTTACTTTATATATGTATTATTTATATCCCATTCATTCCTGTTGTCCCATCTACAACAACACTAAGAGCACCTGGTTATCATCCATCGTCGAAGGAAGTGCTGCTCCCAAATTCTCAATTTTTGTTGTAGCTTGCGTATCTGCTCCAGCCAATTCTTCCCACAAGTCCAGCCCTTCCAACCAGATTCAGAACCCATTAAGATAGCCAGCCTTAATGGTGAAACATAGAAACATAGAAAAAAGGTGCAGGAGTAGGTCATTCGGCCCGCGGAGCCTGCACCGCCATTCAATGTGATCATGGCTAATCATCCAACTCAGTATCCCGTACCTGCCTTCTCTCCATACCCCCTGATCCCCTTAGCCACAAGGATCGCATCTAACTCCCTCTTAAATATAGCCAATGAACTGGCCTCAACTACCTTCTGTGGCAGAGAATTACAGAGATTCACCAACATCGGGAACAATCTTCCTGCATCTAGTCTGTGCAACCCCTTAAGAATTATGTACGTTTCTATAAGATCCCCCCTCAATCTTCTAAATTCTAGCGAGTACATGCCGAGTCTATCCAGTCTTTCTTCATATGAAAGTCCTGATATCCCAGGAATCAGTCTGGCGAACCTTCTCTGTACTCCCTCAATGGCAAGAATGTCTTTCCTCAGATTTGGAGACCAAAACTGTACGCAATACTCCAGGTGTGGTCTTACCAAGACCTCACATTTATCCACATTATACTGCATCTGCCATGGATTTGCCCAACCACCCAATCTATCCAAGTCACCTGGCAGTCTCCTAGCATCCTCCTCACAGTAAACACTTCCCCCCAAACTCGTGTCATCCGCAAACTTGGGAATGTTGATTTCAATTCCCTGATTTCAATTCCCTTGTCCAAATCATTAATATGTATTGTAAATAGCTGGGGTCCCAGCACCGAGCCTTGCAGTATCTCACTAGTCGCTGCCTGCCATTCTGAAAAAGACCCATTTACTCCTACTCTTTGCTTCTGCCAGCCAGTTCTCTATCCATATCAATACTGAACCCCCAATACCATGTGCTTTAAGTTTGCATACTAATCTCTTATGTGGGACCTTGTCAAAAGCCTTCTGAAAGTCCAGATATAACACATCCACTGGTTCTCCCTTATCCACTCTACTAGTTACATCCTCGAAAAATTATATAAGATTCGTCAGACATGATTTACCTTTCATAAATCCATGCTGACTTTGTCCAATGATTTCACCACTTTCCAAATGTGCTGCTATTCCATCTTTAATAACTGACTCTAGCAATTTCCCCACTATCGATATTTGACTAACTGGTCTGAAATTCCCCATTTTCTCTCTCCCTCCCTTTTTAAAAAGTGGGGTTACATTAGCTACCCTCCAATCCTCAGGAACTACACCAGAATCTAAAGAGTTTTGAAAAATTATCACTAAAGCATCCACTATTTCTGGGGCTACTTCCTTAAGTACTCTGGGATGCAGCCTATCTGGCCCTGGGGATTTATCGGACTTTAATCCATTCAATTTACCTAACACCACTTCCCGGCTAACCTGGATTTCACTCAGTTCCATCTCATTTCACCCCCGGTCCCCTGCTATTTCCGGCAGATTATTTATGTCTTCTTTAGTGAAGACATGATCAATGATCCCCATGATCAATTCACCTGTTTTTGACTGCAAGGGACCTACATTTGTTTTAACTAATCTTTTTCTCTTCACATATCTATAAAAGCTTTTGCAGTCAGTTTTTATGTTCCCTGCCAGTTTTCTTTCATAATCTATTTTCCCTTTCCTAATTAATCCCTTTGTCCTCCTCTGCTGGACTCTGAATTCCCCCAGTCCACGGATTGGTTGGACCAGGTGTCAAAAGATAATGCCCTCATTCTTGTTGTGGTTGACTCTGGCTTCTAAGGCTTGTTAAAGCTGGACACAGGAGCTGATAAATATACAGTGACCGTGAGTGAGCAGAAATTTGCGATTTCTTTAATGTACAGGGAAGCTTCGACCAGAGAGCCCCTGCTACTTGTCATCACCGTCCCTCTATGCCCGTATCCTTCTTGATGGGTCGATCAAATATTCAACATACACAAGCAAAGGGGTGGGAACGCTTGCCTTACTCCAGATATGATGGTGGACAAAAATGCTGTAGAAAGTCAGCAGGTGAGGCAGCATCTATGGAGAGAAGGAAAAAGGAGATGTTTCGGGTCAAGACCCTTCTTTAGTCTGATGTGGGGGTGGGGGGCTGGAAGAAGAAAGGAAGAGGCGGAGACAGTGGGCTGTGGGAGAGCTGGGAAGGGATGGGGAAAGTGGGAGAAAGCAGGGACTACCTGAAATCGGAGAAGTCAATGTTCATACCGCTGGGGTGCAAACTACCCAAGCGAAATATGAGGTGCTGCTGTTCCAATTTACAGTGATCCTCACGCTGGCCAGGGAGGACGCCGAGGACAGAAAGGTCAGAGTCGGAATGGGAGTGGGAATTGAACTGCTGAGCCACCGAGAGATCAGGTTGGTTATTAAGAACTGAGTGGAGGTGTTGGAAGAAGCGATCGCAAAGCTTACTCTTGGTCGCACCGATGTAGAACAGCTGACACCCAGAGCAGCGGATGCTATAGATGAGGTTGGAAGAGGTGCAGGTGAACCTCTGCCGCACCTGGAAAGACTGCTTAGGTCCTTGGATGGAGTCAAGGGGGGGGAAGTAAAACGACAAGTGTAGCATTTCCTGCGGTTGCAAGGGAAAGTACCAGGAAAGGGGATGGATTGGGTGGGAAGGGACGAATTGTCCAGGGAGTTACGGAGGGAGCAGTCTCTGCGGAAAGCCGAAAGGGGAGAAGATGGGAAGATGTGGCCAGTGGTGGGATCCAGTTGGAGGTGGCGAAAATGTTGGAGGATTATCTGTTGTATGTGACAGCTGGTAGGGTGGAAGGCGAGGAAAACGGGGACTCTGCCCTTGTTACGAGTGGGGGGAAGGGGAGTGAGAGAAGAGTTACCGGGTATAGAAGATACCCAGTAACCTGGTGAGAGTCTCATCTATAGTAGAAGAGGGGAACCCCCGTTCCCTAAAGAATGAAGACATCTCCGATGCCCTGGTTTGGAACACCTCATCCTGGGTGCAGATGTCGTGTAGACGGAGGAATTGTGAGTAGAGGATGGAGTCCTTAAAGGAAGCAGGGTGGGAATAAGTGCAGTCCAAATAGCCATGGGATCAGTGGGTTTTTGTAGATGGCGGTACGTAGTCTGCCACCTGCAATGGAGACAGTGAGGTCTAGAAACGGTAGGGAGATGTCGGAAATGGTCCAAGTGTATTTAAGTGCCATATTGAAGTTAGTGGTGAAATGGATGAAGTTAGTAAGTTCTGCATGGGTGCAGGAGGTAGCACCAATGCAGTCGTCAATGTACCGGAGGTAGAGTTCGGTGATAGGGCCATGGTGTGCCAAGAACAAGGATTGTTCAACATACCCTACAAAGAGGCAGGCATAGCTTGGGCCCAAAGCTATGCCTTGGATTTGAAGGAAATGGGAGGAGTCAAATGAAAAGTTGTTATGGGTAAAGACCAGCTCCGCTAGGCGGAGGAAAGTATCGGTAGACGGGGATTGGTTGGTCCTGCAGTCGCGGAAGAAACGGAGGGCTTTAAGGTGGGGGAATGAAGGTGTAGTGACTGGAAATCCATGGTGTAGATGAGGGAATGTGGGCTGGGAAAACGGAAGTCATGGAGGAGACGAAGAGCGTGTGAGGTGTCTTGAACATAGGTAGGGAGGGATCTATCCAGGGTGGATAGGATGGATGTGGAAATGGGTATGGTGGGACACAAACAAGCAGAAACAACGGGCCAGTCAGGTTTGTGGATTTTGGGGAGAAGGTAAAATAGGGGGGGATGGTGGGGGTGGTAGGGGCAGGGGGGAAATGGTCGGTGTAGGGGGGAAAATGGTGAGTGTAGGGGAATGGTGGGGGTAGACGGGTGATGAAGGTAAGGTGGGGGTGGGGGGATGGTGGTGGGGAATGTTGGGTGTGGGGGAGGGGCGGTGGGGGGATGGTGGGGGTAGGGGGAGAATGGTGGGGGTGGGGAGGGTGGTGGGGGTAAGGGGATGGGGGAGGAAGGCAGGTGAGTGGACAGAGGCTGAGGCGATGTCTGGTAAGAGGGTGCCGGGTGGTCAGGGAGGAGAGGATATGAGGACTACAGTGTGGGTGGGGAAGCGCTGGGGGTCACATGGTTTAAGAGGAAGGGGGACTCTGGGAAGGGGAAGGAAAAACCACTGGGATTCCCAGTGTCAAGGGGATGAGCATTAGGACCCAGCACAGTCAGACCCCGTGATGTTAGAATGGGTGGAGGTCGGCGGCGGCGGCATGTTCGGTGTCCGGGCCTGCAGTCGGTGAGTGCTGGTGCTGCTCCTCGTGGCAAAGATGGCGTCGCGCGACTCGGCCTCGTGGTGTCCGGGCAGGCGGCGCGGGCCGGTGTTGGAGCCCGGGGCCTACATCAGTTAAATTACGCCATTGGTCATTCAAAGGTTTCCTTTCAATGATCTTACTGTATTTGCTGAAAACCATTTGACATATATTATTAATGTCGTTATGGTCGCCCAATGTTTCGGAATGGGCTGCCAGGGATGTCCAAGGGGAGATACAAGGAACTGCAAATGGTGGTTTATATAGAAAAAGGCACAAATTGCTGGAGGAAGTTAGCGGGTCAGACACCATCTTTTGAGATAAAGGATAAGGGGATGTTTCAGGTCGGGATCCGTCATACAAATTGCATGGGGTGGTGAGAAAGCTGGAAGAGTTGCGTGGACACTGTGTGTGTGGATTCATTGACCTTCATCCTGTGGGGGAGCCGCCATGACAGCGGGGCTGCGGCCGCGTCGAGGTGAGTGAGGGCACAGGCGCTCCTGAAGCTGTTGCCCGGGATCCCGCAGCTGCTTGACGGCCAGTGGCGTCACAGGGGGCGGCATTGTTGCGGGTCAGCGGTGTGAGTAGAGGCAGACGGCGCCTCCCGCACACAGCAGTGTGAACCGCGCCTGTGTAGCGACGCCCCCCCCCCCGGCTCTGGGTCAAGTGGAGCTTTGGGGCCACAAGCGACCAGGTAAGAGGCAGTGGGCGCACAAGGCCTTGCTGGCCTGGTGGTCGACGGGCTCAGCGGCCCTGGATGCGGCATCAAGCCGCTGCATTAAGGCCAGGTTACACAAGTCGCCCTTCCTTCCCTCGTTTAACGCCTCTCTTCCACGTCAGTTGAAAATTTTGCCTTCTCAATCAGGGTCCCTCCAGCATGTTTTATAAAATATATTGCTAGATGTCTCTTTATTACTTAACTTTGCTGTATCTCCTCTTACAAAGAAAAACGAACTCTGATCCATTTCCTTTCGGGGTTATTTTTGCACTTTTCTGAAATCTTTTACACTAATTTCCATTCTTTTAAACTATAGTTACCGTTATAATTTGAGAACAACGGCTAATTTGTGAGCAATATGCTCCCACGCATAATAATTTTGATTGAAGAATTTTAACATTGTTGATCGCGGAATACATATTGGTCAGGAAATCGGGGACAAGTCTCTGCTCTTCAAATTAGTGCTATGGGATCCTTTTCATCCGCACGAGAGAGCAGGTGGGGCCTCAGTCTAATATCTCATGTGAAACACAGCACCTCTGACGGTGCAGACTTCCTTCAGTCATGTACTGGAGTGCCAGCCTAGATTTTATGCCTAAATCATTGGTGTAGAACCTGAACCCACTTTCTTCTGATTTAGAGGTGAGAGTGCCTCAACAAACCCAAACTATACAGGATATACCCAAGCAGAACTCCCAGTCGCTTCCTGGCGGGGATGCGACTATTTCTCCGAGTCACGTCCTCCCCCCCCCCCACCTGGATCGGAGTGGCCTTTCCTGCCAGGGACCGGGAACCGGACCAGAGCTGCAACAGTGGCGGCGCGGCGCTGGATTCACCGCGGAGCAGACGATGCCTACCTGGGTTGCCGTTTGGAGCTCCTGAGCGTTGGGAGCTCCTGCTGCTCCAACATCGTGGAGCTCTGGTTTGGAGATCTTCCAACGCGGGCGGCGCTGAACAACTCCTTGGAGTCCTGGGGCCCTTTGCCGAGGGCTGCCAGTGTTGTATCTCCACCCGGCCCTGAGGACTTTGGGAGCCACGGACTCCGGTAGGAGGGGGCCGACTCGAGGTCCAGGCCGCTGAGGACATCCCCCAGCCCCGACGTCGGACTTGCATCACCCCGGCGAGGGGGCCTCAACATCGGGCCGCCCAAAGTGACGACTGCGGAGGGCTCGAGGAGGCCCCGACCACGGGTGAACAGTGGGGAACATCTGAGGAAGATACTGACTTTGGTGCCTTCCCTCACAGTGGGAAACTTTGACCCTGCTGTGTGGGGATGTTTTATGTTGAATTCTATCTACTCTATGTTGTGTTCTTTATTTTTTACTGTATGGTGATTTCATTTCACTGTGCCAATTGGCACATGTGACAAATAAATGCATCTTGTATCTTGTGTATCTTGGAATCATATAAACAGGACAAGATGTTAAGAAGTCCCTTGTGCCAGTAGGACAGTTGGGCACAGGACACATTATCAGTAGTGTATCCTTGCATCACTGTGTGTTTCGGCCTTTTAACACTATACACCCTCCACAAGGGCGGCCCGCTGCAGGATGACCAGCCCTCAGCGCGTGTCCCGTGTCAAACTGTCCCAAAGATTCACCATGATGTACTTGGGGCCCAGCATGGGTCTTTCCGTTTGAGCCAAATCCAACGGCTGCTTCTTTCAGCCGCGTCTGAGAGTGATCTTATGGTCTTCCGCAGAGCCTGATTGTGGATTCCAAGCTCCTTCAGCAGTCTGATGGTAGATGACGCAACAAATCCTCTGCATCCCACTTCAATTGGATAAACTTTGGTGTTCCAGCCACGCTGCGTTGCCTCTGCTGCAAGCTCTGCGTAGCGCAGCTTCTTACGCTCATAAGCTTGCTCTCGGAGGCAAGGAGTTGGTCGCACACCACCTGTTCTCAAGGGCTGTTGCCAGGCTTTTTAGTACCTGATTATGCCGCCACGTGCATCTCCCTTGCTTGAGGCTGGTCTTGCAGCCTACCATGATGTGTTTGTTTGAGGATGGCTGGAGTTGGGCAGAGGGCACAGGGTGGATCCTCGCCGTACCACTGATGGAGGTTCTTTGTTGATGGAAGCACGTCATATGTCGCTCTGATGATGAAGCTGATCTTGCTTGATTCCATTTCCCATAGTTCTTTCCAGCTGATCTTCCTCCGCTCCACACCTTCCCACTGCATCCATTGCCCCTGTTTGGCAAGAGAGACTGCCTTCGCACTCCTTGCAGCCTCCTCCTGTCGCTGCACCTCCTCAACCACCAATGTCCTCCGCTCTGATGTTGTGGCCTTTCGCCAAGTTGGTTTACTTGTCGTAAGGCCAAAGCCTCCTCTTCCCTGCTGCACTTGCCCCACGATGTCTTTGTGCCTCAGGGCTGATGAAGCTTGCTGTACTGCATCAGATGGTGTCCACTTCCGGCCAGTTACTAGGGGCGGCGCAACAGCACTGATGGTCTTGTCTCTAGAGTCCCTCAGTGTCATCTGAAGTCTTACTTTAGAACACTTGTATTCCTCTGTTAGACTAGTGAGAGGTAGTTCCAGGACCCCTTTGCCATAGAGGCCGATGTTAGTTAGTCATCGTGGGACACCGAGCCATTTCTTCGCGTATGAAGTTATGGTTCGCTCCATCTTCTATCTTCTCCACTGTTGTTATTGGGACTTCATAAATGGTCAGTGGCCACATTATCTGAGGAAGGAGTCCAAACTGTAGGCACCAGAGCTTCAGTTTCCCAGGCAGTAGGGTCTGATTGATGTTCTCCAGGCCGTTGACAATTTCTTGCCTTAGTTGTTGCACCTGCTCTTTGTACATGAGACTTGCGTTGGACCATCTGCCCAGGCTTTTTACTGGTTGCTCAGACACTGTTGGTATTGGGTCATCACCGATGCAGAACCTTGTGTCTCTAAGCACCCCCTTAACTATGGAGATGCTTTGAGATTTACTTGGTTTGATTTTCATTCGGGCCCACTTGATGTTCTCCTGCAGCTTTCCAAGTAGCCGCTTGGTGCATGCTGCAGTAGTGGTTAGTGTTGTCATGTCGTCCATGTATGCCCTGATGGGTGACAGACGGAGCCCCACCCTGGTTCGTTCACCGCCCACCACCCATTTTGAGGCCCTGATGATGACTTCCATGGCCATTGTAAAGGCCAAGGGTGAGACTGCAGCCTGCCATGATGTCTACTTTCAAGCGCTGCCATGTTGTACTGAATTCAGCTGTTGTGAAGCACAGCTGCAGGTCTTGGAAATAGTTCTTGACCAGTGTGGTGATGAGCTCTGGTATATGGAAAAAGGCTAAAGATTCCCAAAGGAGTTCATGGGGAACTGAACCAAATGCATTGGCCAGATCGAGGAAGATCACATGTAGGTCTCTCTTGTCCTTCTTAGCTGCTTGGATCTGGTGCCAGATCATGCTTGCATGCTCTAAGTAGCCCGACAATCCTGGAATTCCTGCTTTCTGTACAGATGTATCAATGTACTTGTTTGTTACCAGATAGGTAGATAGCCTTTGTGATACAATGCTGAAAAAGATTTTTCCCTCGACATTGAGGAGACATATTGGCCGGAATTGGCTGATGTCTGACGCATCCTTTTCTTTAGGTATTACGCTGCTGGCCCTTTGCCACCACCCTCATGAGCTTCCATAGAAAGCGTAACACATCTGGTGCATTCTTGTACAGCTTATATGGTACTCCGTTTGGCCCCAGAGCTGATGCTGCTCTTGCTCGCCGGACAGTGTCCTCTACCTCTTTCCATTTCGGAGGGCTGGTGTCCAGGTTGAATTCAGGTGGTTGAATAGGCGGGATGACTAACTGCTCATGCCTTTTCGTGTCTTGGTGGGCCTTTTCCAGGTGTTCCTCCAATTCTTGTTTTGATGTTTTCAAAGTTCCACTTTTTTCCTTTGCGAAGAGGTCTTTGATGAACTTGAAAGGGTCTTTGTAGAACCGTGTTCTTGTGTGTTCTTTCTTCTTGCGAAGTTTCCTCATGTTCTCTGCTTTTCACATGGTTGTCAATCGGCTCTTGATCTCCTCTTGCGTCAGTTGCTTTTTTCCATTGCTTTTTCAACTTTCTCCTCTCTCTGATAACCTCTCGATCTCCTGCTGCCTCCTGGACTTGATTGGTGTTGGTAATTTCTTTCCACCTCTCCCTTTACTCACCCCAAACCATTCTTCTCCATAGCTGTAGATTGTGTTGCCCATCCTTTCAAGCTTTTCCACTGCTGTGCCCACTTGTTGCTCAAAGATATGTATAAGGTCACTGTTGACCGTCTCCCACTCTTTCTTTTCAACAGCTTTGGGCCATTTCACTCCAGGTTTGTGCCCTTTGATCTTTCCCTCCAATGGAGATCTTTGTAGTTGTTGCGTGGGCTTCTCCACCGGCATTTCTGTGCTTGTACACCCTCTCCAGTGACATGGGTGCTGATGCTCTGCGAACTTTGGTTTGTGTCCCGTCGCTGTGCTTCATTTGACTGGTTGCTTTGTAAGAAGTACTGGTCAATGCGAGGCCCTTGTCTCTGCTCTATCAAGCACTTTTTCCTCTCTTGGTGGATCTTCAAGCCCATCACTGATGTTCTTTTCTCCAAACCACAGATGCACATCTGAAGTTTGTGTCTGGCAGTTGTTGTGGATGTCTCATGTGCCATGTTCTCCTTGTCCGTGGTCGTTTCCGTTCCTGGGTCTGCAACCGTGTTATCAGTCGGTGAGCCATCTTGTAGCTAATTACAAAATTGACCGTTGTGACGGAAACAGAAATGAACACCCAGACTGCCTTGAAAATTCAAAAATGTGTTATTCTCAAGATCAGAACTTTAATATTATTGTATTATATGCTGTGAGTCCGTACAAGTCAAAAGTCAAAGTCAAACAAACTTTATTGTCATTTAGAAATACATTGATATATGCAGTTCCAAACGAACTTACGTTGCATTGTGTCCCGTCACTGTGCTTCAAGATAGGTAAGTAAATTACAATTTCTCCCAATAGACCAAGTCTTTATGGAGAAGATCAGTTGCTAGCTGGTACATTGGCATATCATAATCAGTAGCATCATCATATTCCTCAGATTGTAACCAATAAGCAACTCTGTACACTTTTTTTTCCTCAACTTTCAATTTTGCCATTGTAAACTACAAGTTTTTGCTCTTCAAACCACGCATGACATGCCTTTCTGCCCACTGCTTTCCCATTAAGAATGTCCTGTAGATCATCACATAGAACATAGAAACATAGAAATTAGGTGCAGGAGTAGGCCATTCGGCCCTTCGAGCCTGCACCGCCATTCAATATGATCATGGCTGATCATCCAACTCAGTATCCCGTACCTGCCTTCTCTCCATACCCTCTGATCCCCTTAGCCACAAGGGCCACATCTAACTCCCTCTTAAATATAGCCAATGAACTGGCCTCAACTACCCTCTGTCAGAGAGTTCCAGAGACCCACCACTCTCTGTGTGAAAAAATTCCTTCTCATCTCGGTCCTAAAGGATTTCCCCCTTATCCTTAAGCTGTGACCCCTTGTCCTGGACCTCCCCAACATCGGGAACAATCTTCCTGCATCTAGCCTGTCCAACCCCTTAAGAATCTTGTAAGTTTCTATAAGATCCCCTCTCAATCTCCTAAATTCTAGAGAGTATAAACCATGTCTATGCAGTCTTTGTTCATAAGACAGTCCTGACATCCCAGGAATCAGTCTGGTGAACCTTCGCTGCACTCCCTCTATGGCAATAATGTCCTTCACATAATCACATTTGGAGTAGTGCAAATTCGGATAATCTCTGCGAATGCTGTCTAAATCGTCTCTTTTACTGGGCATTTGGATTGACAATTTTGCATTTCTTCTTTGGAGACAGGAAAAAAAACACTGAACAGCATTAACAGAAACGTTATTATTTGCAGTTTTAGAAAAAAGGTAGAAATGATAAAGTTAAACGCTAAAACAAATAGTAAAACCCAACAAAAAATTCATATGCATCAGTTTCATCAAATTAATTAAATTAATCTAATCAATCTAAATTCTAATCATCTAATCAATCTAATTCATCTAAATTCAATTACTAGATCTAAACATCTATCAATTTCTTAAGAAAAGGCTGTTTTTTTAAATAATAGCCTGTATCCAAATAACAAACTAATCCCATTCACACAAGAATTCACAATATAACATGATTTTTTTAAATCTCACTGTCATGAACTTATATGCCAGATGAAAGGAATTCAATGTTTAATTCCCATAAATTAATCTAGAAACATCCACTCTCAATATAATCAAAATGATTATTTTTGGCACAATACATATGACTAAAACCATTGTGGATATTTATATTAAAATATTGATTATGGATAGACAATTACACAAAATGTAGACGATTTAGATGCTCTAATGACATGATTGTCCAAAAAAAAGAGGATTTAAATCATCTTGTGAGTGGGTATTTCTGGAATCCGATCGATTGGAATGTTGCATTTGCCGTGAATTTTAACCTCATATCGGCAGGAAAGACACTGCCGAATCGCACAGGGCCCACATTTTCGCAATGTAAAATTAGATTAAAGCCACTCCAAGAAGCAAGATTATATGTGAAATAAAAAACTTTTGTCCTGCTTTTGCAATCCGTCACGTTGTAGGCGTTGAGGGTGTTAGAAGTCGCATTTTACTTTAATCCAACTATTAAATTGTCCAGCTTTTTAAAAAAAATTTTATTTATTTTTTAAACCGGGGACGGAAGTCCGATCGATTTTTCATCATCGACTCGCAGCCCGAGAAAAATCCCTCTCCGACAAGCGATACAAACCTGCATTTTAATCCCGCCCCCCCCCTCAAAGACGCCAAAGTCGCGCACACGGCCAGTAGCAGAACTGCAGCGCCGCTGAAGGTAGGTTTCGTAACATTGATACTATGGGTGGGTTTGATGGGCATTTAAAAGGTTTTTAGATGGGGGCTTGGATAAGCAAGAAACGGAGAGATGTGGATCACATGTTCCACACGGACATTGTGGGCTGAAGGAATTGTTTCTGTGCTGTACCTTTCTATGTTTGATAGATTTAAGTTAACAATTTAAGTAAACCATTGGGTATCTGGACAAACAAAAATGGATTCTGGAAAATCGGAAATAAACACGAATCTCGTAGTATTGCGTACAGTTTTAGTCTCCTAATCTGAGGAAAGACATTCTTGCCATAGAGGGAGTACAGAGAAGATTCACCAGACTGATTCCTGGGATGTCACAAATTTCATATGAAGAAAGACTGGATAGACTTGGCTTGTACTCGCTAGAATTTAGAAGATTGAGGGGGGATCTCACAGAAACGTACAAAATTCTTAAGGGGTTGGACAGGCTAGATGCAGGAAGATTGTTCCCGATGTCCAGAACAAGGGGTCACAGTTTAAGGATAAAGGGGAAGTCTTTTAGGACCGAGATGAGAAAAACATTTTTCACACAGAGAGTGGTGAATCTCTGGAACTCTCTGCCACAGAAGGTAGTTGAGGCCAGTTCATTGGCTATATTTAAGAGGGAGTTAGATGTGGCCCTTGTGGCTAAGGGGATCAGGGGGTATGGAGAGAAGGCAGGTACGGGATACTGAGTTGGATGATCAGCCATGATCATATTGAATGGCGGTGCAAGCTCGAAGGGCCGAATGGCCTACTCCTGCACCTATTTTCCATGTCTATGTTTCTATGCATCATTTTCCCTGGGAAATAATTCTAACAGTCAGCTGTGGCTATTACTGAACTAGGATGGAATTCACCATGTGTGAGAAGAAAAGTAATGTTTATCAGTCCGAGTGGCTTCCTTGACTTCTTTTGATAGGCTATGGTGGGATCGGAGAGGAATGTTCCACATTTCACCTTCAATTGTTCTCTTTATCTGACCTTTCACCTTCTTCAATACACATAGCACTCGGATGATTGAAAATTGTATGCAGTGGTAAAGTGCAAAATTGGATGTCTTGGGCTCATTTCATTTAATTGCTACTGTGACTTTATTCTGATTCGTGATCATTTGCAAACTACCAATGCTTGCACATAGGCCTTAGTGTCTAATATTTTTTGCTCATGTAAATGTATATTTTAATAGTCTGAGCTCACCATTATGTAATCATAAAGCATTAGAAACTTGCATTATCTTTGAGAATTTTGAGCGCGGAAACAGGCCCTTCGACCCACTGAGTCTGTACCGACCAGCATTCCTCGCACATTAACAGAACCTTACACACACAAGAGACAATTTTACATTTATACCAAGCCAATTAACCTACAAACCTGCAGGTGTTTGGAGTATGGAATGAAACTGAAAGTCTCAGAGAAAACCCATGCAGGTCGCGGGGGGAATGTACAGGCTGAATGACAGCACCTATAATCAGGATCGAACACGGGTCTCAGGTGCTGTAAGGCAGTAACTACCTCTACACCACGTTGCCGCCCTTAATGGTTGAGAATGTTTCCATGATTTCTAACTGTATTTCTAATGAGTCTCCTCACTGATAATTCATGTTCATATAATCATGTGATTCCTGACCTCACTAATTGCCATCCAGCTGCCCACTCGGTGAAAGATATCTGAGGCCAATTGTAGGCCAGGAAGGCACAAGAATTATGAAGTAATGATGGATGATGACATATTGCAATATCTCAAAACAGCAGAGTCTCTGATAGATGTACTAATGTAGTTTCCATTTGAATTGCGCACAAACCTTCTGAATATCTGTTTCTTGTTTATAGGATGACAACTGCGTTAAAGGTTTTCAACATGTGTGTTCTGTTGATCACAGGGAGCTTGTACCATCCCCGCCTCCTGAGTGATGAAGTGGAGACAGAAGAGGTCCAGAATAGAATTAAGGAACATGAGTACTGGTACCAACAGCAGATAGAATGGCTCCAGAGCAAAATTGAGGGCAAAAGTAACAATCAGCCAAATATAAAGATCCATTTATCTGCAGGTAGGGAAGATTCACCAAAAAAGTACTGGAACACCTATATTACGCTCATACTGATCATAATTCAGATCTTGGGACTCTGGAGAGGTGACATTTTGCCAAATAATCCCCAGGACTATGATAATGAGGAAGAGCAGGAAGAAATGCAAGATGAAGTTCCTCAAAGACCTCACAACAATATTTTGAATAGCCCTGATCAAAATGTGCTGGATCAGTTCTACAACATCTGCATTCAAAATGGGAGCCAAGAACCAATTGAGACCGGTACATTTGTAGAATGTTTTGTGGACAGACTTATAGAAGCCGGTCGGAATCTTTGTCCATGGAGCTCAGAGCTGATCCTCGATGACTGTGTGGGCATTGGGAGTCAGTTTGAAAAATGGAGCTGTAAGATACCATCTGTATATGATATTTTGGTTCCAATTTTTCTCCAGGATGGTTATTGTTTTAAACCAGAAATCTGTTCCTGTGATGTTCCACGTGAACAGAGTTTCGGCAGGATTCTCATGGTCACAGCAAACAACACTAATCTGGCTAGCCAATGTGAAACCAAAGAACCTGAAGGGGACATTCTTTGTCTTATTCACAACAGACGATTCGAACCTGATGTTCATTCCAATGGTCTTGCTTCTATAATGGATTCCGACTGTTATTTGGATTATAAGAAGGTAGTGAAATGGTTCAGGGTTTTATTATCCAAATCATGGAAGAAAATTTGTGATCAAAATGATTTTGAAATTACCTTCTGTAATATTACTGGTTGCTGTGGTTTAAAAGTACAATATCAGTCAGGACGAACTATTCACATCAAAGTCTTTCCAGCTGTGAAACTAAAGGGTTCCGATGTCCATCTTGTACCTCGTTTTTCCAATTTCCCCAAGAAAAGTACAGTACCCACTATCTACTGGCACATTTCCTGTGCTGTCTGTGAGTACAGGTTTATCAAAATCATGACCAAAAATATCCCCAATAGCTCCTGTCACCTCAAGTGCCTTCAGATTCTGATTGTTCTGACTGAAAAAGTGTGCCATTCACCAGACCAGCGATGTGTTCTTGGCTCCTATCTCTTTAAGACTGCCCTGATGCATTTGCTATTAAGTCAGCCGTATTCAAACTGGCAGGAATGTCACCTGGAACATCGGTTCGGAGATGTGTTAAAGTATCTTGGGAAATGTTTGGATGAGAAATGCCTACACAGATTTATGATTGGAAATCAAACATTTCCGCAACAAATTGGAATTCCAGAATTTCTTCTAAAAGCAGAACCTATAAACCTCTTCCCGTCATTTGTAACAGGAAATGAATCTCACTGTCGGGCACTCATGGAATATCAGAAAATATTAAGGGACATGGGACCCCTGATGATGGAGTGCATTAAAAAAAATACAACAGCTGAGTGAAAACATTGCCTTTGCTCCCATTAGACTCCAGGAACTGAAAATGTTGGCTCATGACCCTTTGTTCCCTGTTTGGGAGCAACATTATTTAAGCTATCTAATATTTACATTATCATTACAAATACAATTAATAGGTTTTTAATTTAAAACTGTACTTTTAGAATAAAATTAATAGATTTTTCCAAAAATAATCTTTGTTCATAATAAAAATGTATACAAAAAATATCTATAAACTCTGCATATATTTTTAGTGTCAACACATGCACTTTCATCATTTTCAATAATGTTTGCACCTATTCTTAATAAAAACGCTGTTTGCTACTCGTGTGGCCACCTGGGATTATATCCCTTTCCTTGTTTGATGAGTGTCCCACCGGACTCTGCCCATCAATGCTCGGCAGCAGAAGGACCCTAGACTGTGGTCCCCATCCCATGGAGACTTGGCATCAGCTGCATCAAGCTTCAGAGCGCCAACCAGTTTGGGTAGACCAAAGAGCATCTTTCATCCAGTTGATGGTCTTCCAACAATACGACTTCCATCCGGGAACATCAATGTGACATTGGGAACAGCCTGTAAATTAGAGAGTGCTCTGTTGCGGAGCTATTTGAATTGTTAGAATGACCCTTTCATCCTTCTCTAGACCCTCTTTGCAAATATACACTTTGAAAAATGGCGGGCCACTGCCTCTTGTCTATAGCAGTGGTCGGTGCTGGGGCTGCTACTCTTCACGTTGTATATCCGTGATTTAGTTGAGGGAATTGAATGCTTTGTGGTCAAGTTTGCAGTTGATATGAAGATTGGTCCAGGGGCAGGTAGTATAGGACCTACTGTAGAAGGACTTGATCAGGTTGGAAGAGTGGTGAAAGAAGTGGCAGATGGCAATAAAATGTAACACAGTGTGGATTCATGCATTTTGGAAGTAAGAATAAATAAATAATAATAGATTATTTTCTAATAATCGGGAATTCAGAAATCAGAAGTGCAAAGAGACTTGAGAGTCCTGGTGCAGGATTCCCAAAACTTTAATTTGCAAGCCGAATTGGTAATAAGGAAGGCCAAAAGCAATTCTTGCATTCATTTCGAGAGAACTAGATTATAAAACAGGGATGTACGTAATGCTGAGATTTTATAATGCACTGATCAGACAGCATTGAGATTATTGTGATCGGTTTTGAGCCCCATATCTAAAGAAGGATGTGTTCATATTGGAGAGGGTCCAGAGTAGGTTTACAAGAATGATCCCAGAAATGATTGGTTTAGCATATGATGAGTGTTTTTATGGCACTGGGCCTGTACTCTGGAGTTGTGATGGACCTCATTGAAACATACCGAATATGAAAGTATTGATTAGTACGGGCGTCCTTCTCTCCACCAACAAAGCGATGTTTCAGAAGGAACTGCAGATGCTGGAAAATCAAAAATGACAAAAATGCTGGAGATACTCAGCGGGTGAGGCAGCATCTATGGACTGAAGGAAAATAGCGACGTTTCGGGTCGAGACCCTACTTCAGACTGATGTGAGGGTGGGGGTTGGCGGGAAGAAGAAAGGTAGAGGTGGAGACACTGGTTTGTGGGAGAGCTGGGAAGGGGGTGGGAAATAGGGAGAAAGGACTACCTGAAATTGGAGAAGTCAATGTACATACCACTGGAGTGTAAATTACCCAAGCAAAATATGAGGTGCTGCTTCTCCAATTTACGGTGGTCCTCACTGACCATGGAGGAGGCCCAGGTCATATTCGGAATGGGAGGGGCAGTTGAAGTGCTGAGCCTCCGGGAGATCAGGTTGGTTATTGCGGACCGAGCGGATGTGTTGGGCGAAGTGATCACCAAGCTTATGCTTGGTCTCACCGATCTCGAGCAGCTGACACTTAGAGCAGCGGATGCAATAGATGAGGTTCGAAGAGGTGCAGGTGAACCTCTGCCGCACCTGGAAAGACTGCTTAGGTCCTTGGATGGAGTCAAGGGGGGCGGTAAAGCGTCAAATGTAGCATTTCCTGCAGTTGCAATGGAAAGTGCCAGGAGAGGGGGTGGTTTGGGTGGGAAGGGACGAATTGACATTGAGTTACAGAGGGAGCAGTCTCTGCGGAAAGCCGAAAGGGGAGGAGATGGGAAGATGAGACCAGTGGTGGGAAACCGTTGGAGGTGGCGAAAATGTCGGAGGATTATCTGTTGCATGTGATGGCTGATGGGGTGGAAGGTGAGGACAAGGGGGACTCTGCCCTTGTTATGAGTGGGGGGGATGTGGAGTGAGAGCAGAGTTACGGAGTATAGAAGAGACCCTGGTGAGGGCCTTATCTATAGTAGAAGAGGGGAACCCCCGTTCCCTAAAGAATGAAGACATCTCCAATGACCTGGTTTAGAACACCTCATCCTGGTTGCAGATACGGTGTAGACGGAGGAATTGGGAATAGGGGACGGAATGTTAAGGGCCTGTCCCACTTGGCGATTTTGCCGGCGTCATATCGGTGTCGCCAAAAGATTTTTTGAACATTTCAAAATCCAGCGGCGACAATAAAAATGTTCCGACACTTGAATAAACACCACGCGTCATATGTTATCACCGCCGCATCATATGTCATCATGGCGTATATGTTTCGGTGACCTGATACGCCACTCAATTATGCCGGCAGTCGCCGAAAAAATCACCAAGTGGGGCAGGCCCTTTACAGAATGGGCTGCCAGGGAAAACCAAGAGGAAACACAAGGAACTGCAAATGCTGGTTTGTATAGGAAAAATACACAAATCGGCGGAGATGAAAAATACACAAAAGGGCCTGTCCCACTTTGTGATTTTATGGGCGACGAAGGCCGTCAGTGACTGACGCCCGATGTTGCCTGACAACCGGCAAGTAGTATGACAGGATGCAACACAGCTGCTACAAGGTCACCGTGCGTCACCAATCTTAACGTGTCACCATGGGACAGGGCACGCGTCACCATTGGACAGCATAGGACAGCGACTGTGATGTCACAGCCGTCAAGCGGCGTCAATTTACGTCCACAACGATACGGCAAGATACGACAGGTTGCGTAATCTGGGGCCCATGATGTCATTTGATTGACCAGCTTCCTTATAAAAGGGGTTACAGGGTGCTATTCTGCATCACGACAATCATGCAGCAACTACAGATTACATCGCTATTAGTACAACAACAACAAAGGTTTCTGCTTGCGGCAGCCCTCGTGCTTACAGATCAGCCTGACAGGAGTACAACTAGAAAGGGGAGGAAGAAGCCCAGGAAGAGGCCTGTGTGGACGCGGTCCTTGTTCCATAATGAGACCCACTTTGGGTTAGTGTGAGATGACCGATGACTGATCTTCAGCGAGAAGATGAGGCTGCCTTTAGAAACTTCACCAGGATTCCCCCTGACTTGTTTCAGGAGCTAAAGACCAGTCGGTCCTCATCTGGAGAAAAAGGCCACCTTCATGAGGAAGGCACTGGAACTAGGCCTGCGCCTCGCCATCACCCTCCGCTACCTGGCATCAGGAGACTAATACAAGGAACTCTCCTACAACGTTCGTGTGGCCCACAACACCATCAGCAATGTTGTCCGAGAGACTTGTAACACCATTACCAATGCATATGAAGAAGAAATAATTGATTGCCCTAGTACACCTGATGAGTGGAGGAGAGTGGCGCATGGCTTTCAAAACAGATGGAACTTCCTGCACACATGTGGGGCAGTTGACGGGAAGGCATCTGGTGTCCACCCAGGGGAGGTTCTACGTACCTTAACTACGTTCCATTTGATCGTATTCGTTGCTGTCGTGGATTCAAACTACAACTTCTTGTTTGTGGATATGGGCACCCTGGCAGTGCCGCAGATGGTGGGATCTGGAGAGAGACCTGCCTTGGGCAAGCACTAGAAGAAGGGAGAGCAGCACTTCCTGATCCAGTACCTCTGCCAGGAGAAGACAACCCTGACATCCCCTACGCACTGATTGGTGCTGACGCCTTCGCACTCAGGACATGGATGATGAAGCCATACCCTCACAGGCAGATCTCAAGGGAGCAGAGGAATTACAGGCTGTCCAGGGCTAGGAGGGTTGTGGAAAATGCCTTTGGTATCCTCGCTAACATATTCAGATGCTTGCTGACTACAATGGAGAAGGAGCCGAAGAATGTGCAGTTCAATGTCTCTGCAGCATGTGTCCTCCACAACCTGATCCGCACTAGAAGTGCAGCAGCAGCCATGATGGAGGGTGACACGGTGGACAACAAGGCAGGAAACATCACACCAGGCTCATGGAGAGCTAGAGGACATGCTGCACCTATGGTGGCACTGGACAGATTGTCAGGAAACACCTGCAACAAGACAGCCAAGGGGCAGGGAGAACACCTATACACTTATTACAACTCCGAACTTGGAGTCATGGAGTCGTATAGCCCTCCAGACGTCCACATCTGCGCCAGGTTTGTTGAGATGGGGCTCCTAAGGGACTGTATTAGGAACCTGGAGCAGCAGCTCGATGACCTCCAGCTGGTCAGGGAGATTGAGGAGGTCATAGAGAGGAGTTACAGAGAGGTAGCCACTCCAAAACCACAGGAGGCAGACAAGTGGGTCACGGTTAGGAAGGGCAAGGGGCAGAGGCAGGGACTAGAGAGAGTACCCTGGTGGCTGTACACCTTGACAATAAGTACTCCTGCTTGAGTACTGTTGGGGGGTACAGCCTACCTGGGGGTAGCAACAGCGACCGGGCCTCCGGTACAGAGACCGGCCCTATTGCTCAGAAGGATAAGGAGAATAAGAGGAGGGAAATAGTAATAGGGGACTCTATAGTTAGGGGGTCAGATGGGTGATTCTGTGGACGCAGTCTGGAGACCCAGATGGTAGTTTGCCTCCCTGGTGCCAGGGTCTGGGATGTGTCTGGAGCCCCATCTCTACAAACCTGGCGCAGATGTGGACGTCTGGAGGGCTATACGACTCCATGACTCCAAGTTCGGAGTTGTAATAAGTGTATAGGTGTTCTCTCTGCCCCTTGGCTGTCTTGTTGCAGGTGTTTCCTGACAATCTGTCCAGTGCCACCATAGGTGCAGCATGGGGGGAGAGACTCAAATAGAGAAAGCTAGTAGACAGTGTCTAAGGCAGGAGGCAGAGAAGGGAAGCACAGACCCAACACGTAGGGAGGAAAGAAGAAAATAATAATAAACAGAGAATAAGAGATGGTGGGTTTCTTAAATGTGTGAGCAGAGAGAAAGAGGGGTATAAAATGAGGGTAGAAGCAATAGGTAGAAAGGTGAAAAGTAAAAGTGACAGGCAGACAAATCCAGGGCAAAAATCAAAAAGGGCCACTTTTCAACATAATTGTATAAGGAGTAAGGTGTAAAAACAAGCCTGAAAGCTTTGTGGCTCCATGCGAGTAGTTCGTAATAAGGTGGATGAGTTGATGGTGCAGATAGCTATTAATGACTATGATATAGTTGGGATCACGGAGACATGGCTGCAGGGTGACCAAGGCTGGGAGCTGAACATCCAGGGATATTCAATATTCAGGAGGGATAGACAGAAAGGTAAAGGAGGTGGGGTAGTGTTGCTGGTTAGAGAGGAGATTAATGCAATAGAAAGGAAGGACATTAGCTTGGAGGATGTGGAATCGATATGGGTAGAGCTGCGAAACACTAAGGGGCAGAAAACGCTAGTGGGAGTTGTGTACAGGCCACCTAACAGTAGTAGTGGAGTTGGGGATGGCATCAAACAGGAAATTAGAAATGCGTGCAACAAAGGTAAAAGTGTTGTAATGGGTGACTTCAATCTACATATAGATTGGCTGAATCAAATTGGCAGGGGTGCTGAGGAAGAGGATTTCTTGGAATGTATGCGGGATAGTTTTCTAAACCAACATGTAGAGGAACCAACGAGAGAGCAGGCTATTCTAGACTGGGTATTGAGTAATGAGGAAGGGTTAGTTAGCAGTCTTGTTGTGCGTGGCCCCTTGGGCAAGAGTGACCATAATATGGTTGAGTTCTTCATTAGGATGGAGAGGTACATAATTAATTCAGAAACATGGTTCGGAACTTAAAGAAAGGTAACTTTGAAGGCGTGAATTGGCCAAGGTAGACTGGCAATTGATTCTTAAAGCGTTGACAGTGGATGTGCAATGGAAGGCATTTAAAGACTGCATGGATAAACTACAACAATTGTTGATCCCAGTTTGGCATAACAATATATCAGGGAATATATCAGGTTATCCGTGGATAACAAGGGAAATCAGGGATAGTATCAAAACAAAAGATGAAGCATACAAATTAGCCAGAAAAAACAACCTACCAGAGGACTGGGGAAATTCAGAGTCCAGCAGTGGAGGACAAAGGGATTAATTAGGAAAGGGGAAATAGATTATGAAAGAAAACTGGCAGGGAAAACTGACTGCAAACGTTTTTATAGATATGTGAAGAGAAAAAGATTAGTTAAAACAAATGTAGGTCCCTTGCAGTCAGAAACAGGTGAATTGATCATGGGGAACAAGGACATGGCAGACCAATTGAATAACTACTTTAGAAACATAGAAACATAGAAAATAGGTGCAGGAGTAGGCCATTCGGCCCTTCGAGCCTGCACCGCCATTCAATGTGATCATGGCTGATCATCCAACTCAGTATCCCGTACCTGCCTTCTCTCCATACCCCCTGATCCCTTTAGCCACAAGTGCCACATCTAACGCCCTCTTAAATATAGCCAATGAACTGGCCTCAACTACCTTCTGTGGCAGAGAATTCCAGAGACTCACGACTCTCTGTGTAAAGAATGTTTTCCTCATTTCGGTCCTAAAGGAATTCCCCCTTATCCTTAGACTGTGACCCCTTGTTCTGGACTCCCCCAACATCGGGAACAATCTTCCAGCATCTAGCTTGTCCAACCCCTTAAGAATTTTGTAAGTTTCTATAAGATCCCCCCTCAATCTTCTAAATTCCAGCGAGTACAAGCCGAGTCTATCCAATCTTTCCTCATATGAAAGTCCTGACATCCCAGGAATCAGTCTGGTGAATCTTCTCTGTACCCCCTCTATGGCAAGTCTTTGGTTCTGTCTTCACTAAGGAACACATAAATAATCTGCTGGAAATAGCAGGGGACCAGGGGTCAAATGAGATGGAGGAACTGAGTGAAATCCAGGTTAGCCGGGAAGTGGTGTTGGGTAACTTGAATGGATTAAAGGCCGATAAATCCCCAGGGCCAGATATGCTGCATCCCAGAGTACTCAAGGAAGTAGCCACAGAAATAGTGGATGCATTAGTGGTAATTTTTCAAAACTCTTTAGATTCTGGAGTAGTTCGTGAGGATTGGAGGGTAGCTAATGTAACCCCACTTTTTAAAAAAGGAGGGAGAGAGAAAATGGGGAATTACAGACCAGTTAGTATAACATCGGTAGTGGGGAAACTGCTAGAGTCAATTATTAAAGATGGAATAGCAGTACATTTGGAAAGTGGTGAAATCATTGGACAAAATCAGAATGGATTTACAAAAGGTAAATCATGTCTGATGAATCTTATAGAATCGTATAGAATTTTTCGAGGATGTAACTAGTTGAGTGGATAAGGGAGAACCAGTGGATGTGTTGTATCTGGACTTTCAGAAGGCTTTCGACAAGGTCCCACATAAGAGATTAGTATAGCAGGCTCGAAGGGCCGAATGGCCTACTCCTGCACCTATTTTCTATGTTGCTATGAATTAGGCAGTGTATCATGGCAGAACAATATGTGCTGTGGATCAGCAGCAAACATCCCACATCACAAACCGAGGACCACCACTACAGGAACTGATCTAAATAAATGAGGATTTATACATGTGAAATTAATACCTTGACTAACAATACTGTGAAGTGAGATCATCACACATCAATGTTTCATAAAAATGCCATGAATTTAAAAGCAGTGTCTGTTTTTCTTTTATTGACCACATTATATGACATTACATGACACATTTTGCATTTCAATGCAGTTCAACGTTTGTGTGTGTTTTATTGATCTAAATAAATGATGATTTATAGATGTGAAATTAATTCCGTGATTATCAATACTGAGAAATGAGAAGAGCATCATACATCAAATTTTCATCGAAATGTCAAGAATTTTATTGATAGTCGAACAAACAGCTTTTTTCGCAACGCAAAAAGGTTACACTGAAGTATAATAATCACATTGTAAATGAATCTTATCATACCTCTATACTTAAAAAACTCTGATTTTGGATGTGTATTTATTTGTGTGTGTCTGTTTGTGTGTAATCACATCTTCGTGAAAAAACGATACGGTAACGATAAGATTTTTACATATTCCGGTAGAGATTTTTCCCCGGGAGTCCAAACATCACCTTATCTGAAAATGTCATGCTTTATTTTTCGATTTATTGATGAAAATGTTCAAAAATCTGACAAAACTTGGAATTTAAAAACGACTGTCATTCGCTGATGATGTCACAATGGGTGTGAGTGCCTTCTTCCTCGCGCTGTGAGGGACGTCACCCTTCCCCCCCCCCCCCCCCCCGTTATTCAAAAGACGCAGCCCGAGATGAAATCGGACCCTGGACTGAAGACCAAAGATCATAGCTGAAGACTGCGGTGGCCCATCTCGTGGTGCTTTGGTCAATGCTTGCTTGCTCGCCTGCCCGCCTCCTCGCCCCCTCGCTCGGGGTCCTCGTGTCGGTGCATGGTGGGGAGGTTGCTGCCTCTGTCACTGCCCTCTCGCTGCCCTCTGCCTCACCTGTTGCCTCTGTCCTCTGCCTCTGCCCTCTACCTGCTACCTCTGGCCTCTGCCCTCTGCTTCTGGCCTCTGCCTCTGCCCTCTATCTCTGCCTCTGTCCACGGCCTTTACCCGCTGCCTCTACCCGCTGTCTCTACCCGCTACATTTGTCCTCTGCCCCTGCCTTCTGCCGCCAGCCCTCTGCCTCTGCCTTTGCTCTCTCTACCCCTTCCCTCTCTAGCCGCGCCTGCGAGTTGGGGGCCATGCATGAGTGGACATGGCGGGGATGGGATAAAGGCGCGAATGAATAATAACAATATAATATCAAGGGGGGTGGTTAGTGTGTGTGTGGGGGGGTGGTTAGTGTGTGTGATGGCACAGGCCGCCCCCGCAACCACGTGTTGAGGGGACGGGACCCAACGGGTCCCACTTGGTCTAGTCTAGTAACTGTTAAAAGTCTGATCTTAAATTTGTTTGCAATTGTTTGTGTGTGATCACATCTTCTCGAAAAATCTACGCGGTAACGATAAGATTTTTACACATTCCGATAGAGATTATCTCCCTGGAGCCCAAAACAGCCTTTTCTGAAACTGTCATGTTTATTTCTCGAGCTATTACTGAAAATCTTCAAAAATCGGACAAAACTTCGAAATAAACACGTCTTTCGCTGATGACGTCACAATGGGTCTAAACCGCGCTGCAAGTAACGTCACCTCCCCCCCCACCGACCACTCCCCGTCCTCCGCCCCGGTAATTCAAAAGACGCAGAAAGAACGAGCAAGTCGGGCCCTGTACTCGCCCGGGTCGGCGCATGGCGGGGAGGTTGTGCCGCAGGCTGAGTCCGGTGACTGGATGTGGGCAGAAGTGGAGCCGGATTGAGGGAGTATTGCGTTTGGGAACTAGGCATCCCCTGTGACGCCACGCCCCCGACTCTACTCCCCTCCCTCTCTGCCCCCACCGCTCCCTCTCTGCCTCCTCCTGCTCCATCTCTGCCCCGCTGCCCCCTCTGGCAGCCTTCTGCCCCCTCTCTGCCCCGCCTTCCCACTTGCCTGCCCTCTCTCTGCCCTGCCCTCTCTCTTGCTCTCCCTCTCTAGCTGCGCCTGCGAGTTGGGGATTATGTATGAGTGGATAGGGCGGGGGATGTGGAAAAAAGGAGCGAAATAATAATATTAATATTATATCGAGGGGTGGTTAGTGGGTGTGTGGGGGGGGATTAGTGTGTGTAGGGGGGGATTAGTGTATGTGTGTGTGGGGGGGGGGGTCAATGCAGCTGGATTTGTTAATTGGGTCACCAATAGCTCAGTAAATTATTTTCTTTCAGATCCATGTTCCCTTTGACATCATTGAATCTGCCTCCCAACAATCCAGGATGGTGCATTCCATAGACAAGTCAAGTCAAGAGAGTTTATTGTCATGTGTCCTAGATAGGACAATGAAAGTCTTGCTTGCTGCAGCACAACAGAGTATTGTAAGCAAAAATACAGAACAGTTAAGTTCAATATACACATAAATAGTAAGATTAAATGAGAACTTACCAGTTTGAAGTTTGATCTTTATTTTATGAGGATTACATGAAGACGCCGCCAGCACGCACGCACGACATTCTTCAAAGCAGTGGTGTGAAATCACAGATACCAAAGTTGACTAACAGAGTAAGATAAGAGAGAACTTTATATACCAGTTGACCTTTATAATAGAGGGTTTTTGAACGGAGGGCACGTAATCCCTCATCGTAAATCCTCATAAAATAAAGATCAAACTTCAAACTGGTAAGTTCTCATTTAATCTTACTATTTTACTTCGGAGTCACGTGAGTGGCTATGTGAAGATTTCAAAGCTTTGTGATTTCATGCCCTGGAACGAGTCCATGCTCACACGCTGCCATGCAAGGAAATGGAGGATGTAACGTATTTCAGACATGAAACTGTGCTGAAAAACAAAAAGGTATTTATTTCTTACCTAAAATAATAATGCCCCTACATTGGGGTAAATCATGAATCTCTCGTTGTAACGGTGCCTGGTGGATGCTGCCGCCGCTGATATGAGGTTTTGGAGGTGTTCGACACCTTAATCATGCCGATAGCCTTGGCCTCCTCATCCAAGTCTTTTACCTGATTTGTGAGGTTGTCCCCAAACAGCAATGTTGGCGGCTGTACACTGCTGGGCCTGCATAATCCCGCAAACTTGGGATTGAGTGCAGGCTTTATAATGCTCTTCCTGTAGCTATTAATTTCAAATAGCATATTGCACTGGAGTGCTAGAGCGTCTTGCAGCTCTTCAGGCATTTCAACCCCACCAACTGTTCTGGCTACTGCTGTAATCCCAGCAGCCAGTTGCTTGAGGATTCTTTGGAGTTTCACCTCCTGGTTCTTTATGGTCGGGCTCATGTTGCCCCAAATGGGGTTGTTGACAGCAGGCACATTTAGAGAAATACAATTCTCTGGCGCAAGGTATTTATCTGCTGTATTGTTAATTGCCTGTTCCTGCAGCTGGTTTGTTGCCAAGTAATGTATACTGGCTGCCAGCTTAGGATGCAATGGCAGCCCTTTTTGGGTAGGCATAACAAATTTGTTGACCATACCCAGTAATTCTTCTGACCCTGACACAGATGAGTCTTCAGCCATGTCCCCTTCTTCAGGGTCAGCCCAGCTCTGACCCCCAATGCTCCCCTGCGAAGAGGGTGAGACATTTGGCAGTCCTTGATATGAAGCTGCCATGGGTCTGCGAAGAGACCCACTGTGACTCTACCCCTGCACAAGCAGGTCACGCTGGAGCAACTGCTCCACCATCCGCTCCATGCGGGTAAGACAACCACCGTCGCTATCAGCGAACGGGGTGTCATCAGGTCCCGACCCAGCGGAGTCAGCGGACCTGTCCGACTTCCGGATGGTTTTGCCGTCGGACCGCGGCGCACCTGCAGTCTGTTGCGGCGAGAAGTCGGGGGCTGCTGGATGTACCTGCAGCACTGGAGAGTCGGCACGCTGCTGGCTGCTTTCCACAGCAGCGATTTTTGCCACTGCTTTCCGTCATTTTCTGGACTCCATGGTGCTGTTTCCTGTAACACACAACACACAGAGTCGCCACGAAGCTCTACCAGACTGGTAAGTACTTACCTCCGGCTTCGCTGGAGGAGCGATGCTCCTCCCAACTGTCGCTTCCGCAATGCGTTCGACGATAAGTCATGCATGCGTGCAATGGGCTGTTACAGTTCAGAGTCTGTTTGTTGACGAGTTTAATAGCCTGATGACCTCCCTTATCCACTCTACTAGTTACATCCTCGAAAAATTCTATCAGATTTGTCAGACATGATTTACCTTTCGTAAATCCATGCTGACTGTTTAATGATTTCACCACTTTCCAAATGTGCTGCTATCCCATCTTTAATAACTGACTCTAGCAGTTTTCCCATTACCGATGTTAGACTAACTGGTCTGTAATTCCCCGATTTCTCTCTCCCTCCTTTTTTAAAAAGTGGGGTTACATTAGCTACCCTCCAATCCTCAGGAACTACTCCAGAATCTAAAGAATTTTGAAAAATTATCACCAATGCATCCACTATTTCTGTGGATACCTCCTTGAGTACTCTGGGATGCAGACCATCTGGTCCTGGGGATTTATCGGCTTTTCATCCATTCAATTTACGCAACACCACTTCCCGGCTAACCTGGATTTCACTCAGTTCCTCCATCTTATTTGACCCCCGGTCCCCTGTTATTTCCGGCAGATTATTTATGTCTTCCTTAGTGAAGACAGAACCAAAGCAGTTATTCAATTGGTCTGCCATGTCCTTGTTCCCCATGATCAATTCACATGTTTCTGACTGCAAGGGACCTACATTTGTTTTAACTAATCTCTTTCTCTTCAGATATCTATAAAAACTTTTGCAGTCAGTTTTTATGTTCCCTGCCAGTTTTCTTTCATAATCTATTTTACCTTTCCTAATTAAGCCCTTTGTCCTCCTCTGCTGGACTCTGAATTTCTCCCAGTCCTCTGCTTTTTCTGGCTAATTTGTATGCTTCATCTTTTGTTTTTATATCCCTGATATCCCTTGTTATCCATGGATGCACTACCTTCCCTGATTTATTCTTTTGCCAAAGTGGGATGAACAATTGTTGTAGTTCATCCATGCAGTCTTTAAATACCTTCCATTGCACATCCACTGTCAACCCTTTAAGAATCACTTGCCAGTCTATCTTGGCCAATTCACGTCTCATACCTTCAAAGTTACCTTTGTTTAAGTTCAGAACCCTTGTTTCTGACTTAATTATATCACTCTCCATCCTAATGAAGAACTCAACCATATTATGGTCACTCTTGCCCAAGGGGCCACGCACAACAAGACTGTTAGCTAACCCTTCCTCATTACTCAATACCCAGTCTAGAATAGCCTGCTCTCTCGTTGGTTTCTCTATATATCCCACATACATTCCATGAAATCCTCTTCCTCAGCACCCCTGCCCATTTGATTCACCCAATCTACATGTAGATTGAAGTCACCCATTATAACTGTTTTACCCTTGTTGCACGCATTTCTAATTTCCTGTTTGATGCCATCCCCAACTCCACTACTACTGTTAGGTGGCCTGTACACAACTCCCACTAGCGTTTTCTGCCCCTTAGAGTTTCGCAGCTCTACCCATATTGATTCCACATCCTCCAAGCTAATGTCCTTCCTTTCTATTGCATTAATCTCCTCTCTCACCAGCAACGCTACCCCACCTCCATTTCCTTTCTGTCTATCCCTCCTGAATATTGAATATCCCTGGATGTTCAACTCCCAGCCTTGGTCCCCCTGGAGCCATGTCTCCGTGATCCCAACTATAGCATAGTCATTAATAGCTGTCTGCACATTCAACTCGTCCACCTTATTACGAATGCTCCTCGCATTGAGACACAAAGCCTTCAGGCTTGTTTTTACAACACTCTTACTCCTTATATAATTATGTTGACAAGTGGCCCCTTCTGATTTTTGCCCTGGAAACCCACCACCTCTTATTCTCTGTTTATTATTTTTTTCTTCTTCCCCCCCTACATGTTGGGTCTGAGTGCTTCCCTTCTCTGCCTCCTGCCTCAGACCCTGTCTACTAGCTTTCTCCATTTGAGTCCCTCCCCCCAGCCGTTCTAGTTTAAAGACTATATAGGCCCAAAAGTATTTATGGAAATTTTCAAATAAGCATGGAAATTGGGAAGAGTTGCAGGAACAACAGAGTTGTCAAAATAGAGGATTCTAACTATCTTGATATAGAGTTGCATGCGGGGAAGAGGATAAATATGACGAGCAACGATGAGCATCTTGGTCTGCATGGACGAGTTGGGTTGAAGATCCCGTTTCCATGCTGTCCGATCCTATAAAAGGTTCATAGTGACTTCCAGGTCACTGTACCCATGTCTCTATTAAGAAAGCCCAAATACAGTAAATATTTTAACAACTTTCCAAACTGGCCCTGTCATTTCCACAATCCATGCACATATATCTATGGGGCCCTCTACCCATGTGCTTCTTTTAGAATTGTACTCTGCTTGCTCCCTTTCTCATACTTCCTATTAGTATGTAACACTTCCTGATTCCCAGCATTGTTTTATACGCCATCTATATGACCATCCCACCATCACATTTGAAATCCATGACTACCTAATGTCTTAGAGACATACAACACGGAAACAGGCCATTTGGCACAGTGATACATCAATAGAGTTGCTGTCATACAGCGCCAGAGGTGCAGGTTTGATCCATACTCCGGGGACTAACATTACGGAGTTTGCACATTCTCCCTGTGATGCCGTGGGTTTTCTAGGGTGTACGAGTTTCCTTCCACACGCCAAAGACGTGCAGGTTTGTAAATTAATTGGCTTCGGCAAAAATTGAAATTTGTACTCAGTGTGTAAGATATGATACAGGGGTGATCGCTGGTCGGTGCAGACTTGTTCGGCTGAAGGGCCTGTTTACGTGCTGTATGTCTGAAGTGTAAAGTCTCACCAAATCGACACAAATCATTAAACAATCACTTACACCAATGATACATATACTGCAATGTTTCATTTTGTTTAGCCAACCAGCAATCCCCCGCCACCATAGCACCCTACATTTTAATCAATTCTCCCCCAGATTCTACCACTCACTACACACTCTGGGCAATTTACGATGGCCAATTAATATACCAGCTATTGGTATACCAGGAAACCGCATTTTTTAGGAAACAACACCGTAATGGGGAGAATGTGCAAACACTAAGAATGCACTTGAAGTCGGGATTGAACCGGGTCTCTGGTGCTGTGCCTCTGTTTTCGTCTGACAATTCTGTATGCCTCCAAGTTATGTGTCATCTGTGATTTTGGAAACCCAGTAGCCCTCATTAATAAGGTCATAAGGAATAGGAGTAGAATTAGGCCGTTCAGCCCATCAAGTCTATTCATCTGTGAGGGTTACACAAAAAGCTGGAGAAACTCAGCGGGTGCAGCAGCATCTAAGGAGCGAAGGAGATAGGCGACGTTTCGGGTCGAGACCCTTCTTCAGACTGATTCATCTGTGATTTTGGAAACCCAGTAGCCCTCATTAATAAGGTCATAAGGAATAGGAGTAGAATTAGGCCGTTCAGCCCATCCAGTCTATTCCGCTGTGCTTGAAAGAACTGCAGATGCTGATTAAAATCGAAGGTAGATACAAAATACTGGAGTAACTGCGGGACAGGCAGCATCTCTGGAGAGAAGGAATGGGTGACGTTTCGGGGCGAGACCCTTCTTCATACTGATCAGTCTACTCCACTATTCAATCATGGCTGATCTATCTCTCCTTCCTAACTGCATTCTCCTGCCTTCTCCCCATAAACTCTGACACCTGTACTAATTAATAATCTATCTCTGCCTTAAAAATATCCACTGACTTGGCCTCTGCAGCATTCTGTGGCAAAGAAATGCACAAATTCACCACCCTGACTAAAATGCATCTTGAGAAAAGCTTAATACCAATTCCCGGTGGAATCCATGAGGCACATTCTTCAATCATTAAAAAAACTTTCCTTTTTGTAATTCAGTTAATTTTTCTACACGTTTTATTCTAAGGTCTTCAATACTGAGGGGGCAAGTCCACCAAGTGGCACTTTGTCAGATTGCTTTTGGAAGTCCACATTTGCCACATCTACTAGATCATAAATACATTTAAGATCGAAGTCTGGAACATTTTCTTCACAAAATATGAAGTGGAAAAGGAGATTCTGGATTACATAAAAATAAAACTGGAAACCGGAATGTCAGCGGACGTGGGATCTGTCTCAATAGAATAATTAAGATCGGCGCATGTTTCTATCTTCTTCACCCGCCGTTTCCTTGAATGAACAGCCCTGATTTTACAGGAATTTCACGAAGGACAAGTGGATCCTTCAGATTAACACATTTCTCGGATCTTCCAACATCCGACGCTGAAGGCAGCCAACACCACGTGACCGCGCGTGCGCTGCACGTCACGCATGCGTGGACCTCCAGCCACCAGCGCGTGCGCAGTCTGCCGGCGGGAGAGTTTGAATCCTCATTGACCAACGGCCGCCGGCGCGCGATAGCACCGGAAGTGCGGCGATCTCCGGGCCCGGGGCGGCGGCGGGTGCGGGTGAGAGAACGAGCGGTGTTCCATTGCGCCCGTTAGTCCGGACCCGTTTACTTTGTGGTTGGGGCGGCTGAGGAGAGACGGGCCTTCTCCTCACGTGTCGTCTGTGAAGGCGGCGGGAGCTGGAAGTCAGAAGAAGGTGGGAAAAATAATAGATTGCTGTTGTCATAATGATTGACGGTGACCAGAGCACCGCGCAGCTAGTGAAACGCCGTCACTGTTGTAAAGCGGGTCTGGATTTATTCTTGTCACGTGTACCGAATGTCAGTGACAATCTTTGTTTGGCTACTGTGGTCAGATAATACTAAAATGCCGGTCAAACTCAAGTACAATAGATAGGACAAAAGGGGAAATCTGCATTTGTTTGTTTTTATTTCAGATTTCCAATACGGAATTTCATTCACTGAATTTGGTTGAGCATACTGGAAGGGTTGAATGGCCTGTTGCTGCTTTTAATTTATATGGTCATTGTAAACTAAATCTTTCTTTACTAAATGGACTTGAACATATGTGTTAAAGTCAAAGTCAAACAAGCTTTATTGTCATTTAGAAATACATTGATATATGCAGTTCCAAACGAAATTACGTTGCATTTGGCTCCCTGTGCAACACAATAAATTAACCGAAGGATAGGCATGGATGAAAAGGATAAATAGACAATGGTGGCAGCCCATAACATGGCATTCAGGAGTCTGATGGCTCGTGGGAAGAAGCTGTTGCAGAACCTTGATGTTCTGCTCCTTATGCTGCAATATCTTTTTCCCCGAGAGCAGCAGAGTGAACAGTCCGTGATGGAGATGTGTGGGGTCTTTTATAATACTGCTGGCCTTAGACACGCAGCGTTTGGTCGCAATATCCCCGATTGAGGGGAGAGAGGTCCCGATGATTTTTTCCGCTGTCCTCACCACTCTCTGCACAGACTTCCAGTCGGAGGCTCTACAGTCCCCAAACCAGACAGAGATACAGCTGGTCAGAATACTCTCTATGGTGCCCCTGTAGAAAGTTGTGAGGATGGGATTGGGGAGATGAGCTCTTCTCATCTGGCGCAGAAAGTGCAACCGCTGCTGCGCTCTCTTAACAGTTGATGAGATGTTATTCGACCAGGTCAGACTGTTAGTGATCTGCACCCCCAGGAACTTTGCGCTACTGATCACCTCCACATCGCTGTCATTGATGTGAAGTGGTGTGGGACTGTGCCGGGTTTTCCTGAAGTCGACGATAACCTCCTTTGTTTTTTCGACATTCAGGATCAGGTTGTTCGTATTGCACCAGTCCGCCAGTTGTTTCACCTCCTCCCTGTAAGCCAGCTCATTGTCGTCCCTGATGAGGCCCACCTCTGTTGTGTCATCTGCGTACTTCATGATGTGGTTTGTACTAAACCTGGCACAACAGTCGTGAGTCATCAGGGTGAACAGCAGTGGAGTCAGGACACAGCCCTGAGGGGAGCCGGTGCTCAGAGAGATGGTGTTGGAGGTGTTATTTCCAACCCTCACAGACTGGGGTCTGTCAGTGAGGAAGTCCAGTAGCCAGTTACACATGGGGGTGCCGAGGCCCAATGGAACCAGTTTGCTTATCAGGTGCTGTGGGATAATGGTGTTGAATGCTGAACTGAAATCCACGAACAGCATTCGCACATAGGTGTTTTTCTCCTCTAAATGTTCCAGGCTCAGATGGAGCACGGAGGATATAGCGTCCTCTGCTGAGCGGTTTGGCCTGTAAGCAAACTGGTATGGGTCGAGTGTGGAGGGGAGTCTGGAGGTAATGTGGTCCCTGACCAGCCTCTCGAAGCACTTCATCATTATGGGGGTGAAGGAACTGCAGATGCTGGAGAATCGAGGGTTACACAAAAGCTAGAGAAACTCAGCGGGTGCAGCAGCATCTGAGGAGCGAAGGAGATAGGCGACGTTTCGGGCCGAGACCCAAGAAGGGTCTTGACCCGAAACGTCGCCTATCACCTTCGCTCCTTAGATGCTGCTGCACCCGCTGAGTTTCTCCAGCATTTTGTGTAAGACTTGAACATATGTTCAGTGTTATTGAGATATTATTGACGATAAAGTTTACAGTGTCATTTTTTTGATAGCAAAGGGACTTAAAAGTAGTGGTTGAAATCCAAGGTAAAACTTTATAAAATACAAATAGTCTTGGTGGGCAGCACATCTCCTGAGTCAATAAATTGTATGTGCAAGTTCCTGTCAAACACAAGCATGTCATCCATGGAGCATACTGAGGCTGTTTCGCTGTATGTTGCCTATGCCACCAATCACGCCTGTATGTAACAAAAAAATGATAGTTATTAGAATGGCTCTTTTGAACATCATACTGGTGGCCACGGGCAATCGATCAGCAATTAACACAAAATCCATTGACTCAAGGGTCTATTCAGTGTTGAACAGCATTGTTGCTGCTTGTCATTTTGACCACCCAGCAGTAATGGCAGATTAGGAAACAAAAATGTCTCTAGTGGGTATAGGATAATGTTAATGTGCAGGGATCGTTGGTCAGCGCGGACCCGGTAAGCCGAAAGGGCCTGTTTCCGCGCTGTATCTCTAAACTAAACTATATGAAAATACACAAATATAACTGGAGATATTATTTCCATGTGGGTTAATCTTTAATTCATAACTTTTTTTCAGAAAAGCATAAAGCTTCAGAAGTAAACTAGTGGTGTGGTAACTGACTATAAAGAGTGGGATAAAGCCAGTATTGCAGAAGTATTCATTTCAGAAAATCAAAAAGTGGAATCACTTTGCATGGAGCTAATAAACATTAAGGTCAAAAATCATTGTCAGGAATTGTACCTTTAATGGTTGTACAGGACATAGTATCAGGATGTGTAAGAAAGAACTGCAGATGCTGGTTTGAATCGAAGGCAGACGCAAAATGCTGGAGTAACACAGCGAGCGGGACAGGCAGCATCTCTGTTCCTTCTCTCCACAGAGGCTGCCTGCCCCGCTGAGTTACTCCAGCATTTTGTGTCTACATAGTTTCAGAAAATTAGAGGTGTGTGTACAAGGAGTTCTGCAATAATCGTGGAGGATGTGAATCTGGGTAAAGGGAGGATGTAGTAAATGTTCTGATAATACAAAGTTTGGTCTTAGTAAATAAAGGAAGCAGCAAATTGATATAGATAGGTTAAGGGAGTTGTGAGGCTTGAGATAGGGAGGGCTGGGGGTATTACTTGATATTGGAGAATTCCATGTTAGTAGTTTTGAGTTCTATAATTAGATTAATCAGTGAATTAATCAGTGACTCATGGTCATTCAAGACTGAAACGGGCCCTTCGCTCCAACTTGTCCATGCTGACCTAGGTGCCCTATTTGCCTGCATTAGGCCTTTCGTTAGTCTTAGTTTTTTGAGATCCAGCGCGGAAACAGGCCCTTCAGCCCACAGGGTCCGCGCTGACCCTGCACATTAACACCATCCTACACCAATAGGGACATTTTTTTACATTTACCAAGCCAATTAGCCTGCAAACCTGTACGTCTTTGGAGTGTGGGAGCAAACCGAAGAGCTCGGAGAAAACCCACGCAGGTCACGGGGAGAGCGTACAAACTCCGTACAGACAGCACATGTAGTCGGGATCAATCCCGGGTCTCCAGCGCTGCATTCGCTGTAAGGCCGCAACTGTATCGCTGCGCCACCGTGACCGCCCTATACATGACTTTCCTACTGTGACTTTCCTATCCATATATTTGTCCAATATCTTTTAAATATTATTATTGTTCTTGCCTCAGCTACTTCCTCTGGCTGCATGTTTGCTGCTGATAAAATACCAGATTTCAGTGTGGCTTGTAAGAAGGATGCAGAGAGGATTTGGGGGGTAAAAACAGGCTAGATTAATGGGCATGGGCACATTTGGACACATGTTGGGAAAATGTGTGATTTAACACTTTTGTAGGAAATGCTTGTTACAGTAAGATCGTGTTTGGAGGATCTGGATGACCTTGTATGAAAATTTCTGAGTGTTAAAACACAAGTTTAGCAAACAATTACAGAGCAAATGGTGTATGTGTAGGAAGGATACTGCAAATGCTGGTTTAAACTGAAGATGGACACAAAATGCTGGAGTAACTCAGCGGGCAGGCAGCATCTCTGAAGAGAAGGGGTGGCTGACGTCTTGGGTCGAGACCCTTCAGACTGATGTTCAGACTGCAAATGGTTTAGTAACCTGATACAGTGTGGAAGCAGGCCCTTCGGCCCACCAAGTCCACGCTGACCAACGATTACAAGTACACTAGGAACAATTTTACAAAAGCTAATTTACCTGCAAACCTTTGGAATGTGAAGGAAACCCATCCAGTCACAGGGGGAACTCCATAAATTGACATCTTCTGTCAGGATTGAATCCTGGCCTCCAGCGCTGTACAGCAGCAACTCTACTGCTGTGCCACTACGCCACATCGTATCTTTGTCTTTGTTCCAAAATGGTTTGAGTACAAGAGGAGTGATATCTTTCACCAATTTACACAAAGTGTAGGTGCGGCAGCATCTCAAAGATTGTATATAGATTTGGTCTCCCTACCCATGGAAAAATGCCTGTCAGAATAGATGCGCAGCATAGTTTATCAAATTGGTTCCAGGATTGGCAGGTTTATCTAATAAAGTAAAGTAAAAAGTAAAGTATCCTTTATTGTCATTCAGACTTTTCAGTCTGAACAAAACTTTGTGCCCTGCAGTCATAACATAGAATAAAATAACAAAACACACAATAAACACTGATATAACATCCACCACATTGAGTCTACCAGGCCCTCCTCACTGTGATGGAAGGCAAAAGTCTTAAACTCATTGTCTCTTCCCTCCTTGTTCTCCCTCTGCGTTGAGGCGATCCAGGCTTCCGATGTTGTGGCTCCGCCGGGTGATGGTAAGTCTGAGCTCCGCTAACGGGCCAGTTCAAACTCCGTGGCCCGGGGTGGTCGAAGTTGCCACCCTCCAGTCCAGCGGACGACGTTCTCATTGTGGGAGCTCCGGAGAACAGGTCAACAGCCTTGGACCTGCGAGCTCCCGACGTGTCGTCCACTGGGCCCGCGGCCGAGCCTCCGAAGTCGGGTCGCCGCCACCGCAGCCCCGAAGTCGGCCAGCCTCGCACTGGGTAAGTCCTGGCTCTGCCTCCGGAGCCTCGAGGTCGGTCCCAGTTGGAGACAGCCAGCTCCGCAATTAGGCCTCAGCGGAGATGGAGACGGGGGATACGGCAAGAAAAGGTCACATACCCCCGAAGGAAGAGACTAAAAACAAGTTTCTCCCACCCTTCCCCCCCCCCCCCCCCCCCACACATACACAACTAAAATAAACTGAAACAACAGGACAAAAGAAAACAAAAAAAGTAAAGACAAACGGACTGCAGGGCATGATTCCGGAAGCAGCTCCGCCACTTCCGGAATGATGCCATAATGAAGAGACACAAGAGACTTCTACGGTTTTAAGTTAGAGAAATGATAAGTGATCTCAGTGAAACGTACAAAAATCTTTGAGCTTCTAACAATAGATGTAGAAACGGATCTTCAGGCTGGGGTGTCTAATACAGGGGTTGCAGTCTCAAAATAAGCAGTCAATCATTCGGGATAAAGATTTCTTCGACCAGATGATAGTGAATTTTTAGAACCCCTGAATGGACTTTGGAGGCTCCATTGCTGAGCGAAGTGGATAGAGACTTGCATAAGGGAATCGAGGGACATATAGTTAGCATAGGAATACGGCACCAAGGTAAAAGATTAGCTGTGATCTTGGGTAACGGCAGAGTAGGTCCTGGGGCAGTAAGTCATACTGTTATTTCTTGTGTTCTAATAACAATATGTTTGTTCTTATCCAGTGTTTGTTTCTCACAGGCCAAAATGAATACTTCCACACCAGTCACCCGCGTGAGCCCTGCAGGCCCCATTTTTATTTCTCCTTCTACAAAACGGCAGGGTATTCCAAGTTTGAAGACCACAGTAAATATGGAAGTCGCAGTGAATGATGACGAACGTGAAAGGAGGGAGAGAAGGCGCTCAAAGGTGACCGACTTGCAACTGAGTGGCATAGACACTCCACTGGCATCCCCAGTGCAAAGGTAGGGGTTAACATTCATTTTGTTTTGCTTTGTCTCAATATGCACACAAGTACGCTTTCCTTTAAAGAGCAGATCTCCTTTGTCTACTTGCCATGCAAGTGTAGTGCTTTTTACCAGCAAGTTAGGTACTCTCTCATAATTTGCCCTGGCACTCTGGTGATTTGCTGTTGTTATTTATTATTGCTATTAATATGTATTGTTGTCATGCCTACTGTCAAAAACATTTCAGTGCTATCCGGGCAAATTCATGAATGCATTCATTAGCACAAAAGAAAATGAACAGAATGCACAATATAGCGTTACAGCTGCAGCGAAAGTACAGATAAAAAACTGAGCAATTTCAAATTGTTTACCTGTTGAGGTGTGTTGTTGGGTAAGCTAGTATGATATTGTGTATCTTCAGTCTGTTCGGCTGGATGCTGAGCACTACATTAGCAACTTTCATACACTAAACTAACTAATTCTGACTTCCATTCATTATTATAGGGGGACTCCTCAATCGTTTGAAGCCAGTTTATCAAATAATCAAATATCTGAACATTACTCCACCTGCATCAAACTGTGTTCAGAAAATGTAAGTTGGGGCTTATCTTTTTGCTAACTTGGAACTTGTTTATTTTTCCAGATTAAATAAATTGGCTATTTGTAAACCAGCGAGGGCAAAATTATTTTCAAATAATATGTTTTTGCATATTGCAGCCTGTTACATCATTGTAGTTCTGGTACATGATAGCACAATAATTTGTGTCAACCATTGATGATTACGTTTTGCAAATATCAGACCTTTAAGAATACTCACCGACTTTAGTTCTTCTGCAACACCATTGATGCTGACCAAGATGCCCCATCTGCAATGTTGTTATAGTAACTCTCCCTCTGACAACCTCATCCATATACCCACCACCTACTAGGTGAAAAAAGATGCACCGTGGGTTCCTATTAAATCTTTCCCATTTAACCTATAACTATGTCCTCTGGTTCTTGATTCCTTTGCATTGTGTACATTCACCCTACTTGTTCCCATCATGATCTTATACACCCTTATAAGATCACCCGTCATCCTCCAGCATTCCAAAAAAGAAAGTTGTAGCATGTCCAATCTCTGCCTACATTCAGCCCACCCCCCCCCCCCCCCAAGTCCTGCTATCATCCTTATAAATCATCACTATGCTCTTTCCAGCTTAACAACATCCTTCTGAAAGCAGGGTGGCCACTAACTGAACACTATTACAAATGTGACCTCACTAAAGTCTTGTACAAATGCTACATACCATCCCAACTTATATACTCAATACCCTGACCAATGAAGGTCAAACTGCCGAAACCTCCTTGTCGATTCTATCTGCCAGTGATACTACTTTCAAAGAAAGTACCTGCACCTCTACAACACTCCCCAGTGCCGTGCCAGTCACTGCGAAGGTCCTGCCTTGGTTTGACTTCCCAAAGTGCAATACCTGAAATTTATCTGAATTAAAGTCCATCAACCATTCCTCTGCCCACTTGCCCAATTGATCAAAAACTTCCTGTAATTCTTGATTACCACCCACATTCATGTAATCTGCAAGCTTACTAATCATGCCTTCTACATCCACAAACAAATCATTGTTATAAACCACAAAGTGCAATGGCCCCAGCACCAATCCAGAGGCACACAGGCTTCCTGTCCAAAAAACACCTTCCAACATCCCACCCTCTGCTTCCTTCCATTGAGCCAATTCTCTCTAGTCTGCTAGTTCTCCCTAGATTCCAAGCAGTCTAACCTTTCAAAACCGTCCACCATGTTGAACCTTATCAAATGCCTTGCTGAACATCTTCAGCTTTGCCTCTTCAACCTTTTTGGTTACTAATTTAAAAACTCAATCAGATTTGTTAGACACAATATCCCACGAACAAAACCATGCTGACTACTATCAGCCCCATACCATCCAAATGAAATCTTATGCCTCAGTAAAAATAAAAACAAATATGGGTAAGGTCTTTATGTCGAGGTGTTCTTCTGCGTTTTTAATTTTTTGTTTGTGCTAATGTCAGTGCACCATGATGTTGAGGTCAACTTGGATATAAAATTGGGGCTGGAGGCACACTGATGTGACTTAAATACTTGTGGGTCTGACGTGATCCTTGGTGTTGTAGCCTTAGGCATACTGTTCACATGGCCAGGTAACAGCACTTGATGTAATTTATTCTGTTGTGACAATGTGCACCTCACAATTTGGAATTGTTTTGCTTTTTTCACTTTACTTGGACAGAAATAAAAATCAGCAACCAGGCTGATGGTAGACACAAAATACTGGAGTAACTCAGCGGGACAGGCAGCATCTCTGGAGAGAAGGAATGGGTGACGTTTTGGATCAAGACCCTTCTTCAGACGTCATTCATTCATTCTCTCCAGAGATGCTGTTGAGTTCTGCTGAGTTACTCCAGCATTTTGTGTCTATCTTCGGTTTAAACCAGCATCTGCAGCTCTTGCTACACGCCAAGCTGATAGTGACTGACATGGCTGTTATGATATTTGTAGTCATACTGTATCTAATTTTATTCTTTGGCAATTTTAGAAAATTACCACCAAGAACGCCTTTGGTTTACACCTGATTGATTATATGGCTGACCTCCTCAAAGAAAAGGAATCTGAACTTACTAGTTTCAAGGTTAGAAAAACATACTATAATTAACTCTTATACAATTGATTCTTACAAAATCTCATGAACTTACCAAAGGACATCTGAAACTCCATAGTGTTCTTGTGATGGATATGATGTCTGTTAACCCTGTCTCTCAGGTTTTGATTATATCTCGTTAAATATCATTGCTATGTGGGTGTCTTTCAGAAGTTAAATATTCAGGGCTGATATGTTCCAAGGATAAGGACAATTCCAAGAATTCCTGGATGTTAGGAAACATTGAAACTTGAATTACAAGGCAAAGGAAGCACGCGGCAGCTATAGAACAGTGAAAGTGAAGGCAGGAATATAAAAACTGTAAGGCGGGATGGACTTAAGTAACAATTACGAGGGCAAAGAGGGGACACAAAATATAGCGAGTGCAGAACTTGGAGCTTACAGCTTAGATATGGGCCCTTCAGCTCAACCTGTCCATGCCCACTGTGATGTTTATCTATGCTAACCCTGTTTGTTTGCCATGGACTTTAGAGATATAACTTGTAAACAGGCCTTTCAGCCCACCGAGTTCACGCTGACAATCCCGCACACCTGCACTATCCTACACACTAGGGACAATTTACAGAAGCCAATTACCCTAGAAACCTTTAGAATGTGGGAGGAAACCAAAACACTCTGGGAAAACTCACGGGGTCACAGTAAGAACGCACAAACTCCATACAGTCAGCATTTGTAGTCAGGATTGAACCCGGGTCTCTGGTGCTGCAAGGCAGCAATTCTGCCACTGTGCTGTCCGTGTAGGACAGAATGCCTCTACTACTTGAATGTAGGTATGATCATTCCAATCTTCCAGTCAATTGGCACCTTGCCGGTGGCCAGCAAAGATTTAAAAATCTCACTCAGAGCTTTAACAGTTGCCTCCCATAGCAGCCTAGGAAACCTCAGGCCCTTGGGAGTTATCCATATTTAATTCCATTAACTAGTCCAAGAAGTTAAAATACTAAATTGGGGCAAAGCCAAAGCTGAGCGTACGAGACGAGAACTAGCTCTACTTGATTGGAGTAGGTTGTTTGAAGAGAGTTGGATAGAGCTCTAGGGGCTAGTGGAGTCAAGGGATATGGGGAGAAGGCAGACACAGGTTATTGATAGCGGATGGTCAGCCATGATCACAATGAATGGCCTCCTTCTGCACCTATTTTGTGTGTGTGTGTGTGTCCGTGTCCCTTCTCTGGGTAAAAGGCTCGGTTCATCTCCCCCCCCCCCCCCCCCACCCCAAATAATATTATACACTTCTATAAGATCACCCCTTATCTTCCTGCACTACAAGGAAAAGGTCTGAGCCAGCACAACCTCTTCCTTCGACTTCAAGTCCTGGAAACATCATTCTCTGCACCCTTTCCAGCTTACCATCGTTCCCCATAGGAGGGTGACCAAAAACAAACACAATACAACAAATGTAGCTTCACGGACATCTTGTACAGCTGTAACATAACATTCCAACTTCTGTACATATCCTGAGTGGTGAAAGCTGATGTGCCAAAAGCTTCCTTGACCACCCTATCCACTTGTGACACCACTTTCAAGGAACTACGTACCTGCATTCCTAGATCCTTCTGCTTGCAACATCTCCCAGAGCCCTGCCATTCATTGGATGGTCCTGCCTCTATTTAATGTCCCAAAATGCAGCAGCTTGCACTTATCTGCATTAAACTCCATTAACCATTCCTTCACCCACTTGCCCAACTAATCAAGATTCTGCTCTGACAGTCTGACAGTTTCTGACAGTCATCTTTGCTATCCACGATACCACACACTTTAGTGTTATCTGCACACTTATTAATCATGCCTTCTTCATTCTCATCAAAATCATTGATATAAACCACAAACAGCAATGGGCCCACAGACTCGCAACTCTCTGTGAGAAAAAGTGTTTCCTCGTCTCTGTTTTAAATGGCTTACTCCTTATTCTTAAACTGTGGCCCCTGGTTCTGGACTCCCCCAAGTCACCCTGCATTCTCATAGCATCCTCCTCACAGTTCACACTGCCACCCAGCTTTGTGTCATCTGCAAACTTGCTAATGTTACTTTGAATCCCTTCATTCAAATCATTGATGTATATTGTAAATAGCTGCGGTGCCAGCACCGAGCCTTGTGGTACCCCACTAGTCACTGCCTGCCATTCTGAAAGGGACCCGTTAATCCCTACTTTTTGTTTCCTGTCTGCCAACCACTTCTCTATCCATGTCAGCACTCTACCCCCAATACCATGTGCCCTAATTTTGCCCACTAATATCTTATGTGGGACCTTATCAAATGCTTTCTGAAAGTCCAGGTACACTACATCCACTGGCTCTCCCTTGTCCATTTTTTTAGTTACATCTTCAAAAAATTCCAGAAGATTATTGTAATGTAATGATTTATTTATATTATTTGTATTTAATTACAGATGGCAGCTGGCACGTTGGATGCTAGTACTAAGATCTATGCGGTGCGTGTAGATGCTGTTCATACAGATGTATTCAAGATCCTGGGTGGTCTAGGGAAGAATCCTGAAGAGCCAGGTGCAGGTAAATAATGGCAAATTCAAGCCTTTTCCATTGAAAAGAACATTTGCTTTAACTCTTCAACAGTTAATGCGTTGGTCATTTGGCAATTTAATGCAGCACCTTCCAGATTTTGCCTCAAATATAATAATTAATCACAATTAGTTCAAACAACCCCAAGTTTCCTTATGAAGTTCAAACAAGATTTGTTAACTCTTTAGTTACTTAACTCTTTTAGTTAGGCAATTCTTTAGTTAGTTTCACAACTTCCAAAACTCTTTACTTGGATGTGACCCGCTCCAAATGATCTTGGCTTGTGTTTGAATGGTGTGTTCTTCAAGTCAGGGACTTGGGGATTGTCTTCTGCAGTTGTTGGTCTCCGGAGTTATTGTTGCCAGTCATCTCACGAAGCATTTCTTTCCATACCTTTCAGACTTTGCTTTGATTTTACAGACAATAAATGAACTTATTCCAAATATGTATTTATTTCAGATGCACGTAAGTGTGAGGTGTTGGGATATCTAACCAGGGTAGTACTTTTATAGTGAATGGTACGGTCCTGAGGAGTGCTGTAGAGTCTTGGCACCATGAGATACATTTCCAGGGAATTATGTACTTGTATCACAGGTGGACATAATGGTGAAGAAGGCATTAGGCACACGAACCTTTGTCATTGAGTATAGAAGTTAGGATATTATGTAACAGTTGTACAAGATGTTGGTGAGGCCGCACTTAAGGAGTATTGTGTTCAGTTTTAGTCACTCTGCTGTCGGAAAGATGCAGTTGTTGGAAAGTTTACAGAAAAGATTTATGAGCATGTTGCAAGGACTCGGAGTGAATTATAAGGAGCGGCGGGGGAAGCTGGGACTTTATTCCATGGAGCATACAAGACTGAGGGATGATCTTATGAGGCATAAAATCACGAGGGGAATAGATAGGTTAAATGCGCACATTCTTTTTTCAAGAGCAGATTAATCAAAAACTAGAAGGGCATAGGTTTAAGGTGAGGGGAAAGAGTTATTCGGAAATTGAGGGGCAACTTCTTCACACAGGATGGTACATATATGGAATAATCTGCCAGTGGACGTGGTTGAGGCATGTAGAATAACAATATTTAGAAGACCCAGGATCATATAGAGCAATAGCTCTTTTAAATACAGATCAAAAAATATTAACTAAAATTTTATCTCAAAGGTTAAGTTCAGTGATCAATAAATTAATACATCATGATCAAACAGGCTTTATTCCTAAACGATATTCCACTTATAATTTAAGACGCCTATTTAATATCATATATTTGAAAAGAGTGAATGATATTGAATTAGCAGTTATATCCCTGGATGCAGAAAAGGCGTTTGACCAGGTCGAATGGCCTTACTTATTTAGGATAATGCAGAAATTTCAACTGGGAGAAGGATTTTGCAAATGGGTTAGAATTTTATACTCTGGCCCAACAGCAAGAATCCTAACAAATCAAATGTTATCAGCAAAATTTAATCTTTCTAGGGGTTGTAGACAAGGTTGTCCGTTATCACCCTTATTATTTGCACTCGCTATAGAATTATTAGCCGAAAGGATTAGATCAGAACCAGAAATTTATGGATACAATACTAAAACCACAATTAACAAAATATTTTTATATGCAGACGATGTTTTGATATACATAACAAAACCGGAGATTAGTATTCGTAAATTACTTGATGTTATAACTGAATTTAGTATCTCAGGATATAGAATTGATTGGAATAAAAGTGAAATTATGCCTATAACAGGAATAAAATTGAATAAATTACAAAAATTTCCATTTAAAATAGTTAATAATCAAATTAAATATCTTGGAATTAATGTATCAATCTTATAATTCTCTATTTAAATCAAATTTCCCCCAATTACTAAATAAATTAAAAAATAATATCTTATATTGGAAAACATTACCGATATCAATGATTGGTAGAATAAATGCCATTAAAATGATTTTTTTGCCACAATTACTATATTTATTTCAAGCCATCCCGCTATATCTTCCTAAATTTATTTTTTTTTTAATTGATTCCATTGTCAACAGTTTTATTTGGGATTATAAAAATCACAGAATAAGTAAAATACACCTATGTAAATCTAAGATAAATGGTGGCCTAGCTCTACCTAATTTTTTATATTATTTTTGGGCGGTTCAGATTAAGAACTTTAATTTTTGGCTGGTATATATGGAACAGGACCCAGTTTGGTTAAGAATAGAAAAGGAAGATTGTTTACCCTTCGATATAAGTACAATACTCCTTGCTCCAAGGGTGGTACAAAAAAAACATAAGGAAAATCCTATAATTTTAAATAATATACGTATATGAAAACAGATCGTTAAGACTTTACATTTAGAAACTATGCCGCTTTGCCGCTTTGTTTACCAATTATGAATAATCCTCTGTTTAAGCCCTCGACATTGGATGTGGGGTTTAGACATTGGAAAAATTTAGGAATAATAAGGATAGAACATCTTTACAGGAATGGGAAATTTCTCTCATTTCAGGAGTTGAAAGAGATTTATGGATTGCAAGCAAATAATTTATTTAGATATTTACAAATCGGAGATTATGTCAAATCAAATACGCAAGATTACAGAAATAGAGATCCAGGTTTACTGGATGAAGTACTTAATAAGCATCCAAATACAGAAAAATTAATAGCATATATATATAATATTCTTTTGGACAGGGAAATACCAACAACTGAATCATTTCGACAAAAATGGGAAAATGAAACTGGTTTACCGATATCAGAAGATTTTTGGGAAGAAAGTTCACAACGAATACATCACTGTTCGTTAAATGCCAGACATACTTTGATACAATTCAAAGTATTACATAGATTACATTACTCAAAAAAGAAATTAAATAGAATTTTTCCTAATATATCACCATTGTGTGATAAATGTCAGCACATAGAAGCTGATTTAACTCATAGTTTTGTAATATGTACAAAACTTAATGGTTATTGGACTGAGATTTTCAAAATTATTTTCATAGTTCTTAAGATTACATTAATTCCTGACCCAAAATTAATAATATTCGGTGTTTCAGATTCAAATCAAACATTAACAGCAAATCAAAGAAACTTTCTGGATTATTGTTTAATAATTGGAAAAAAATTAATATTAAAATTTTGGAAAGGACCATTATCCCCTACAATTAAAATGTGGACAGTGGAAATGTTGGAGACGTTGCAATTGGAGAGAATTAGGTTTATCCTAATGGATAAACACGAGCTTTTTGAACAAATATGGTCTCCATTCACTGATTATATGAAGGGGTAGCTGGGCTCAGCATTGAAACTCAATAAGTACCCGGTGGTAAGATCAAACGAAAATGTTTAATCTGAGATTTATATACTTGTCTCCATATAATTAGAAATTGTTCCATTCATTGTTAAGATGTATACTGTTTTTTTTTATCTTTAAGTATAATAATTGTTTATTAGTTATATGTTTTTTCCTTTTTTTTCTCTTTCCCTTTTTCTCTTCTAATCAAAATTATAATCACACTTTTTAAATTATTCTCTATTCTTTCTTCTTTCTTTTTCTTTTTCACACTATTAAAAAAAATTGAGGCCTATATATATGGCTTGGTAATATTTATATAATTTTGGAAAGATGTAAAATGTATATCTGAAAAAATTATCATATTATTTGTAATACGTATGGCCTCTAATAAAAATATATTTAATAATTAAAAAAAAAAAAAAACAATATTTAAAAGATTTTTGGACAGGTGAATGAATAGGAAGGGTCAAACTCTGGAACTAGCGTAGATGGATCAATTGGGCTGAAAGGCCTGTTGATGTGCTTTATGACTATTTCAAATTCCATCCAGCTTCAATAATCCCCTTATCCACCTGGTCTGAAATTCTTAAAGTCGAGATTTATATAATTTACCTTCCTTGATACACCATATCCCAAAATGTTTTGAACTTCATAACACCGTTGAATATTTGTCAGTGTGTTTAGAGAGAGTGGGATGTTCTTAAGGCTGTAAAGCCAGCTGAACTGATAGGTTGCCTCAGCTATGCTCCCCATTGACACTAACCAAATGTCCAACTATCAGAGTAACTCCACTTCACTTAGTTTTGCTTCATGCTAACCATGTGTCTGTCCCCAGTTCTTCTACTTAACTACAAAATCATGAGAGGAATAGATCGGGTAGATGCACAGTCTCTCTTGCCCAGAGTAGGGGAATCGAGGACCAGAGGACATAGGTTCAAGGTGAAGAAGTAAAGATTTAATAAGAATCCGAAGGTTAACATTTTCACACAAAGGGTGGTGGGTGTATGGAACCACCAGCTAGAGATGGTAGTTGAGGCTGGGACTATCCCATCGTTTAAGAAACAGTTAGACAGGTACATGGATAAGACAGGTTTGGAGGGATATGGATCAAGAACAGGCAGGTGGGACTAGTGTAGCTGGGACATGTTGGCCGGTGTGGGCAAGTTGGGCCGAAGGGACTGTTTCCACAATGTATCACTCTATGACATCACTTTCTTTCTCTCTCGACTCTTCAGTACTTTCCTTAGAGTGCTAGATGCAATTTCAGGATGAAAGAAAGCTTGCACTAAATTGGGGTAATCTATTAATAACACTGCGGTGTTTTGAACCTGGCACGAACCCCTGTCCTCTTGCTGCTGCCTCGGGAACTCTGATGAGGCCACAGCACTGTGCTGATGATACCACAGTAATGAAACGGTTGATGCAATTTCATCGCACCCAGTTCACCACACACACTGTGCGATGGCTGCCGAGGGTGGCTGGTGTTGGGTGGGCTGTAACGGGTCATGTGACAACTGTCTATCAAAATGAAGGATGAGAAAGTCTTATTTTACTTTTAAAAACTGGATTTATTTTCCTTTGCTTAAATAAAATATCACACATGTTGTAATGTTACGAATTATAGTGTGGATAGGTCCTCTTATTAATCATGTCATAGCCTTCAAAGTAATTGTGCCTTACTCTGCAAATAGAGATAAATCCTGGATCTAATGAAGCTGATGATGCAAAAGGCTCTCAGAAACATAAAAAAAAGCATTCGTACAAAACTATTGAACAGAATTTGAACAACATCACATACAGCATGAGTGACATGAAGTGTGAGGTGAGCTTATTTTTCCTGTCTACTCTGTCTGAGAGATTTGGGTGCCTTAGAGTTTTTCTAAAAAATAAATGTGAAATGCAAGTTGGATTTACAAAGATAGCCAAAAATATTAACACGGAAATCATTGCAGATGAGATTTATTCCTTGTACACTCCTTGTATCTTTTTAGACTGACTCAATGTTCCAGAAAGTTGCCTCGTTTGATGAATGCAGCACAGTAGGGGTTTTCATGGTCAATCTCCAGACGTATGGACACTCTGCTCAGTTGCTGTTTGATTCAGATGTCAAGCTCATTGAAACTGGTTCTGCACCAGAATTGCCACCCATCAGTCATGTGGAAATAACTGACCTGCAAGGCAAGTTTAACAACATTATCGCTGATTGGATAGTTTATATGATTGCCAAGCTGCTGATACCTCCACAATTATTTCTGTAATATTAACTGTCAACTTCCTTTGGGGTGGGCAGCTTCTGGGTTGGGTTTGTCTCCAGTATAGTGTGGGAATGTTGTTAATGACCAATTGTTATATTAGTGTCAGCTGGCCCGAGAATCCACTGGTTTATTCCACTCATGATGTGACTAAGCTATCTAGCAGTGAGTATAAATGTATTTCCCTGTGAGTTTTTTCCAGAAAAGAATCATTTTCATGTGCTTCTTTATGCTGGTCCTGTTCCAACATATGTTCCATGAGTGGCATAGATCACAGAGTGCTGGAGTAACTCGGGGGTCAGGCAGCATCTTTGGAGGACGTGGATAGGTGACTTTGGATTCTTATGTCATCCACTGATGCTACTTGACCTACTGAGTTACTCTACTGCTCTGTGCCAGATTCCAGCATCTGCAGTTTTGTTCCTATAAATATAACAAATGTACCAAATGTACACCCTCCATAGCTAATCCTTGACAGGAAATAATATTCATATAGACACAAGGGACTGCAAGTGCTGGAATCTGGAGCAAAAGAAAACAAAGGGCTGGATAAAATCTGGGTCTGGCAGCATCTGTGGAGGGAAAAGGACAGATGATGTTTCATCAGTCTGAATATTTTGAGTATATTAAGGGAAAGAGGGCAACCATTCAAAAACCAAAGTGTTCGCCTATGTGTGAAGCCGCAGAGGTTGGGCAAGGTCCTCAATAAGTGTTTCTCCCCTACTTTTATCATGGAAATAGAAGGTCAGATAATTGAGGGTAGTCTGTATTATAGCCAACAAAGTACTAAATGACATAGGAATATGAAGGTAGATACATTTCCTGGGCCTGATGAGATGTATCTGAGGATGCTTTGCAAACCCAGAGAAGAAAAAGCCAAATTCTGGCTGAGGTATGAATTGTCGTTAGCTATGGCGGACGTGCAGGAGGGTGGCCCCTGTTGTCCCTGTATTTGAGAAGAATTGCAAGGAGAAAGCTCAACATCTGTGATAGGTATGTTATTGGACAGGCTTCTGAGGAATAGGATATATGCATTGGACAGATTTGGGGTGATTAGGAATATTCGGCATGACTTTGCATATCTTACGAATTTGATTGAGTAACCGAAAAGGTTGATGATGGCAAGGCCATAGACAATGCAAGGCTCAAAATTAGCGGTTGCCCGGGTACCATTGACCACCCAAGTGCAACCTAAACGCCGACTCATTTTGTCCGGCTTGGCACCCAAATACTGGTTTATACCGGTAGACACAAAAAACTGGAGTAACTCCGCAGTCAGGTAGCATCTCTGGAGTATAGGAACTGACGTTTCGTGTGTATGGCGGCTGTATTCCTCTAGTATCTTTAATTGCGAGGCAAAGATACTAGGAGCCAAAGATATCTTTGCTGGGAGCGGGGTGACGAAGGGTCGGAGCGAATGACGGGCCGCGACAGCGGCTCTACCGTCTCCTCCTCCCTCACCCCACCCAGCGGAACGAGGCCTCCCTCTCCCCCCCTCCCCCCTCCCGGCATCGGCGTGTGAGACTAGTTGTTTGAAAGCGCCTTTTTGCGGATTTGCCATCAGCGGCCGCTATCGCCCTGATCGCTGCTTGCAACTCCGCGAACAGCACTTTCAAATCAACCCGTGTCACGCGCCGAGGCCGGGAGGGAGGTCTCCTTCCGCCGTCTGAAGCAGCTGCATGACAGATCCTATAGGATCTTTGAACTCATATCCTGGGACCTCTCCTCTCCACCCCGCACTGATCCTCATTCCCTCCTCTATTCAGTCCTCATTGACATCCTCTGTGTGCCCCCCCCCCCCCCCCCAATCTATTCATCACCCTACCCACCTCACATTTATTTTCCTGCCCCCCCCCCCCCCCCCCCCCTCATCCATCCATCCTACACTGGTCCCCCAATTCGTCCTGTACTGACCCCCCCCTTCCCATCCATCCTGCACTTCTCCCCCCATTCATACTGCACTGATCATCCCATTCATCCTGTACTGACCCACCCTCCATTTACCCTGCACCAATCCCCCCATCCATCCTGTAGTGATCGTCCCATTCATCTTTTACTGATCCCCCATTCATCCTGTACTGATCCCCTCATGCATCCTGTACTGATCCCCTCATGCATCCTGTACTGATCCCCTCATGCATCCTGTACTGATCCCCTCATGCATCCTGTACTGATCCCCTCATGCATCCTGTACTGATCCCCTCATGCATCCCGTACTGATCCCCCATTCATTGCGTGCTGATCTCCCATTCATCCTATACTGATCCCCTCATTCATCCTGTAGTAATCCCCCATTCAACCTGCATAGGCCCTCTGATTCACACTGTCCTGACCCCCCCATTCATCCTATACTGAGCCCCCCCCCCATTCATCCTGTTTTGGACCCCCCCCCCATCCATCCTGTACTATTTCCCCCCCCCCCCCCCCCATTCAAGAAGAATGGGGGGAACTGTCTGAAGAAGAGTCTCGACGGAAAACGTTGCCTATTTCCTTAGCTCCATAGATGCTGCCTCACCGGCTGAATTTCTCCAGCATTTTTGTCTACCCCCATTCATCCTGTACTGATCCCCCCCCCCCCATCCATCCTGTACTGATCACCCCCCCCCCCCCATTCAACACCACTGACATCCCCTTGCTCTCCCCTCACAATTTTACATACTCCAACCAACACGTACTAATTCACTTGCCTCAATCCATCCATTCCGCACCGATTGCCTTCTCAACCCCGCACTGATTCACACACCCCCTAACCCTATTGTGTTTCAAGGTCTTCAGAGCGAACATTGATTATGTTTGATAACGGAATGTAATCAAATGTGTTTTAATTCCCAATGTTATTATTTGTTTTGACACCTTTAAACATATTACCAAAAGAACATTTGCTGCAGTTATGTCCTTTGGACATGTCTTGTCAGTTTGTGTAATGTTTAACTTGTCAGATGGGTATAGTCGGTTTTAACAGCTATTATCATAAAATGCCTTTAGAAATTTCCTTGCAACCTGTATATTTTGTTATGGATAAATTATGCGCGAAGCCAGAGTGTTTCTGTGCCAATAGCAATAACGACCCATGCTATGGCCTTGTCATGCAAATTTTCGGTCCTTCACAGAAAACATGCATCAACCTTTAGTGTGCATGGTTAAGCATATATGTTACCATGGTCCAGGATTTATTGACACAGGTTGATCATACGCTGAATAATCCAACCACATTTTTGTTTGGAAGTGGAAAGAATTAATAGAAATTGCATTAATTGCAATGTGTAAAAAAAAGAGATGAGATATTGTATTATAATTTTGCTGCATGTCATTGTGGTATATATATATATCATGTCTTGATTGGTGAATATGTTTATTTGTGAGTTATTTGAAGCAGAAATAATATGTGAATGTAGACAAAAGTGCTGGAGAAACTCAGCGGATGCCTACCTTTGATTGTCTACCTTTGATTTTCCAGCATCTGCAGTTCCTTCTTGAACATAATATGTGAATGGTTCATTGAGCATAATTCCGACTGATAACTACGCACTTCGTCTGAGCACATTATCGCACGCGTCATGCAAACCGCATTCAATGACCACCTAAGCTGTCATTTGGCAACCTAAGAAGCTGTCAAGGTTGCCCAGCTGGCAACAGGGAAAAAAAGTTAGGCGAGAGCCCTGCAATGTCCATACGGCAAGGTGTTTGATGTGGTAGGTTAGATGTGGTAGATCTCATGGTTAAATCACATGAGATCCAGAGAGAGTTAGCTGACTGGAAAGAGATTGGCTTCATAGAAGGAAGCAGAGGGTGGTGGCAGAAGGGTGTTTATCGGACTAGAGACCTGTGACTATTGGTGTTCCTAGGGGGTCAGTGCTGGGCTCATTGGTGTTTGTGGTTAATAACAACGATATGGATAGGAATGCACAAGGCGCACGTTTGCAGTTGGCGCTGAAGAAAGTAGTATCAAAGACAATGAAGATTATTATCAAAATTACAGCAGGCTCTTGATCAAGTGGGCTGAGCAATGACTAGTGGAGTTTAATGCAGATAAGTGTGAGGTGTTGCAATTTGGGGAGTCAAACCAGCCAGGACCTTCACAGTTAATGGTAGGCTACTTGGGAGTGTTGTAGAGCAGAGGAATCTAGGAGTACAGGTACATATTTCCCTGACATTGGTGTCACGGGTAGTTTGGGTGATAAAGAAGGCTTTTGGTGCATTGGTTTTCATTAGTCGGTATTGAGTAAAGAAGTTGGAACAATATTTTTCTATTGTACAAGAGATTGATTAGGCCATATTTGACGTACTGTGTTCAGTTTTGGTCGCTTGCAATAGAAAGGATGTCATTAAGCTGGAAAGAGTGCAAAGATTTATGAGGGTGTTGCCAGGACTTGAGGGTCCGCTGTAGGGAGAGGTTGGGCAGGCTAGGACTTTATTTCTTGGAGTGCAGGAGGCTGAGGGGATGATTTTATAGAGGGTGCGGACATGGGTTTAAGGTGAGAGTGGCAACCTTTTTACCCAGTCGGTGGTGGGTATGTGGAACAAGCTGACAGAGTAGTTGAGGCAGGTACGATAACAGCATTAAAAGACACTTGAACATGCACATGGATAGGAAAGGTTTTAGAGAGAAATGTGCGAAACGTGGACAAATGCTAGATGCAGGAAGATTGTTCCCGATGTTGGGGAAGTCCAGAACAAGGGGTCACAGTTTAAGGATAAGGGGGAAGTCATTTAGGACTGAGATGAGAAGATCATTTTTCACACTGAGAGTGGTGAGTCTGTGGAATTGTCTCCCCCCACAGAAGGTAGTTGAGGCCAGTTCATTGGCTATATTTAAGAGGGAGTTAGATGTGGCCCTTATGGCTAAAGGGATCAGGGGGTATGGAGAGAAGGCAGGTACAGGATACTGAGTTGGATGATCAGCCAGGATCATATTGAATAGCGGTGCAGGCTCGAAGGGCCAAATGGCCTACTCCTGCACCTATTTTCTATGATTCTATGAAATGACACTAGCCTAGACACAGCTGCCAATTTGTACGGAAATGTGATAAGAATACTGATGTACGATTTTATGTTAAATACATATTTTAAATACGGAGTTCAGTTCAGTCTGAACAAGGGTCTCGACCAGAAACGTCACCCATTCCTTCTCTCCAGAGTCGCTGCCTGTCCCGCTCCAGGTTTAAACAGAGCGTTGTCAGTTTAACGCATGGGAATTTAAACAAAGAGCTGTCGGCTGCACGCTGTGGGTTCTAAATATAGCGCTACTGGCTGGAGCGCTATGGGCTTTACGCACAGCGCTATGGGTCACAGACTGTTCAAGAAAATTCTAGTATAACAATGAGTCTTTGGAATTCTCTTTGAGCTTTTGATTATTTTTCAGGCAGTGGTAGAATTCTGGATAAGCCTAGTGGTGAATGTTACCAGTGGGATTGCAGTTACATTGGGATTGGCCTTAGTTTTACAGAATGGAGGGTGGGCTCAAGGGGAAGAGAGGGAGGGGTGGAGAGAGAGGGAGACGATGGGGAGGGAGGGTATAAGAGGGAGGGAGAAAAAAAGGAAGGAGAGTGGGAGGGGAAGGGAGAGAGGAAGGAGAGAGAGGGAGGCTTCCAAAATGGCTTCTACATCATCTTCTGGTGCTAAAAGCAGGAAGCAGCCGTTCAAACAGCAGTATATAGCAATGTTACAACATTTTGAGATTTAAAAAATCAAGTCTGCAATTTATCTCATCAGATAACGCATAAAAATAAGTTTAATTTGACACCTAATTCACTTTCATATCTTCAGTATTAAAAAAGTTATGGCCATTTTCATACTCGGAAATTAGCATCTTGTTCCCTATTGCTTTTCCATTGACTTAACTCAAAAGCTGTGATCAAGGACAGTCAAAAGCCCATAACTTTCTTAAAAATTAAGAGAACTGAAAGAAATGTTCAGTTATTGTAGATTGAAGCATTCTGAAACAAATATTAAACAATCTTACTTGGATGACCTGAAATTAAAGCATATAATTAGTTAGTTACCGAATTGTAGCTAATTACAAAATTCAATTACTGAATCTAAACATCTATCTATTTCTTAAGAAAAGATTACCATTTTTAAAAAGTCTAAGTGTCCAAATGACATTCACACAAGAATTCACAATATAACATGATTTTTTAATCTCATTGTCATGGATTTATAGGCCAAATGGAACGAATTTAGTGTTTCATTCCTGTAAATTGATGGCCATTTAAATCATCTTGCGAGTGGGTTTTTGAGGAACGCGATCGTTTGGAACGTTGTGTTGTGGTGAATTTAAATCCCATATCGGCAGGAAAAATACTGCCGGTTCGTATGGGTCCTAAATCACCGTTTCGCTACATAAAATGTGGATTAAAGGCATCTTAAGAAGCACTTTTATACATAAAAGAAATTAGAAAAGCTAAAAGAAGATATGAGGTTGCTTTGGCAAGTAAGGTGAAAGTAAATCCAAAGGGTTTCTACAGCTATGTTAATAGCAAAAGGATAACAAGGGATAAAATTGGTCCATTGGAGAGACCGAGTGGACAGCTATCTGCAGAGCCAAAAGAGATGGGGGAGATATTGAACAATTTCTTTTCTTCGGTATTCACCAAGGAGAAGGATATTGAATTATGTGAGGTAAGGGAAACTAGTAGAGTAGCTATGGATACTATGAGTTTCAAAGTAAAAGAAGTACTGGCACTTTTGAAAAATATAAAAGTGGATAAGTCTCCAGGTCCTGACAGGATATTCCCTAGGACACTGAGGGAAGTTAGTGTAGAAATAGCCGGGGCTATGACAGAAATATTTCAAATGTCATTAGAAACTGGAATAGTCCCCGAGGATTGGCGTACTGCGCATGTTGTTCCATTGTTTAAAAAGGGTTCTAAAAGTAAACCTAGCAATTATAGACCGGTTAGTTTGACTTCAGTGGTGGGCAAATTAATGGAAAAGATACTTAGAGATAATATATATAAGTATCTGGATAAAGAGGGTCTAATTAGGAACAGTCAACATGGATTTATGCCTGGAAGGTCATGTTTGACTAATCTTCTTGAATTTTTTGAAGAGGTTACTAGGGAAATTGACGAGGGTAAAGCAGTGGATGTTGTCTATATGGACTTCAGTAAGGCCTTTGACAAGGTTCCTCATGGAAGGTTGGTTAAGAAGGTTCAACTGTTGGGTGTAAATGCAGGAATAGCAAGATGGATTCAACAGTGGCTGAATGGGAGAAGCCAGAGGGTAATGGTGGATGGCTGTTTGTCGGGTTGGAGGCAGGTGACTAGTGGGGTGCCTCAGGGATCTGTGTTGGGTCCTTTGTTGTTTGTCATGTACATCATGTACATCTGGATGAAGGGGTGGTAAATTGGATTAGTAAGTATGCAGATGATACCAAGATAGGGGGTGTTGTGGATAATGAAGAGGATTTCCAAAGTCTACAGAGTGATTTAGGCCAGTTGGAAAAATGGGCTGAAAGATGGCAGATGGAGTTTAATGCTGATAAATGTGAGGTGCTACACCTTGGCAGGACAAATCAAAATAGGACGTACATGGTAAACGGTAGGGAATTGAAGAATACAGTTGAACAGAGGGATCTGGGAATAACCGTGCATAGTTCCTTGAAGGTAGAATCTCATATAGATAGGGTGGTAAAGAAAGCTTTTGGTATGCTAGCCTTTATAAATCAGAGCATTGAGTATAGAAGCTGGGATGTAATGTTAAAATTGTACAAGGCGTTGGTGAGACCAAATCTGGAGTATGGTGTACAATTTTGGTCGCCCAATTATAGGAAGGATGTCAACAAAATAGAGAGGGTACAGAGGAGATTTACTAGAATGTTGCCTGGGTTTCAACAGCTAAGTTACAGAGATAGGTTGAATAAGTTAGGTCTTTATTCTCTGGAGCGCAGAAGGTTAAGGGGGGACTTGATAGAGGTCTTTAAAATGATGAGAGGGATAGACAGAGTTAATGTGGACAAGCTTTTCCCTTTGAGAATAGGGAAGATTCAAACAAGAGGACATGACTTTAGAATTAAGGGACAGAGGTTTAGGGGTAACATGAGGGGGAACTTCTTTACTCAGAGAGTGGTAGCGGTGTGGAATGAGCTTCCAGTGGAAGTGGTGGCGGCAGGTTCGTTGGTATCATTTAAAAATAAATTGGATAGGCATATGGATGAGAAGGGTATGGAGGGTTATGGTATGAGTGCAGGCAGGTGGGACTAAGGGAAAAAAGTTGTTCGGCACGGACTTGAAGGGCCGAGATGGCCTGTTTCCGTGCTGTAATTGTTATATGGTTATATGGTTAAAACAAACGGCTTTCCTTCACCTGTCCCGTACGTGAAATCCGTCGGCGTTGACGGCTTTAGAAACTGATTTTTAAATGACTCCAGCGCTGAACTTGTCGGGCGATTTATTTTAAAAATAAAAATAAAAAAATTCACAGAACGGCCGTCGGAACAATTCTTCAGCAAAAGCTTGCACCCCGAGAAAATATATCCAGGACTGGTAGGAGAAAACGGCATTTTAAACCCCCACACCCAGAGGCGCCAAAGACGCACACATGGCCAGTGGCAGGACTGCAGCGCCACTGAAGGTAAGTTTTGTAACAATTCTTCAGCAAAAGCTTGCACCCCGAGAAAATATATCCAGGACTGGTAGGAGAAAACAGCATTTTAAACCCCCCCCCCCACCCAAAGGCGCCAAAGTCGCACACATGGCCAGTGGCAGGACTGCAGCGCCGCTGAAGGTAAGTTTTGTAACATACCTACAGTATACAAAGAGATGGCAATGAAACTGCCAAGTAAGGTGCGTAGACGACGTGTCAATTGGTAGCAAAGTTATGCATTCTTGTACTCTTACATGGGTATGACCGCACATTAAAAAAAACATTTTTCTCAGCAAAATGGCACCACGTAAAAAATACTGATTTCCTCAGGAAAATACTGATTTTCAGGTACTAGAATACTGAAATGCTCTGACAAAACTAGGCAGCTCTGCCTAGATGATGCATTTTCGTCAGCATGGACAGGTTGGGCTGACGGGCCTACTTCCATGCTGTTTGACTTCCATGCTTAATCCCGTCCCGACCTTTCTGTTATGAGCTTCCTCCATCGCCAGAGTGAGACCACACATGAACTGAGGAACATAACTTGTTTTTAAATTTTCACTCCCTTGCTACAATCAGTCTGAAGAAGGCTCACAATCTGAAATGCCGCCTGTTCATATTCTCCAGAAATGTTGGCTGACCCAATGATTTACTCCAGCACTTTGTTTCACATTGAATTTTATTGACGTGTTACCGGTAATCTGTCCTATATTTAACTGGTTTCCATTTTCTGACAGCCCTTCACTCTCTGGAAAACAAGACAATTTGTCCTTCATTTGAAGATTTTCAGTTCACAAATTGGGACAGTGAAGCACACAATCAGGTAATGTCTTTTCACAAATCTTATCCTTACTGTATTCAATCTAAACAAAATGTTATACTGGATATTGCTTCAGTTTCTGCTTGTAAGGAGGGAGTAAGTGATCAGATTTACCAAAGTGCAGGCTGGGAAAGGAACAGTGTGTGTTTTTGATAGTTGTGTGGCAGTGGTCAAGGGTTTTTGTGTCTCTTTGGGCTGGAGAGGCGCTGATTGAATCCAGAGCTGATGTGTACAGAGGATTCTTGTGCTCCCTGATAATCAAGGCAGTATTTATTCTAAAGAAAAGACAGTAAAGTTATAATCCTAAGAGTTAATCTTGCCCAATTCAGCAAAGATGATCAGCAAATTGATAGTGAAAATGGAAAAAATAAATTATGGCGAAGCATGAAAACAGACTGACAGCATCATGGGGAGATAAAAAGAAAATAACGAGCAGGAGTGATTATAGGTTATTAATATGATGTGATGGGAAAATATTTAACAGAAATTAAAGGAATTGTAGAATAATTAAATATTTAATGGAAAGCACGAGAACCTAGAAATAATGGAGAGTCAAATGAAGAAATCGGTCAAGAAATACTAGTAGAAAAGTTATGGGCCAGAAAATGTGTATTCCACTTTTATCCTCAATCAATTTAATTGGTTTGTATACCACCTGTTAATATTTTTGTTTGTCAGAATGTGCACACATTGATTATTCTACATTGTTGAATTTCTGTGATATAGGCTGTTACTTCCATATTGGAGAAATTCAAGAAGAGCGACCGCTTATTTGACGTGAATGCAGAGTCAGAATTTGCAGATGATCAGCAAAATGTCTGTGACACTCTGATGGATGACTTTGACGGGGATGTTTGTGACGATGGTGAAGATTTTATTGGGCAAGGTTTCCATGATCAGAAAGAAGCCTACACGGTGAATCGTGATCAAGGGAGGTAAGTGTTTCGCCAGCTACAGAAACATTTATGTGTCATAAAAATTGTCATTGTTCCACACAACTATAAGTGGAAAGCTTTTTCATTTATGTTGTTACAATTGGGATTAAAAACAAAAAGGGTGTGAAATGGTCCATCAGTATGTTAAGGACACCCATGAAGAGCAGTATCAAGAGGGATTGCAAATCTGTTGATCTGAATATATTTTAATTAGAAAACACTTTTTTTTACATACTTTGTGTTTCATAGTAAAGAAGTTATTCCGCTGACAGATGTGGATTTCAACAGCCTAAGTGTCCAGCTTTCAAACCAGCCTGGGGAATATTCCTATTTTAGTCCCAGAATAATGAGAATGTGGGCAGGGCCTAATCACTGGCACTTTAAAGCCCGACCCAAAGGTAAGTATGACAACTTGTTCACGCGAGTAAAATCCAGTACCACCGGTGCTGCCAAATCAACTTGTTAAATTTACTCTGATTAAACAATCCAAGAAATCAATTCTATTTGAAGGCAAGAGTAGCTTATTCTTGTTGTTTACATTTGTATTTCTTTCTTTTTTTTAAAAGCATGATTTTAAAAGTTTACTTTCTGGCAATTTTGCACATTGGGATGAAGTGCAATGGGAAATTGTAATTGGTACTAATGTTGTATGAAAAATATCTTTTCAGTGGAAGTTATTGATTCTAAACACCTTCAATATTTTTTTCTTTTTTTCTTCAGGTGACACAATCCCAGATAAAAACAGGAAAAAGGCACCAAAGAAAGTATTTGAACTTGACTTTGAAGACAACATTAATTTTGAGACTCATTTCAGAGAGACCAGGGTTTGTATCTAACATTGCCTACTTGTGCATCTTGGGAGCATTTAAACTACGTGATGTGTGGGTGAGAAGCAAATGGAGTGAGCGAGGAGAGGTTAGAGATTCAGTTAAGTACATCTAATAGCAACAACAGGCAGAGCCAGGTTAATGAACACGACAGAACTGATGGTCTGAAGTGTATTTATTTTAATGCAAGGATGTACAATATTATAGCCATTATGGAAACAGTTGTGAGAAGGGCAATATTGGCAGCTCAATATTCAAAGGAACAGATGTTAACGAATGTTTCCATATCAAATATCCAAACTCCACTGAATAGGGACTAATCTTACTCGATGTTCCATGGCTTAATATAGATGACATGATAGTGCGGGATGTAAAAGGTGGGGGGTGGGGGTGCATAACACAAAGCTCTGGAGGAATTTCGAGGGTCAGGCAGTCAGCGCATCAATGAAGGACAGTGGCTTAGGGGATGATTGAAAGAAGCTCCAGGTCTGTTCTTGTGGTTGGCAGAAAGTAACAATAGCAAAGGGCCGCAGAATACATCGGGGAAAGAAGTGCTTGTTAGAGGTAGTGCAGGGAAACAGCATTGAGCAGTACTTCTTGAGAAGTCAGTTGAGTGAAGTCCAGCGACAGGTAGAAAACCACAGTTCGCTGGATATTATCCCTGCTACTAATGAGGTGGGAACAAGTGCTGTCGAGGGGATGTAGGTGGTGGTGAGGTTAATCTGCCAGTCAGGGAGAAGAACGGTGGGCTGAAACCCAGAGTTAAATGGCCTAAGGCAAGTGAAAGAAAGGAATGGGAAACTACTAATATAGATTTGGTAAAGGTGCTAGAGAGTCTGAAAGGGACAATGGAAAGCAAGTTAGAGAGATGGGAGAGATTATTTATCAATATGGTGCGCACAGGTTTGGTGTTATTGAGAAAAAGGCGCAGGCTCTACAGGTGGTTAGACAAGAGAATCAAGAGATTAGTGAAGGAGAGGAGGCAGTTGAGAGAGAGAGAGAGGGAATTAATATTTTGACAGAAGAGGTAAGAAATCAGTTAGCAATATTAAGGAGGGCAGAACACCTTAGGAGGAAGAGAAAGAAGGTGCGAGTCAGGTCGGCATTTTATAGGGATCCATTTAAATTTGTTTAAAGAATGTTTAGGCAGAAAAAAGTGAAAAGCTCAAAGCTTCAAAGGAAGAGTTGGAGGAATATTAAAAAAGGACATATTCTGATCCAGAAACGAAAAGGGGAAGGGGTTTCCCGCCACATATATCACCCTTAGGGGAGATAGAGCATAAGTTAGATGTTTTGCCACTAGAGTGGAAGCAGTAATAAGGCGTGCAAAGGCTTCTTCAGCCCCAGGGCCGAATGGAGTCCCTTACCGGGTATATAAAAGTACATCTGATGTGCTTAGATTCTTGTGAATAGATTTTGGAGAAGCAGGTCATACCAGGGGTTTGGCGTAGAGCAGCGGGAATTTTCATTCCCTAGGAGAAAATAAAGTGTCTTCCAAATTAGGCCAAATTAACCTAAAAGTAGAAAGCAAGATTTTATTTAGCATAGTGGCACAGATGCTGGCAAGCTATTTAGAAAGGAACAGGTTAATAGATACCACAGTGCAGAAAGCAAGAATCACGGGTTGTGAAAAACACATTCACATAATATGGCACCAGATTCAGACAGCCAAACTCGAAAGACTGAGATTTGCATGTAGTGTTTTTAGACCTGGCAAATGTGTTTGGATCTATGCCATGTAGTCTTATTTGGAGTGCTTTTGATTTCTTTTGAGTTCCAAGATCGATAGTAAATTTATTGAAAGCATATTTCAAAGATGTCCAAATGTGTTTTGGTACAGTAGATGTGTAAGAAGGGTGGGTATTATGGCGATGGAGCTAGTGATTAGAGCATCACGGTGGGTCGTCGGCATGGAGAGACGGCAGGATGGGCTGCGCCTCCCTCCAATCAGGGCCTATATGGATGATATGACCTTGGTGACCACAACAGTAGCTAGTACACGAAGGTTATTAGAGAAGTTAAATGATAATCTTAAATGGACTAGATTAAAGATGAAGGTAGTAAATCATGGAGTATATCTTTGGTCAGAGGAAAGGTAGTAAACAAAAGGTTTTATGTCGATGATGAAGACATCTCATCTATAATGGAGAAACCAGTTAAAAGTTTGGGTAGGTGGTTTGACAGGAAGTTGGATGACACTGAACAGGTTAAGCAATTTAGAAAATATGTTACTGATGGGTTAGAAAGGATATAGAAGTCAGGGCTTCCAGGCAAGTTGTGTTTGCAGTTTGGGCTATTGATGTGGCCATTGATAGTATATGAGGTGCCAATTTCTAAGGTGGAAAGGTTACAGAGATTGGTTAGTTCTTATATTAGGAAAAGGTTCGGAGTTCCACGGTGTCTTAGTACTGTGACTTAATATGAGAAAGGTATTCTCCATTTACCATTGTCTAGCCTATCAAAGGGGTTTATGTGTGCGAAGGTGAGGTTAGAGTTGTAATTATCAGGGAGCAAGGATAGCTTGATTAGTAATCTGGTGCCAGGTATAAGTAGAGTGAGAAAGTAGAACTCAAAGCAGGCAGTTGAAAAAGCACAAACAGCTCTGAGCCATACAGACATTGTTGGTAGGGTGCAAGCAAGGGAAAGGAGGCTTAGGGCTCAGCGCATGGAAACCAATGTTGAGTAAGACAGGTCCAACAGAGAGGAGGAAATTGGTTGTAAACCAGGTACGTTGTCAGGAAGAAGCAGTGAGATGTATAAGGGCAGTAGCTCGGGTTAAGCAGGGACAGTGGATGAACTGGGAAAGTGTAGAAAATGAGGTTTAGCTGGAGGGACCTGTGGTGTATGGAGGTGGGTCATGTAAGTTTCCTTATAAGAGCAATTTATGATGTGCTGCCATCACCGCAGAACCTCAAACAATGGGTAGATGAGAATGCGCCGTGTTCCTTGTGTTCAGAGGTGGCCACGTTGAGGCATATTTTGTCAGGATTTAGGACTAGTCTTTCTCAAGATCTGTATACTTGGCGGCATAACCAGATCTTGAAGTGCATACAGTAGCTGCAGCAATTGAGAGAAGGAGAGCACGTGAATTCAGTCGACATCAGGACTGAGGCGGTAGTGATTCATTTGTCTGTGAGGGAGGGAAGTTTGTAGACAGACATGAGTCAGGCCAGTTACTGGGAGCCAATGATTGTGAGGTGCAGATAGATTTGGGAGGGGAGCTTGTTATTCTGCAAGAAATAATGAGCACTAGTTTAAGGTCTGATATAGTGTTATGGTCACTTAGTCAGCGGATGGTGTATTTTATAGTACTGATGGTGACTTGGGAGAACTTAGTGGATGAGCTTATGAAAGGAAAAAGATGAGTAGAGTTGGCAGCAGATGTTGAGCAGCAAGGATGGAGAGCAAGAGTATGTCCGGTAGATATGGGTTATAGAGGTTTCATAGTGAGATCGACCACATCGCTATTTTGAGAGCTAGGAATTTGTGGACAGAGTTTGCATCAGGCCATAAAGCAGAAGTCAGAGGCAGCAGAGCAAGGCAGTAGGTGGATTTGGTGGAGAATAAATAGTATTAGTTGGGGGCAGAAAGGAAACTTATGACATGCAGTATGTGTATTGATTTGTAATTATAGTCTGTGTAAGTGTATACAAGGGTGATATTTGTGGTGTTATAAGCTTAATGATAGGCTAGGATAAGTTGGAAATAGGATGCAGGTGTTTAATATATAGTGTGAGCTAATTGGCTGCAGCTTCCATTATTTGGTAGATACTGTAACATAGAGCAGCTATATTGAGGAGGGTTGTTCTGGAACGGCAGAACCAACTGTTGAGCCTTCCCGAGATGTCGTGGACCTAACTCAACGAAACACCATTGAAGGGAGGTGCCCACTTGATAACCCCAATGATATACTTGTATTCACAGTTTTTTTTTTTAAAGTTAGTTAATATGAAGGTAGCAGTTTTTTTGCATACAGAGTTATTTATTGTAAGTTGGAATATTTAGTTAGACAATACTTAGGCTTTGGGGTTGGCTTTCTTAGTTGAGCACTTATCCTGGAGTTGTAGCACCAGTACTTTGTGTTTTATTTGTAATTTATCATGGGAAATGGACAGACTGTTTCAGCTTGGGACTCCTCTTCAGACTGGGGAGTTGCATTATGAACAGGGGGGAAATCAAAGGTGCGTTTAGAGAAGATATCATGGAGGCTTCATCCAGTGAGGCCATTTGCATCTCAGGAATGAAAAAGGCACCATCATTATAAGGGGATTACACTACTAGGAGCTCCAAATACCCAGCTGGAACTAAAGGAACTGACTGCAGGCACCCCTTTGAAGCAGAGGAGACTGATAAATTGAGAGTAAGGAAAGGTGTCTTTGCAAGTCATAAGGGAGGTCATGTGGTCAATGTAACTTTGGGAGTTGGTGGGTTTGTATTGGATCTCAGTAAATAGTCTGTCCCTGTGCTGGAGACAATTGAGAAAGAGTATAGATGTCACAGTAGGGTGGATGTTATTGGTAAAGTTCTGCATGTGTGCAGAAAAATGTTCCAATGCGACCGTTGATGCAGCAAAGAAAGATTTGGGGGATGTACCGGAGTACATTTTGGTACAAAGATCATGCAACGTCACAAAGACGGGCATAGCTGTGTTATTTTACTTCGGAGTCACTTGAGTGACTTCGTGAAGACCCCGCCAGCACGCATGCGCGACATATCGTCGACCGCATGCGAAGGGACAGGCAGGGAGGAGGGTCGCTCCTCCACCGGAACGGACCTGCAGGTAAGGTTTTTTCTTTCTGGGACAGAGTACCCCACCAACGGGCCGCCTCAAGAGACTGACTGCGGACCGCGGGCAGTCAGCGGTGGTAGAACTCACCTCAGAAGTTGGGGAGCCCGTTGACCCGGCAGAGTCCAGGCTCACAGACTCGCCGCTCGCAGGTAGCGACAGCAGAGCGGTGGCCCGACGTAAACACCGCAGCCCGCAGGATCACCGTGGTCTGACGGCTACGCTACCCGGAAGTCGGGACCTCCGAGACAGAGTCTGGGCCCCGACTCAAACGCAGGCGGCACAACGCCTGGAAGTGGACCCGGCGGGGTTCGGGCTCACAGACTTGCCGTTGGGGCAATCTATATTCCCCCATGAGCAGGTGGGGAGCACTACCTCCAACGTGACCCACTCTAGCGGGGGGGGGGGGGGGGGGAGCACTGCTCCACCAGGGGCCAAACCTGATGGAAATATGACCAACAGGTAAGTTCTACTAACCTTGAGTTGGTTGGGTTTCTGTATTGTTTAAATCGCTTACAGAGACTTTGTAACGCAGAAAACGAGCAGTAAGAAGGCTGCTTCAAGCCTGCCATTGAAGACTGGGACTTCGGAGTGAGGTCGGCGGCCAACATTCCTGGAGCTGACCGTTGATATCTGGCAGCACCCGTACCTCAGGCCGGGAAGACAGCGCAGAAGTCGGGGAGCCCTGCACAGTCGGGACCCGACTCTCCACCGCAGCAGTCCAGGGAGCTGCATACTGGCGGTAGGACTGTGCGGGATCAGGGTAGCTAAGACCCCGACTCCCCACCGCTTCAGTCTGTACGAAAACAGACCAGCTGCAAAAAAGTGCGGAAGACGGGGCCAGGTTAAGGGACACCCCGACTCACCACCACATCAGTTCGCAAGAGGGCAGACCAGTGGCAAAACCACACAAAAGTCGTGTAGCCCCGCAGGAGCGGCTGGCACTGAGTTTGCGTCGCATCAGTCCCGAAGACACGGGACTGGCAGCAAGCCCGCGCGGATATCGTGTAGTCCCGCTGGAGCGGCTGGCACTGACTCCTCACCGTCGCAGTCGCAATAGACAGGCGGAAAAACCAACAGGAGGTTGTGTAGCCCGCAGGAGCGGCTGGCACCGGCTCTCCACCGCTTCCATCCGGAAGACCGCGGACAAGCGGCAAATCCGCGCGGGAGTCGTGTAGCCCCGTAGGAGCGGCTGGCACTGACTACCTACCTCAGTCCCATAGACATCACCTCGACGAGGTGCGGACTGTCGGTAGAGGCCCCATTTGTTCATCAGAACTTGGGGACGACGACTTGCCGTCCGCAGATAGCGGCGGCGGTTGCATAGCTCGCATGGTTGAGCAGCTGCTCGAAAGGGACCTACTCCATCAGCAGCGTGCATCCCTAGGATCCCGAAGATCCATGGCAGGGCCCCATGACAGGGCTGTCCAACATCTCTCCCTCCTCAGTAGGGAACGCCAGAAGTCAGGCACTAGCTGACTTTGAAGAGGGGTTGGCTGAAGACCTACAGTTGCAAGGGATACAAGAAGAGGAACTTCTGGGAATGGTGTCTAAGTGCGCTCAACCATCCCAGAAAGGACAACCTCTTCAGCCAAAGCTAGCGGTAAGCATAAACTACCTGACAACACACCAATTGCAGGAACAGGTAATTTCGGAGACCATAAGCAAATACATGGCCCGGAAAATTGCATGTCGCTGAACGTCCATACTGTGAACACACCCATATGGGGAAACAGCAGCCCTGGGATAAGGGCACAAGGAAAAATTAAAACAATCCTGAAACTACTGACCTCGGGCATCACTGCGTTTGCCAGGTCAGTCGACGGCATGGACATGACGGAAGAGCAGCAGGATGCATCCATGAAGTGTATGCTCTGCAATACGCAATATGAGTTCAATTGCTTCGGGAAAGCTCTATCTGTCCTACACTCAACCCCAAAAATTGCGGGTTTGTGTAAGGCCACCTCTACGTCAGTTGTTTGGTGATGACCTACCCAAACAGGTGAAAGACCTAGATGTGGAAGTTAAAGCGGTAGGTTTGATAAAACCGCCTTCCTCTGGCAGACCTCCAGCGTATCGTCGGCAGCATCCATATGCAACATCTAACAGGCCCGGGCAACCCGATAGAGTGACGGGAGCAAACCCAAAGGTTGCGCCTTATCATCAGAGGCCAGTTTAAGCCAATGCCTACAGCGACCAGCCTGAAAAATGCGTCAACCCCCCACCCCAGCACCACAGCAACCCAAGAAAGGACAGAAACGTGTCTGTCTACAGATAGACAATACCACAAGTGTTGGGTTATTAAACCATATGGGTGGTATCAAGTCGATATATTGGGATGAATTGGCAAAAATAATTTGGCACAGGTGCATTGAAATATTTGGATATCAGCTACATACCTTCCAGGTAAGCTTAATACAGTGGCGGACACCAGGTCACGAGTATTCAATGACCACAGCAAGTGGATGTTGAACTCCCAAATATTTGCTAATATTATAGCTAAGTATGGAACACCAGATATCGACCTCATTGCGTCCAGGTTGAACCATCAGATACCAACATATGTCTCGTGGGAGCTAGATCGGGTATTGCGGTAAATCCATCTAGATTCTGCATCAGGGATTCTGATAATACCCGTCTGCCCCACACAGCCATGGTTCCCGGTGGTCCTCGACATGGTGAAGAAACCATGCGTGCAGGTTCCTAAATGCCCAAACCTACTGATACATCCCATATCAGGGGAGAATCATCCGTGCTGTGGTCATCTGAACCTGTTGGCTTGCAGGTTCTGAAGAGACCTTTGCTGGAATTCGGGCTGTCGAACAGGACCATGGATATCGTCACGGCGTCGTGCAGAGAGTCCACGAGGAAGCAGTACCTTACCCATGTAAGGAAATGGGAGGCCTTCTGTTCCAGGACTAATATCACCTACGACTCTGCCACCATCACAGATGTGCTGGAATTCCTTGCGGGCCTTCACTATGATGAGGGCCTGAAATCACAGAGCTTTGAAATCTTCACGAAGTCACTCACGTGACTCCGAAGTAAAATAGTAGGATTGAACGAGAACTTACCAGTTTGAAGTTTGATCCTTATTTTATGAGGAGTTACGATGAGGGATTTCATGCCCTCCGCTCCCAACCCTCTATCATAAGGTCAACTGGTATATGGTTTCTCTTAATCTTACTATCTCCAGTCAGTTCTGCTATCTGTGATTCCACACCGCTGTTTTGAAGAATGTCGCGCATGCGTGCTGGCGGGGTCTTCACAAAATCCCTCATCGTAACTCCTCATAAAATAAGGATCAAACTTCAAACTGGTAAGTTCTTGTTCAATCCTACTATTTATCATTACAGAGAGTGGTAGGTGTCTGGAACCTGCTGTTGAGGAAGGGATGGTAGAAGCAAATTCGATAGCAATCTCAGAGGCATTTCGACAGACATGTGAGTGGAGGGATGTGGAGCCTTGGTAGGAATATGGAATTAGTTTATATTGGCATCATGGCTGAAGGGTGCGTTTCTGCTCTTTACTGTTCTGTGTTCCATTGGTCTGCAAAGTTAACTTGCAGCAATATAGATGTAAACCTATAAAACTTGCAATTGCTAAGATTTATAAGGAATAATGAACAATTGCGCAAGATCTTAGAGTTGAAAAGGAAGGAAACGCTGCAGGAACTGTTGTGTTATTAGGGAAGAGCTGAAAGAAATGGTATGCAGAAGAAAATTCCTGCAAATTTCATTCTTGAAGTGAAAGGAATGTTGACAATTTCCATACAGCACAAAATTATGCAGTATACGTTAGATGTAGTGGTGATGCATTATCAACATCACCGTTTCCTTGCCTTTCCTGGATTAGAAAGATAGAAAATGGTTACAGGAGGAGGCCATTCGGCCCTTCAAGCCAGCACCACCATACATTGTGATCAAGGCTGATCGTCCTCAATCAATAACCCGTGCCTGCCTTCTCCCCATATCCCTTGATTCCACTAGTCCCGAGAGCTCTATCTAGCTCTCTTAAATCCATCCAGTGATTTGGCCTCCACTGCCCTCTATGGCAGGGAATTCCACAAATTCACAACTCTCTGGGTGAAAAAGTTTGTTCTCACCTCAGTCTTAAATGGCCTCCCCTTTATTCTAAGACTGTGGCCCCTGGTACTGGACTCGCCCAACATTGGGAACATTTTTCCTGCATCTAGCTTGACAAGTCCTTTTATAATTTTATATGTCTCTGTAAGATCCCCCCCCTCATCCTTCTAAACTCCAGTGAATACAAGCCTAGTCTTTTCAATCTTTGAATTTCAAAATTACAGTATGATTTTGATAAATTTAATAATCTCTTGGGCGAGTTCCTCATGCTACGATACAATACCACTTTATTTATCCCAGAGAGAGATTGGTCAAAGGCATTGAAAGTGTCAAGTGCATTATAATAATAATGAAATTTAAGTGGCCAGTGATCTTATGATCAGTGATCTTATGATTGCACAATATTTGCTCAGCACATATGTAATATTGCACAAACATGAAATTAAATTATCGAGAGGAAAAATCCAGAATGTGAGATGTGCAAAGATCAGGTGGGGGGGGGGGGGTCAATGTACCCCACAACAGAAGTGGGAGTTGTACAGTTTGATAGCCACAGGGAAAAAGGATCTCCTGTGGCGTTCTGTGCTGCACTTTGGTGGAACCAGCTTATTGCTGAAGGTGCTCTTCGGGTTGACCAGTGTTACTTGGAGAGGGTGAGATGTATTGTCCAAAATGCTCCGCAGTTTGAGGAGCATCCTCCTTTCTGAGACCACCTCCAATGAATCTAAGTCCACTCCCAGGACGGAGTCAGCCTTCCTGATGAGCTTGTTGATTCTGTTGCCATCCACAGCTTTCGCCCTGCTACCCCAGCAAACAACAGCATAGAACATGGCACTGGCCACCACCAATTGATAAAACATCGGCAGCACTGCAGGCGTTGAAAGAGGGGAGCCTCCTCAGAAAGTACAGACAGCTCTGTCCCTTCTTGTACAGTGCCTCAGTGTTCGTGGACCAGTCCACTTTACTGTCGAGGTAAACTCCAAGGTACTTGTACTCCTGGGTAACCTGCACACCCACACCCATGATGGAGATGTTCCTCTCCTAAAGTCCACCACTAACTCCTTAGTCTTGTTGGTTGCGAGCTGCAAGTGATTCAGCCCACACCACTCAACAAATTTGTTGACTACATCTCTGTATTCAGCTTCTCTCCCCTCGCTGATGCAGTTCACAAAACTTCTGCAGGTGGTAGGAGTCTGAGTTGTATCTGATGTCCGAGGTGTAGATTGTGAACAGCAAGGGAGAGAGGACTGTCTCCTGTGTGTCCCCTGTGTTGCTCACTACCATGTCCGAGATACAGTTCTGTCGCCTGACATACGGCGGTCATCCAGTCAACTAATTGGTGATGCAGAACACTAGTGGAGCATCCACCAGCATCTTCGCCAGTTTGCTCCCCAGCAAAGCAGGCTGGATGGTGTTAAAAACAATGGAGAAGTCAAAAAACATGACTCAAGCAGTGCTGCTCAGCTTATCCAGGTGAGCATAGGAACAATGGAGCAGGTGGATGATGGCTTCCACCACCACCACCAAGGGGAACCAGGTATGGTTTACCCATAGTCTTGGTTTTCTGATCTTTCAAAACAAGGAAGTTATAGAACCCTGCAACATGGTAACCTTTGGCTCAACTTGCCCATGTCGACCAAGATGCACCATCGATGCTAGTCTTATTTCCCCACATTTTGTTTTATCACTCAACCTTTTCTATCCATGTAGCTGTCTAAGTGTTGCTTTCTTATTAAATTCCGCCATAAACCTCCAGGATAGAGAATTCTAAATATTCTGTGAGGTTTCTGCGCAGATCAGTTTTAAAAGGCATTCTACCCTGTGGTTCCCTGTTATTATATAGTATTTTGCAATAAGATCTAAACTCCAGAGTAGAGATCTTTAGGATGTTACTTGATTTAACAAGAGTTTTAAAATTTGAATCATTATCATTGTGTTCACTTTCTCTAGGCTGCCACAACAATCTCAAAAGCTACGTTAGACCGGCGTAACGGAAAGCTGACAACGCTGCCAACAGATTTCCATTATGATCCAGACAACCTAACCTGTTTGTTCCTTAAACCCTCTATCAAGGTAAATGGAGACATTTCCAATAAATTACTGTAATGAGCATGAGGGAATGGTGTATTTAGGTTTCTCTGATGTGTGTTCTCAACACAATGCATCGTGAAGGAGCCCAAAAACACATTAGCTTTGTATAACATGGTGGGCCCAATACCCATTATTAGCTGTTATTCCAATATCTTCCATCTAAAGATGTAACCGAGCAGGATAACTACCCCACTCCGAAGCAGCATGCAGCAGGAAAAAGAATGAGAACAAATTGCTGTCCTTATGAGTAGATAAAAATAAAAGGAACATAACAAAAATAGAAAGGAAGACAATGATAAGTGACAGACTCTCTCAGACGGACCATGTTCCCACATAAAGTTTGTTTCCACTGAACTCCAACATTTAACAGACAACCTCTCCAATGTCAGTTTGAGGGAGTCATTGATCGTGGTCTTTCATTCTGTTTTTGTCACGTTACATTTCTTGCCTCTTAGAAAACAAATTGCTATCTTTTGTTTTACAATCTTCCTGCTACAAATGGTTCTGTTTTATTAAAAGTAAAAAGAACAGTGACAAGTTTTTTTTTTAATGGGTGCATTTTAATTAGTGCATTGAAAGTGGGTTTGAACAATAAATCATGAACTGTTTTCATTGTATATAATAAAAGCATGCTGCCTCTAGGGTAGGTAACTGGCAAGAGAATCGGGGCTTGGAAAAAGTTGATGAGGGGTGAGGAAAAAACAGGATTTGTGTGGATGGGCTGAAGGCCTGTTTCTAGACTCTGGCTGCATGGTGATACGAGCTTTGTATTCACAAGTGAATTGTGAGTACCTGGCCCAGATTTGATTCACGATGGCTACATTTGGAGTGATGGGCCTATCCCACTTAGGCAATTTATTTGGGTGACTACAGGCGACTGCTGCAAAATTTTCAACATGTTGAAAATGTTTTGGCAACAGTGGCGACAATTTTTGCTGTCATAGGTTGACGTAGGTGATAAGGTTCACTTACTTAAAAACAGACAACTCACAATGGGTTAGGTAAACCAACTCGAACTTTACTGATCATCAGCCAGCGAGAGTGTCGGGGATACAGAGTCATGTATGCAACAGACACTTGACTCTCCTGAATGAATGAAGACATACAGCATCTTTTATAGTGTTTTGGAAACATGGTCACATGCTTATACAGAGTTGCAGCAATGATGTTTAACACAAATCAATCACAGGCTGTACCCATTCAAAGTATACTTGTCACTAATACAATACTAGTCATACAGTGGTTATCGATCACAAACGGTTGATCACAAAACGTCTTCATAACAGGAAACGGGTCCAGCATCTGCAGCAAAGATCCCCAAGATAGACCACTTCTGCTAAATGCAATGGGCTGACGTGTAGTAATGCAACGGAACGGAACGTGGGCGTTTTTTTTCATCCATTTCCGTGACAAGACTCGCAGTGTAATCAACGTTGCGGGGGAACAGTTTGTGTTAATAAATTTAAATTATGAAAATGAGGAGAAGATTTTTACCAAATAACTTTTATTTTTAAGAGGATGTTTCCGTAACCGGCTTCCGTCTCCGCACTAGTTACGGTGTGGGATCTTTGGTGCAGAGACGGAAGCCGGTTACGGAAATATGGCCTAAAATTACCCATGAATCTGCCCATAACTGTACTACGTCTTTTTTGTTGAGTGATCTATCTATAGGATCTTTGATCTGCAGTACCTTCTTAAAGGATCTTTATCAGTTACCCACAGAAATAAGGATCTTTATCAGTTACCCACAGAAGTTTCTGTTTACCCAATTTCCAAGTCTACAGAAGACAACATCCTCTCCCACTATTGTTAATCGTCTTTTCCTTGGGCATAACAGGAAGCACTATCAGAAAAGTTTGGTATGCAAGCGTCTGGCTTCCTGATCCCCATAGTTCCTCTAATATGGTACAGAATTATAAAACTTCAGTTTATTCAGAACCCAAAAAAGTCAAGCTAATCTTTTACTTAATAAAATATTTTACACTACAATTATTCCATAACCAGGATATTCTCGTATGTTGTCACCAGGTGTCGTAGGTGAATTCCATTAAAGTTAGTCCCTGCCAGTCGCCTAAGTGGGACAGGCCCATGAGGGTTTTATTTTCCACTGTTGACTTGGCTCATTTTGTTCAGTCTGAAACTTTTCTCCAAAATTATCTGTTTGCAGATAAAGCGAATTGTGAAAGAAAACATCTCAAACCAAGATGAAAAAATTGAGGAATATGATTATAACAACCCCAATGATACTTCAAATTTCTGCCCCAGAGCTCAGGTACATATCTTTCTTATGAACTTCTTTCATAAATGGGCAACATCATCTACCTATGAAATAATTTTGTTTCCCTTTATTTTTCTGACAGATGGATAGCGATGATGAGCATGAAGGATTTGTTGGCTCAAATGATTCCTCTGAGTTTACAGATAATGTTGTAATGCAGCAGGAAGGGAATATACTGGAGCAAGATGGAAAATGGTCAAATATCACAACATATGGAGGCGAAAACCTAGTAGCAGAACCACAGAGAGTAAGTGTGATATCGGTTACAGAAAATACTTTGTCAAGGGTTATGGGGAGAAGGCAGGAGAATGGGGTTGAGAGGGAAAGATAGATCAGCAATGATTGAATGGCAGAGTAGACTTGATGGACAGAATGGCCTAATTCTGCTCCTACAATTTACGAACTTATTGCAATGTGTTGGCTTGGATCTATCTAAACGGGGAAGGAGTACAGCAAAAAGCTGAGCTTGGTTGCTATGATAAGCTTTGTTTTGTTCAGAGATACAGCATGGAAACAAACCCTTTGGCTAACTGATCGATCACCTGTACACCAGTTCTATGTTTTACACAAAAGGGTCATTTACAGAAGATAATTAACATCCAAGCCTGCATGTCTTTGGAATGTGGGAGGAAACCGGAGTACCTGTACTAACTCCCCACAGACAACACCCGTAGTCAAGATCAAACCCAGGTCTCTGGTGGTGAGGCAGCAGCGTGACTGTGCTGCCCCTAAAATAAACACAAATTGCTGGAGTAACTCGGTGGGTCAGGCAGCATCTGTGGATGCATGGATTGGTGATGTTTTGGGTTGGCACCCTTCTTCAGACTGAATAAGTTCCTTGCTTACACATATTTTGCTATAACCTCTGATTTAAGCATTTCCCTGTGATCTACTGTGCAGTCACTGCATTTGTTTAACCATAAAGCTGGAGACCCCTTCTCATCCCAGCTCAGGCTTTGTGTTAATAAAAATAATAAATTTGATTGGCACTGTGTCGTAAAAGTTTACGATTCTAACTCTTAAATTCGGAATCTTTACAGGTCAACAAAATTCTGTTGAATTATTCAAAAACAGCAAAAAGGATGGATGTGAAAAGATTGAAGCAAAACATGTGGGAACTCCTGACTAGAAATTCGGCTGTCTCAGATGGAAAGGTAAGGAATGTGCTGAATGGGATCATCAGTCACTGGACAGTAATCCATCATTTGGAGCTGTAATTATTCAGGAAAGGGAGTGCTCTGAAATGTTTCCTCCTGCTGGCACTAGGTTTCCCCCAAAACCTGCATGTTTACTATTGGATTTAAAAGGTTAGCATGTGTATTTTAATCTCCAGTGGTTTGAAGAAGTACTGTCTGAGGATTGTGTAGGAAGGAAGTGCAGATACTGATTTAAACCAAAGATGGACAAAAAAAGCTGGAGTTGCTCTTTAGAAGAAGGGTCTTGACCTAAAATAGAGATGCTGCCTGTCCCACTGAATTACTCCATTTGTGTCTGTCTACTGTGTGAGGATTGTCTGAGAAGGCATCTTTCAGAGATACTGTCTTTGCTGAATGGAGTATTTGGAAGCAGAGTTCATCAAGATGTTCTTATGAATATTCACCCTCATCCATCATCAATTAGTTAGCTATGGTGCATTTAGTGCTGCAGTTTTAGAGGCTATATCCATGTACTGTATGCATTAATATCTGTGTTTGAATAATTAGGATAAGGCAATTGAAGAGCCAAAAGACAATGCAATGACAGTGAAAGGACAACAAAGCTTAGCCAATATTACCAAGGATCTGTTTGAAAGGTTTGTTTCTCTTGTTTAAATTAAATCACTGTCACTAAATGTGTTTATTATGAATATCACATGCATTCATCTTTAATAATATTAAAAATAATAGTTAAATTAAATGAATTAGTCCACCCAGTAGGTGGTTAGAATCTGGAATGCAAAGTGAGAGGATTGTACCCTCACTCTCACAATATTTAGGAGGTATTTGAATCACCTGCGCAGCGCTTATGGACAAAGTGCTTATTAATGAAATAAGTATAGATTGAACATTGAATGATTAGCACAGACATTGTGGGCCAAAGGGTCTGTTTCTGTGCTAAAGGCTCTGACTTTATTGTACATATGTATGTAATCAATGTTATGCTTGTACTCAGATTATTTTTGTATGTGCAGGTTGCCAAGTACACTAGCAAAGAATTTGTCTATTCCCATGGCATTTGCCTGTTTGTTGCACTTGGCCAATGAAAAGGTATGTGTATAACATATTATTGCATGCTACATTAGCAACTGAATGTCCATCCAAAAGTTGATTGATTGAAACTGCATGGAAACAAGCACTTTGACCCATCAAGTCTATACCAACCATTGATTACCCATTCACACTAGCTCTGTTATCCCACTTTCCCCATCCACATTTGACACGACCATTGGGTAATTTATAGAAGCCAATTAACCAACAAACTCGCACGCCTTTGGGATGTGGGAGAAAACCGGAGCACCCAGTAGAAACCCACAGCCACAGGGAGAACCTGCAAACTTCACACAGGCAGCACCTGTGGTCATGGTCGAACCCGGGTCTCTGATGCTGTGCGGCAGCAGATTCTACAAGCTGCGCCACCGTGCTGTTCTTGAGTAACACAGCTGAGTGGCATAGATTTACCCATCCATTCGCTCCTTAGCCCTCACCCGCTGTGTTTCTCCAGCATTTTTGTCAACCTTAGATTTGGCCCTTGTGATTCGGAGGCTCAAATTATAGTTGGGTCACGCAAAAAGACCTGGTTGAAACTGGACAGTACCAAGTGGCCTGAAAGACTAAATTGTGCATTTAAATGTTTTATCTTTCAGAATCTTGAAATCGAAGGGAAAGAGGATTTGTCAGATGTTTTTATCAAACAAGGAAACTGAAGTAATATTGCTTGTACATATCTGAACTTTTAAGGAAATTGTACATATTGTAAATGTTTTCTCGTAATACCGAGCCTTGTCATGCTATAACTTTACCTCATTTTCATAGGGTAAATCTTGTGTCGTGGATCCTTTTTTAGACATTCGTTCACGTCTTTGACCACTTCTTCAGAAGTGAGGTATTTGGAAAAGCAATTGAGAAATACCTTTCTAGAAATGATTTATTTGTACTTGTTAGCTATCTTTTGTCATTTCAAGACATTTTAATCCAGTGTAGTATATCAAAAAAACACAAAAATTATGTTCCTTGCCTACCATTAATTTAAAAGGATAAAATGAGGTTGAGATTAGGACAAACTCCCAGGTACACTGACCAATGTTTATCCTCTAACCCAGACCACCAAAACAAAACTTAATCATTTTGTGCTGTTTATGCAGCCATAGTGTGTGCAGATGAACTTCATTTTATATATAATGGTGACCATGCTATAAATAAAATATTTTATCAATAGTAAATTACTTGGGAACTTCCTGGTGTTAAAGACAACATAATTAACTGCTTCTTCATGCACATTCCTCTTGCCGGCTCTTCACAGGAAACCCATGGAATCTTTACCGGCTGTGTTAGAGAAAACCCCTGTCCCACTGTACGAGTTCATTCAAGAGTTCTCCTGAGTTTGCCCTGATTCGAACTTGGAGATTTACGGTAATGGCCACTCATAGGTACTCGGGGCTCTCGTGGACATTTTTCAACATGTTGAAAAATCTTCACTAGTCTTCCCGAGCTTACCCACTTTTCCCCGAGTACCTGCCGTTAGCGTTACGAGCACTAAGAGACGTCCCCGAGCTCCGACGTACCCTCTACGTACATTCTACATGCTTCCACGAGTTTGATTTTTTTTTTAAACTCGGGAGAGCTCTTGAATGAACTTGTACAGTGGGCAGGGCTTTTAAGTTCCAAATACTTTCTGCTGGAGATTTAATGTTAGGTTACGCAAAGATGGGCAAAGTGAGACACTCGTGAGCTGTATCTAATCTGAACATGGTCACTTTGCCCAAGAGATTTCACATGGAAAGATTAAGACAGCCCTCCGATTACTACTTTAAAAAGTTTATTTCTAAAGTGAATCAACAGTAATCAACAGTTAAGTGATGTGTAGAACTGGTAATGACAAATGGCACTAATCATGATGCAACATTCAACATTTATTACAAGTCATCTGCTGTACAAATGCAGGCTTCAGCCAATCTTTCCACAGTAGAATTCATCAGAAGCTTTTTGGTCTGGTGCATTTATTTAATGTACAATGTGTAAAAGGTTTGGCACACTTCTAGAATTTCAATAGTTTTTCTTGATTGCTGTTGCCTTTGTTAGAATTTTATGTGCAAGTTTGAGTTTGGGTAGTTCTACTACTTGATAATTGTATTCCTCAGTACCTTGTTACGGAAAATATTGTTATGAAGAGAATTGTGTTGATGGGGTGAGAGTTAAGGGCAAGAGTTTCAGATTTGCAGCGTTATATCAGACGCGATTGCCTGTCAATTTAAATGGCGAATGGTCACCCACAGTTTAAAGCACCAGCTGTGTTCTTAAGACAATGGGAAAGTTACATGGCAATAGGTCTGGTTCTTTCTCCCACCACCATCCCCTCATACTATTTTAATCCAGTAGACTTCTTTTCAGCTTATTAATTTCGCTAGTTCCTAATCAAAATGTTTATAATCAATTTGCGATTTAGAAATGCATGACAGCAGAAGATGCACCTGTACCATATTCTTAATGTAACAAATGTTATTGCAATGACTCCTTGTTTGGGAAATCCATACTATTGACAGTATGATGTGGTTATCAAAAGGTGACTTCACAGCTCTGTTAGACTGCAGTTTCATGCTCTAATTGTGTTTTGTTGGTAGGTTTGTAATCCCAGCCAGAGATTAGGCATTAAGTACATATCATTCGTGTCAACTAACTATCCTTGCTGAAAGTTTCTTGCTTAAATAATCACACTCCAACTTTCAATGGTTAAAGTGGCTAAAGAGATGAAAGGAGAATGGCTTTGGAGAATGCGCCGGAACTAGGCTTGATCAGTTGCTCTGCCAGCATCCATCAATGCAGAGTTGGAAGAATCAGCATTGCCTGCAGACGATGCTAAAACCCCCCAGGGACTGGTTTAGTTCACTATACAGAAAGAAAATGCATGCGAGATGACAGCACATTTCTATTTATATTCTGGAAATAACCACATAAGACAAAAGAGCAGAATTAAGCCAATTGGCCTATTATGTCTACTACACCATTCAATCATGGCTGATCTATCTTTCTCGTTGAACCCCATTCTCCTGCCTTCTCTCTAACCTGTGACATCCTTACTAATCAAGAACCTATAAGAAATGGTCCATTTCCTTCGCTCCATAGATGCTGCTGCACCCACTGAGTTTCTCCAGCACTTTTGTCTTCCTTCAAGAACCTATCAATCTGTTTTAAAGAAACCCAAAGACTTGGCCTCCATAGCCATTGGCCTATGGGACCAGCCATCTTAATTCAAATGTAAAATTTTCATTTCATCTTCAATTGGTAAATTAATTGATTTATAACTTCATGAGAAAATTCCTATTTCACTTCCAGCTTCATTAATTGTTTTGTAGCAGATGGGTCTCATTGAATATCTTCACATTGGATTCATTAATCCACTATGTTTTTGCTATCAGAATTAAATGCCACAAGATGGTGTTGATATGTCTTCACAGTGGTTGATTGATTGACAGCGTGGAAACGGGCACTGTCCAGGCTGACCACCAATCACCCGTTCACACTAGTTCTATGTTATTCCCACTTTCTCATCCACTCCCTACACACCAGGGGCCATTTACAGAGGCTAATTAACCGCACGCCTTTGGAATGTACGAAGAAACCGGCGCATCCAGAAGATCACGGGGATAATTTGTAACTCCACATAGTAGCATGCATTGTCAGGATCGAAGATAAGACACAAATGGAGTAATAGGCGGCATCTCTAGAGAGAATGAACGGATTAAGTTTTGGGTCGAGGCCCTTCTTCAGACCCCAGGTAGCAGCTCTAACAGCTGTCACTGCTGCCACTTGATATGTTAAAAAATTAGCTGCTCACACAACTCAGTGTGAGCTGAAAACCGAAATTCAGATTTTATTTTCTGTTTCTAAAATTCCATCTTTCTTAAGATATAAAATGGTCAGATATTAAGTTCACTTAATCTTTTGAAGTGAGGCGTATTGAATGTTTTGCCCTGTTAAAAGGCACCATATAAATGCAAGTTATTTTTCTTTTCTAAAATTAATCTGATAAAGTGCTTTCTTCTTGAAGTGACATGAGGGGAAGGGTAATAGACTTCTAGCAATGGCAAATGTCAAACATTAAATATAACTGTAAATGGTCAGTCACACCATCTGACAATCACTTAGCTGTTCACAATATAGATTTATCTCGTAACGCCCTCTAACAATTCCTGATGCTCCCTTAAGCTGAGATAGACAAGGAACTGCAGATGCTGGAATCTTGCAAAGAACACAAATTGCTGGAGTAAGTCGGGCAGCATCTCTGGAGGATGTGCATGTGATATTTTGGGCACCCAGCACTTTGTATTCTTAAGCTCAGGTCTGGCACCTTTTATAATGGAATGACAGAAAAATATATCCTGGCATTAAGACATAGCCACTGTACAACAGTGAGTGAGAGAATATGAGAAAATAAGCCAACACTATAAGAACAATGGTTCAGAGACAGTATCCTTGTAGTATTGCAAAATATACTTGCCAGTTAAAATCCAATGTTACTTTTAATTTTTTTTTAACAATTTGAAGTTTTTAATCACTTAAATGTTTGAAATAAAGCATAATTGAGTGATAGAAGCTCACGATTTTAATTTATTTAAAAGCACAAAAAAGTTTAATATTTACAAGCTTGAAATTTAAATTGTACAGTTTAAGATGCTGCCTCTTTAAATAGTGTGAACAGGTATTTTGCTTACATGGACTGCTCCCCTCAACCAGTTGCAAAAGGCTCCTATTGCCCCTTGAGCAATCAACAAACTTTGGGCTTAAAGAGGATTGCAGCTCCTAGCCCCCAATACACCAGCATTCGTTGAGCTAAACTCCGTGAATGATGGGAGGTTGAAGGCAACCATTCTAAATGAAATCTATTGAATAAGGTACAAGTTCAAAAAATCGAAGACAGATTTAAGGTGAAAAATGGTAAAATGTCCTGTTGATCAAGGTGTGTATGCAGGGGGAGGTTGGAACTGATTAACAATCTCGTATTCGACTGGGTATGGTTCATTCTCTTCCATCTCTGACAGCAGTTCCAGTGCTTGTTCCTCTTCCTCTGTTGGGTAGTGTCGCAAGAGGTTAGCAGCTGTTGCTAATATGGATGCTCCTCCAGCTCCTGCCACCAAGTAAAAGCTGACTGCAAAGGTCACGTAGACACGAGAACCATGATATTTCTTGTGTTGCTGTTGAAGTGCCAATATCAGCTCTGATGCCCAGTAACAAAACCCTATCACTGTGGCGCATTGGAGAACTGGAATAAAAAGAAAGCCGTGAGTGGAACAGAATATATGGCAGGGTGCATCCCCTGGAATTCTCTCATTTAATCAAACAATGGTTTGACTGCATTAAATATAATAGATAGCAGCAAAGGTCATTACAATTAAGAGGGAATATCCCCAATAAAAAGATGATTTACTGTAAAGGCCTTCACTTGTACTTCTATCAATTAGCATAGATTATGTAAGGAATAAGTGAGTGGGGAATTTGTACCACATGTTAATACTACATCAAACTGCAAATAGAACAGAAAAATATCTTATAATGTGAAGGATTAGTTCATAATGATGGACTATTCATTATTTAACAATTAATCAACAATTCACTGCTTAAGCATAGATATTTTTATTTTATACGTGCCCACAACATTTTGCCGTTGTTTCACTTTCAAAATGATTGTGCAAGACTAAAAATAAAGTCACACCCTTCTTCGATAATAATGTAAGAACAAATTGTTTTACTTCAACAGACCTGTGAGAATATGTGCAAATGCGTATCTGCGGGTAATCTTCAGCGCTGGGTGTTTTGGTCCAAACACATCAAGCAGGAAGGCTGACAAACTGCAAATAATCCCCAGGAAACAGAAGGCACTGATGACCCGCAGTAGCAGCACAGTCTGAGAATTCATACAATATTCTGCAGAAAACACAGATGGGGTTAAAATCCACACACACACACACATACTCACACACATCAAATTACAGCCAAGTAATAAAAATATGTACAAGAATCTTCCATAGAACCAGCACGGCAAAAAATAATGTAAAAACCACATTCTGGCATTTTTATAACAAATATATAGTTAATTTCAAAATTAAACAATTGGTGTCACTTTAAATTTGGGATTTACCCCAATTCAGATTAGACCCGCAAAAATGTCTAACATGGCACATGCACTGGCAATAACACCATGGGTATGTAAGCTGGTGAAAGGGTAGCACATTTATAACAGGAGGCCATTCTGCACAATGGGTCCATGCCAGTTGAAAAAAAGCTACACATCTCCTTCCACCTATATTCCTTCCTCTTGTTTCACATTTCACTCTTCTCTCCTTATCTTACTTTTATCAGTTCATTTTGAGCCTTTGTCCACTGTCTGTCATTAAAACCCGAGCTCACCCGTATGTACCTATCACATCTGAAGGAGGGTCTCAAACCAACTTATCACCTATCCATGGTTTTCAGAGATGCAGACTGGCCCACTAAGTTACTCTAGCACTTTGTGTATATATTTGTGTCTCCACCCATCACTTGCCAGTCTTTGTCCCACCCCCACCTTTCTCCCCACTACTACAATCAGTCTGAAGATGGGTCCTCCAGAGATACTGCCCGACCTGCTGAGTTACTCCGGCACTTTGCATTTCTTTTTTGTAAATCAGCATTTGCAGTTGCTTGTGCCTCCATTGGCTTCTCTAACTTCAAGTAACCCTTGCTTTCTCTCCCTCCCCCATCCTAGTTCTCCAACTATTCTGACCATTCCTGATTAAATTTTATCTTTGGTTGCTTCATTATGGCATTCCCCTAGCTAACAATTACCTTTGAAGAATCGTTTTCACAACTTACCCTTCCATATCCCTCCCTCTCCCCTGACTCAGTCTGAAGAAGGGTCTCAACCCGCAACATCACCCATTCCTTCTATCCAGAGATGTTGCCTGTCCCGCTTAGTTACTCCAGCATTTTGTTTTTTATATTCAGTGTAAACTAGCATCTGCAGTTCCTTCCTAAGCTAATCACACCAGCAAATACTTGCTCCATGGTCTTATCAATCATAGCTCTTCAAATTTGTAAATATGAAGAGGGTTTCAGCCTCTCAGTGAGTTCCAATTTGCAATCGCTCTTTGAATTAATAAATCTCTTAAGAATGACAACAATATAAATTTAGATCCCTTGTTTTTGTCTCATCAATTTAGGACTTTAAGGCCGTCATCATTTTATACACTTCCTAGCAATAATCTAGAGAGACCACACATAAAATATTGTATGTTGGTCTGTCTACCCAAGGGATGAAGAACATAGTACTTTCAAAAGAGAGGTCACAGAAAGTCATGAGATTATTTCTGGAATAGTGATTATTTGAAGGGAGATTAAACAAACTAGGCCTATATTCTATGGAGATTAGAGTGAGGATTAATATCATTGAAACCCAAAAAATCTTACTGGGTCAAACAGGGTAGATGCGATGATGATGTTTTGTCCCGCTTGAAGCATTACAGTCTCAAAGTGAGGTGTTCAGGACAGAAATGAGATGGAACTTCATCAACCAGGGGGTAACTAAACTTTGGATTTATCTACCTAAGAAGACTGGGGCATAGGCATTGATTTGATTTCTAATATTCAGGGAAACAAGGGTTTTGTGTAGAAAATAGCAGCGGAAAAATATCTTAATGGTGGAGCGGGTACAAGGGGCTAAATGGCGTACTCCTGCTAATTTATGTCTCACCCAGCCTCCCATTTACACAGAAAACAAGGTTTGCCTGACTGTCACTGCCTCGGGGTTAAAAATTTCCAGTGCTGACATTTCCCTCTGTGCCTTTTCCAGTGTGATCTGTGCTATACATGACTGGAAACACTGTAGGGCAGAGAGGGGGATAGATTTAAGGGGGACCTCTGAGCAACTGTTTCACTCAGAGGGGACTATAATCTGGAATATCCATGTCTACTTGATATCTAACTGCTGGAGGAAGCTATAAAAGCGGGTACGAGTGCAACATAAAATACATTTGGGCCGATATGTGGTTAGCAAAGGTTTGGAGGGCAAATGGGCCAATGTAGGGAAATGAGACAAGCCCAGTATGCCAAGTTGGTCGACATAGATAAGGTGAGCCAATCTGTACAGCTCTATAAATCAATAATTGGGGAGTTAAGGGGAGAGTGCAGTTCAGAAAATTTGATGAACGGTTGGGTCCTGTGATCTGTGAACAAAGCCTATCAGGAGAATTTGAGATATAAATCTAGCACACATGGCAGGATAAAACATTGGTTTATTCTCTATTGTAACCATAGATTATTCAAATGACGAAATGTTATCAATGATGTGTTTTTTAGAAGCTGAAAATGATCAAGAATTGAAATTTAGCATAGTGCAGGCATTATGACATAATCGTGCATTTCCACAGCGCCTCATGACGCCCATTACATAAAGGTAAATGAAAACTGACTTGAGAAAGAAGGAAATGAAAGACAAAGAAGGGTCTGACCCGTAACGTCACCTATTCATGTCCTCCACATATGCACATTGACCGGTGAGTTATTCTAGCACTTTGTGTTCTAAATTCAAGGGAAATCTTGGGTTTCTCCATATTAGTTTCGGTGGTTTGAATGTGGTTAAACAGGAAGACAAGAGTGCTCCAATTGACGGATGTAGCTATCCAAATGTAAGTTTTTAAAGGCGATAGTTGTTACAGGAAGCTATAGAAGTTGATACAATTATAAGTTGTAAAAAACATTTGGATCGATATAAGATAGGAAAGGTTTAGAGGGATATGGGGCAAATGTAGGGAAATGGGACTAGCCCGGTATGCCAGCCTGGCCGCAAGATGGGCCGACGATAAGACCAGGAGTCAGGTCCCGGGCGACCAGTCCTGGCACCGAGTGTCAGTCGGTCGGGACCCCCGGTCCGGTCCGGTCCGCCCCGCCCCGCCCTCACCTTCCAGCAGGGCCGAGTCCAGGTGGCCCAGGACATCGGCCACACCGAGCTCCTGCCGCGGACACACGCCGCCGTGCGCGCGCAGCCAGGCGGGCTCCGCCAGCGCGGTGCACAAGGCCGTCACCGAGAGTGCGCCCGGGACCGCGGACGCCAGGCTCCGCTCCGTGTGTTTGGGGAGCGCGCCCCCGGCGCCCGGCCGCCGGCGCGCCCCCGATAAACCCGATGGCCCGTACATCCTGGCCGCCTTGACCGGGCAGCAAATGGCGGATATCGGTCGGAGTCGGCGGCGCTTCCTTCACCCGGCGGAACCGATCTGGCGCACACCAGACGTGACGTCTCCCGGGACGGTGACGAGGCTTGTTTGATGGCGCCGCCGCCCAATGGCGCTCGGCTCCGGGGAGGTCCTCCCACCCTCCCACCAACCAGCGGCGGCGGCGAGTTGGCGCCGACATGAAGCGGCGGCTGGAGCTGGCGTCGCGTTTCTCCGCGCACCCCGACTCCCGGGCCTGGGCGGCCGCCTGGAGCCCGACCGGCGCCCTCCTCGCGTCCTGTGGAGGCGACCGCGCCGTCAGGATATGGGCACGAGAAGGTGCGGGGGCCCGGGATACGGGAGGGAGGGAGGCGCTGCTCCTGGGCCTGTCCGACATGGCCATTGGCGGGGCCGGGCCAGGCAGCGGGGTCGCCTGTCTGTCTGTCAGCCCCGTCTGTCCGTCTGTCTGTCTGTCTGCCCCTTTACCCGGCCCGCGGCCCTGCACAGGGAACACACGGTGCTTTGGAGGCTTTCAGTGAACGCTGGTCGCCGCGGGAGGTCGAGTGTATTGTTGATAAAGTTGCCGATATATTAATTTGTTTGTTTGTAAACTCAACATAGGCAGCCTTTGATCATGTTAATACTCTGTATGTTTGTTTTTATTTTCTGAATAAAAGTATTTGTATATGAAACAAAGGGGGAGAGCCCTGGCATCCCGGGGCCGGGGGTAGTCACTCAGCCGGCGGGGAGGGAAGGAGGAAGAGGGGGGGGGGGGGAGGGCAGGGCGACGGGAGCTCTAGTTGACCAATTTACCCACCGGCATCTCTCTCTGTTACAGGCGACTCCTGGGTCTGCCGGTGGCTGCTGGAGGACGGGCACCAGCGCACTGTGCGCAAGGCGGCATGGTCGCCCTGTGGCGGATACCTGGCCTCGGTCAGCTTCGACGCCACCACCTGCATCTGGAGGAAGAACGAGGACGGATTCGAGGTAGCGCAGTCACCTCACCTCCCCCATCCACTCCTTTCAAGGACCCAAGTAGTCATTCCAAGTCCGACAAAGGTTCACCTGCACCTCCTCCAACCTCATCTACTGCATCCGTTGCTCCAGATGCCAGCTGATCTACATCGGTGAGACCAAGCGGAGGCTGGGCAATCATTTCGCCGAACACCTCCGCTCAGTCCGCAATAACCAACCCGACCTCCCGGTGGCTCAGCACTTCAACTCCCCCTCCCATTCCGTATCCGACCTCTCGGTCCTGGGCCTCCTCCACGGCCAGAGTGAGCAACACCACAAGTTGGAGGAACAGCACCTCATATTCCGCTTGGGGAGTCTGCATCCTCTGGGCTTAAACATTAAATTTTCTCAATTCTGTTAACCCAGACTGCCCCCTCCCCTCCCCACCTCTCCCTCAGCCCTCGGGCCCTGACATTCCTTCTCCATCTCCCCCCTCCACCCCAGTCGCACTAGCTTCTCATTTTCACACCACAAACAGCTTACAATGGCCTGTTTCCTTTATCATCAATACTTTTTTGCATATCTTTCATTCATTGTTCTTTATCTCTCCACATCACTGTCTATATCTCTCGTTTCCCTGATCCCTGACTAGTCTGAAGAAGGGTCTCGACCCGAAACGTCGCCTATCTCCTTTGCTCCTTAGATGCTGCTGCACCCGCTGAGTTTCTCCAGCTTTTTGTGTAACCCTCATCCTGTGATACTGACGTTTTGTGTCGGGATCCTGTATCGGGACTGTAACACGACTGGACTTGACGATGTTAAGCGAAGAATTATTCTTGAATGTGGAATCTGCGCCTGGGAACAGATTATAGCAAAGTTTGGGACGGAGTTGGCCATACAGGTTCCTGCTGTCCGTAACCTTTGTTGCCACTTGTTAACCAAAACTGGACTCTCTCGGTCTTTGTTTAGTGAATTTTCCCGTTATCCCAAGTGTTCAGTGAGTCTGCCTACTTAAAGCAGATGCCAATAATTTCTTCTCTGATGCTTGGAAATATTCAGAATGCTGTGCCCCAGCCAGAATAAGGCTGCACACAACGGCTCTGTTTTTTTTTTTAAATTAGTACAGGCAGGGGAGTGAATTTGAGGCCAAGGTCTGATCATCCACGATCTTCACGTATGATGGAGATCAAGGGCTGTAATTCCCTTTCTTAGTTCTTTAATTCAATTTATCTTGGAAACCTTTGAACTCAATAAATTGCTCACAGTATAAAAGCAGTACGGTTACCTTTGTGGATGATTATAAGATGCTTAGTCCAAATGTTTTGTTCTTGACAGTGTCTGACAACTCTGGAAGGCCACGAGAATGAAGTGAAGTCTGTTGCCTGGGCTCCATCGGGTAATCTCTTGGCCACGTGCAGCCGAGATAAAAGTGTGTGGGTTTGGGAAGGTGAGAGGATACTTTAAAAATGGAGCCTGTTTATCAGTTGGTAAAAGCGAGAAAGTTTGAACATGTTTATAAATGCTGAGTATGAATAAGAATAATGTTGCAAATATAAATCAACGATTACATGAGTGAGAAAGTGTGACATGATAATAGTTATACAGCATGGAAACAGCCCACCTCATCCATGTTGACCGAGCTCCCCATTTAAGATAATCCCATTTGCCTGCATTTTGCCCACAACCCTCTAAACCGTTCCTATCCATGCATCTAGAAACATAGAAAATGGTGCATGAGGAAGCCATTCGGCCCTTCGAACCATTCATTGTGATTAAGGCTGATCGTCCCCTATCAATAACCCGTGCCTACCTTCTTCCCATATCCCTTGACTCCACTAGCCCCTAGAGCTCTATCTACCTCTCTCTTGAATCCGTCCAGTGACTTGAACTCCACTGCCCTCTGTGGCAGGGAAAAGTTTTTTCTCACCTCAGTCTTAAATGACCTCCCCTTTGTTCTAAGACTGTGGCCCCTGGTTCTGGACTCGCCCAACATTGGGAACATTTTTCCTGCATCTAGCTTGTCCAGTCCATTTATAATTTTATATGTTTCTATAAGATCCCCCCTCATCCTTCTAAACTCCAGTGAATACAAGCCTAGTCTTTTCAATCTTTCCTCATTGACAGTCCCGCCATCCCAGGGATCAATCTCGTGAACCTACGCTGCATTGCCTCATAAGGATGTCCTTCCTCAAATTAGGAGACCAAAACTGTACACGATACTCCAGATGTGGTCTCACCAGAGCCCTATACAACTGCAGAAGAGCCCCTTTACTCCTATACTGAAATCCTCATGTTATGAAGGCCAACATTCCATTAGCTTTCTTCACTGCCTGCTGTACCTGTAAGCCAACTTTCAGTGACCGGTGTACAAGGACGCCCAGGCCTCGCTGCACCTCCCCCTTACCTTACCTAACCCCATTGAGATAATAATCTGCCCCCTTGTTTTTGCCGCCAAAGTGGATAACCTCACATTTATCTATATTATACTGCATCTGCCACGCATCTGCCCACTCACTCAACCTGTCCAGGTCACCCTGCAACCTGTTGAAATAATTTTAAAATGTTGTCATAAGTACCAGTCTTAGCCATTACCTGTGGCAGCTTGTTCCATATGTACCAAACCTGTGTTAAAAACATTGGCCCTCAGATTCCATCCCCTCTACTCACACAGCTTGGAAACTTGCCCATGCCGACCAACATGCCCCATCTACACTAGTCCCACCTCCCTGTGCGTGGCCCATAACCCTCTAATCCTATCCTATACATGTACCTCCCCAACTGTCTCTTAAATGTTATGATAATACCTGCCTCAACTACCTCTTCTGACAGCTTGTTCCACTACCTTTTCTGTGAAAAAAAAAAGTTACCCCTTATGTTCCTACTATATCTTTCCCCCCTCACCTTAAACCCATGTGCTCTGGTTCTCCCCTACTCTGGGCAAAAAACAGTGTGCATTTACCCGATCTATTCCTCTCATGATCATGTACGATCATCCCCCATCCTCCTGTGCTCCAAGGAGTAAAGGCCATCTGTTCAACCTCTCCCTATAGCTCAGGTCCTTGAATCCTGGCAAAATCTCTGTGAAGGAAGGAACTGCAGATGCTGGTTTAAACCAAAGATGGACACAAAAAGCTGGAGTAACTCAGCGGGGCAGGCAGCATCTCTGGAGAGAAGGAATGGTGATGTTTCGGGTCGTGACCCTTCTTTAGAAGTCTGAAGAAGGGTCTCTACCCGAAACATCACCCATTCCTTCTCTCTAGAGATACTGCCTGTCCCGCTGAGTTACTCCAGCATTTTGTGAACATTTTTGTAAATCTTCTCTGTACCCTTTCCAGCTTGATAACATTCTCCCTATAACATGATGGCCAAAACTGAACATAATGCGCATCCAAGAAAGACACATGAATATTTTTTAATTGGCGAACCCAGCAACCCTGGAGGAGCGAAGATATTTGTGCATCCATTAATACTAAGAAAGATAGATTAGTTAACAACAGAAAATAGTCAAGGAAAACTAATGGAATGGCACATACGTTTTGCTGGAATTGATCAACTCGTATTGAATTGCTTTCACATAGTGTTTGATATGCTCTCCAGAAGGCTGCATCATTTGAAGCCTCATCATTTTTAGTGACATCAAGTATTTTTTGTTAAGATGATGATCCAGGGAAAATGGATTTAAGATCCGTAAAATTGAATGTGCGTGAATGATGGAACCTCACCTTGGTGTCCATAATTTAGAGCATTAAAAAGGAAAATGTCTTCAGCAGAAACAATATAGTTGGATCAATAATAATCGAGAATACCATATTTTGTAAAGTGCTTGGCTGCCATATAGTTTTTACATTAATCAATGAGAAACCTGCTCTGTGAAATGAGTTGTGGGGATGATGTACACTACTGCTGACTTAATTTTGTTGCAGTGGACGAGGATGATGATTATGAATGTGTAAGTGTGTTGAATGCTCACACCCAAGATGTCAAACATGTGATCTGGCACCCAAATGGAGAGGTGAGTGTGTAATAAGCATGTTCCAGTGTCTGTCACTAACTTCCAGAAGGTCTGTGCTTGATGATCCCAAATGTATTGTAATACTGTGAGCATGCCGCAGTCAGGTAATGTATGTTGTGAAGATCTTAACGAGGGCAAAACAATATAACAATAAGCCAGTTCGGTATTCCAACTGCGCATGCGCAGGTCATGGGTCGCTCGGGATAAACCCTCTCGGCGGCCGTTCCTCTACCTGGGTGCAGACCTGCGTCTCGTCCCTAACCAGCTGCTGCTGGACAGTCCCCTCCCGAGTGTCCAGTCTGGGGCGGCCCCGGGCCAGCGAGAGCCGGACGGGAGTGGGGGCGCCGGCTCCAGCTTGGCTCTGCCTGTCCCGCCGGAGCGGCGGCCCATGTTCGCAGGCGGCACGGAAAAGAAGCACCAACTCCGGCTCAACCCTGTCCGTCCCGCCGGTGGCACAGGTAGAGTCGAGCTGGGGCTGGTGCCTCCCCACCGCTGGCTGCGAGCCTGGGCCGACACTCCCGTCCGCGCACCTCTGGATAGAAGACCCTCATTCAGACTTCCTACACATTAGACTTTTGCACCATGGTAGGGCTGGATGGGAGCGGGGATTTCAACGGGTGCAAGTGAACTGAGTGTTCTTACCGTCCTCGTTGTACACCAGCGTTTTGTGAGAGTGGTTGGACCCCAGCTTCAGCTCAACCAACGTCGGTCACATTATCCGGACAGGCGGCGGGGGATCGAGCTGATGCGGGGCATCGGCGATGCTCTGGAATGCTAGCTGGTCGCCGCCGAGCAGCGGGGTCGAAGAGGCAGCGATTGCCCCGGGGAATAGAGGTGTCAGTTCTTCCAGTAGTGAGCGGAGAGGCAGCAGTTGCCGCGGACCGCTTACCTGTCGGCCGCTGAATCCTCGATCCCAGGATCCAACCACTCACAAAACACCGGTGTACAACGAGGACGTTAAGAACACTCAGTTCACTCAATGCAAACTTTTGGTCATTTGTTCCGTGTGCCAACAGCGTGGTACAAGACGAGGGGGATCTGACGTTGCATTCTCTCGATTGAGGACATTTTCTCGACTTTCATAGAAGTAACGAGCCATGGCTTTACCAGTGGTTGTCTGTCTAACTGAACCCTCTCTCCCCCACCTCCCATCGTCTCTCCCCGTCTCCCACTCGCATCTACCCCCTCTCTCTCTCGCTGTTACACCCCGCTCTCCCCCGCTACCTGTTTGCTTTTTTTATTCTCGAATGACCTTTGACAAATCCCATTATTACTTGGTAGACAAAAGTACTGGAGAAACTCAGCGGGTGAGGCAGCATCTATGGAGCGAAGGATTCCTTGCGTTTTCCGGATTCCATGATTCCTTGCGTTTTTTGGAATACCGAACTGGCTTATTGATCTAAGATGGTTAATGTATATTTCTCCAAGCTTCTGGAAATGATAATAACAGCATTACATTTCTGATATTTAATGTATATCTCTGAACTTTACACAAGCTCCTGGCTTCTGGAAGTTATGATAACAGCATTAAGCTTTACAAGGAGGAGGATGACGACTGGGTCTGTACCAACACCCTGGAAGGTCATGAGTCCACTGTCTGGAGCATTGCTTTTGATAAAACGGGGGACCATCTAGTATCTTGCAGCGATGACAAAACTGTGAAAATTTGGAAAGCGTACAGACCTGGTAATGAACAAGGTAAAGAAATGACATTGGGTGCCACAAAGTTCTTGCTCTTTGGTGGAACCAACAGAATAAATATATAGTGTAGAAATGGGTCAGCTAGTTCTCCTTGTGTCTGTCGATGTAAGCGGCAATGTAGGTACTGAGCAGTGGATTTACTTCAATCTTAGGCGCAGCCACCAAGGATATTTGAGCAGGATGCTATATTTAAATCTTTTAAATTTTGCTTTTTTGTTCCTTAATGCAAAAATATTAACTGCTGCATGGCTTGTTGTCAGTTAGTTACTTGTTGTTGTCGTTGGAAGCCAAATTTGATAGCAAGCATGAGGAGCAGGTTGCTGTTGAAATGTTTAATTATCTACAGATTATCATAAATGAATATTTACAGCCCAGATTGATTTGAGGCTAAGATTACTGATGCTAAAATGCATAATAAATATCATGTTTAATAATGATCAGATCAGTCAGAATCAAGAACATATTTTTGATTTAAAAATGTGGTTCCACAAATGTTTGGTGCCTTTCTGAGTGGCATTAGCTGTATGCATTGTAAATGTGATGTTTTTTATTATATATGGTACAGGTGTGGTGTGCAGTGGGTCAGATCTCTCGTGGAAATGCGTCTGTACCCTGTCTGGGTTCCATACACGCACTATCTACGACATCTCCTGGTAAGTTAAAGCCATAATTTTATTACGAGGAAAGAGATTTAGAATTCCTGCCTCAATGATCATCATAAGCATTGCTGTGCTTTAAATTTGTACCATCTTTTTCCCTGTGCCCCACTTTGGTGTGTGTACATGTCTCCATTATCCCCCCCCCCAGTTCTCTTCCACCTATATGCCTCCCTCTGGTTTCACATTGTAATCTTCTCTCCTTATACCCTTTTATTTTTTTCATCTCTGGCCTTTGTCCACCCTCATCTACCTAGAAAAGCCCCACACTTCTGTAACAACCTGTCCCATGCCAGAATTTGTTCCACCCCCAACTAATTTCTTGCTTTCTACCCCTTAGTAAAATCAGTCTGAAGAAGAATCCTGACCTGAAGTGCTCAAGCGATGCTGCCTAACCTGTTTAGTTCAGGTCCTACAGCCCACCGAGTCCACACTATCCATCATCCTTTCACACTAGTTCTACGTTATGCCACTTTTGTCTCCACTCCTTACACACTCGGGGCAGTTGAGAGGCCAATTAACCAACCTATCTGCTCATCTTTGGCATGTAGTAGGAAACCGTAGCACCCGATGGTCAGGAGCAAACCTGGTTCTCTTGTGCTGTGAGGCAGCGCCTCTATCAGCTGCTCCGCTTTGCCACCGATATTCCGGGACATTGTTTTTTGCTGTAATTGGTATACGTGGAGGACGGGGCAAAGTTATGATTTATTCAGCGGTTAATGATCATCCTTGTCCATTAATGGTTAAATTTACAACACAGAAAAGTGCAGCATATGCACATGCCCTTTGGCCTACAATTAATGTGCCAAACATGATGTCAAGGCCGTCAGGTATGTACTGCACATAACCCACATCCCTCCATTCCAGAACAAGGGGTCACAGTCTAAGGATAAGGGGGAATTCCTTTAGGACCGAGATGAGGAAAACATTCTTTACACAGAGAGTGGTGAGTCTCTGGAATTCTCTGCCACAGAAGGTAGTTGAGGCCAGTTCATTGGCTATATTTAAGAGGGCGTTAGATGTGGCACTTGTGGCTAAAGGGATCAGGGGGTATGGAGAGAAAGCAGGTACGGGATACTGAGTTGGATGATCAGGCATGATCACATTGAATGGCGGTGCAGGCTCGAAGGGCCGAATGGCCTACTCCTGCACCTATTTTTCTATGTTCTATTCCCTGTGCCTATCCAAAAGTCTTTTAAATGTCAATAACGTATCTGCTTAAAACAGCACCCTGGATCCCATTTTGCAGGCACTCACCACCTCTGTAAATAAAAACTTGAATAAGATCAACATCTATATATCTATATCTATCTATACTATTACTAAAACTCTCATCTTCACCACTTACAATCTGCACTTTTTAAAAAATCTGCACAAAAACGGTATCTTATATCGCCAGAATATTTTTGCCACCTTACTCGCCGTTCTCCTCTGCTCCAAGCGCACCACGTTTTGTTCTGAACGGTGGAATATTAGAAAAGTTATGAAGGTTTAAACAATCGTGAGATCCGCAGATTGGTCTTCTCCCCTGTCATTCACCATGAATGTAATGCCCCTTTCTGGGGCGAGGAGAATAAAGCCCCTGAGGCCGGGCGTGAGTCAGTCAGCCCGGAAGCCGTGAGTGAGAGTCGAGTCCAGCACTGAGTCCACGAGCTGTGAGTGAGTGAACTGTGAGTCCACAAGCCGTGAGTGGCTGAACTGTGAGTCCACAAGCTGTGAGTGACTGAAACTGTGAGTCCACAAGGCGTGAGTGACCGAACGATGCGCCCACTAGCCGTGAGTGACTGAACTGTGAGCCCACAAGCCGTGTGATTGAACGTGAGTCGCGCTGAGTTTGGAAGTCCACAAACCGTGAGTGACTGAACTGTGAGTCCACAAGCCGTGAGTGACTGAACTGTGAGCCCACAAGCCGTGAGTGACTGAACTGAGAGCCCACAAGCCATGTGATTGAACGTGAGTCGCGCTGAGTTTGGAAGTTCACAAACCGTGAGTGACTGAACTGTGAGTCCACAAGCCGTGAGTGACTGAACTGTGAGTCCACAAGCCGTGGCTGAGTGAACTGTGAGTCCACGAGCCGTGGCTGAGTGAACTGTGAGTCCACAAGCCGTGGCTGAGTGAACTCTGAGTCCACAAGCCGTGAGTGAGTGAACTGTGAGTCCAGAAGGCACACCACCCCCGCCCACCCATCCCCCTCCCCTCGCTCGCCCCCCCACCAGCCCCTGCCTGAAGTCGTCTCCCATCCCCGGCTACAGAACACTCCCGCCGGCCCCCTCCTGAAGCCTCCCCATCCCCAGCTGTAGGACTAGTCCAAGAATGCATTTGGCCCGCAATGTCCATACCAGCCCTCTGGAAACCAGTCCCTTCGGCCAACAACACCCATACTAGCCATCCAGAAAGCCACCCCCCTCCACCCACCCACTGGCCACCGCCTGAAGCCGTCCCCCTCCCCCACTGGCCCCCGACAGCCCCGCCTGAAGCTAACCCACTCCCCAGGCTGCAGAACGCAACAAGGGACGCAACAAGAAAGATTGGACTGAATAAATCTCCTCTTTAACATTTAAATTGTTAAATATTTTAAGTTATTCACATTTTAAGCTTTAATAAATCCCTTTTCCACTTGCCATGCCCGAAAGCTGCACCTGCGCAGTAATACCTGAGTGTTCTACGTCACAATGGGAACCCAATGGGAGGGAATGGCTGCGCCGCCGGAGAGCCGCTAAGAGTGGGGGGGGGGGATCAGGGGCGTCACAACGGGAATCCGTCTGCCGCGCCTGCGCAGTTGAGGGGGGGCTATGCGTGAGTGGTGGAATATTGCGTTGGGGGATCAGGCCTCCTGTATGAGAATGGGACCCGACGGACCCACTCTGTCTAGTATATTACTTATAGTCTCATCTTGTTTGTTCCTTTCTGTGTGGGATCTGGGACCTATGCCAAAGGGGTACACAGTAGCACTAAAATATTTTGCACCATCTTACTCATCTTTGTCCCGTGGTCGTTCGTATAAAGTTATGTTCACATTGACGTTATATTTTACAAGTTATTGATATTTACAAGTTTTTTTTTTAAAAACACTTTGAGAAGAATATCTGACGCTGTGACAGTTGATCGGAGATTCTGGAAGTTAGCAGCTATGACGTCACAATGGGATCTCACAATCCTCCAATGACAATGGGATCTCATTTACATATGCGGTCGTGAACATTCCGCCACCCAACAATTACATCACATTGGGATCTCAGCTGCCAATCAACAGTGTTGGGATAAGCTCAGCCAGTACAATGAGAGATTTCTTACATTGTTGTAGGGAGAGAGGTGGAGTGGAGAAGAAATGTTAATTAAACATCGCGTTTCGTGGGGGAGTGTGAAAGTGGTGAGGGAGGGAGTGATTGAGGGTAGGGAAAAGGAGAGGGAGGGAGTGGAGGAGAGGGAAGAGACGACGGAGGGTGCAGACGAGGAAGGGGGGAGTGTATGAGCCGTGTTTGCATAGTTCGGGGCTGTGGGTGAGTGGTGGAATATTGCGTTGGGGGAATGGGTACATCACAATGGAATCTCATTTAGATTTCTTGGGAGGAGGTTTTTCATTGTGGGGGTTGAAATACAGGAGATGGTTCATTTACACCATTGTCCAGTGATGTGATGTCTGAAGAACGGTTTCGACCTGAAACGTTGCCCATTTCCTTCGCTCCATAGATGGTGCCTCACCAGCTGAGTTTCTCTAGCATTTTTGTCTACCATGTGATGTAGCAAGTTTCGTTCAGATTCATGGTATATTTTGCAAGTTACTGACATTTTAAACTTTACAAAAAACACTTCCTGGCAATCAGCCCTGTTCGGCATCACAATGGTGTCCCAAATTGCTTCTTTTTTTTTAATCGCCATGTATTTTTTTCGTGTGTGCTTGCCTGGCCTCACAGTGGGGACCCAACGGCTCCACGAGAAAGTTTTGTTCTATTTTTCTAATTGATTGCTGACTTTAGCAGAGCTCCCCCTCCCCTCACCATCAACAACACCACAGTCACATCTGTGGAGTCTTTTAAGTTCCTGGGAACTATCATCTCCAAGGAACTTAAATGGGGGGCTACCATTGACTCCACAGTCAAAAAGGCACAACAGTGGATGTACTTCCTGCAGCAGCTGAGGAAGCACAATCTGCCACAGGCAATGATGGTCCAATTCTATGCGGCCATCGTAGAGTCTGTCCTCACCTTCTGACTGGCTGAGCCAAACATGGTCCGGTTTGGCTCAGCCACCAAGCATGAATCTGGAGGCTGCAGCGAATCGTCCGATCAGCTGAGAATGTTATTGGCTGCAACATTCACTGACAAATTGACAAATTACACTGCAAGGGCCAGGCCGCAAGCGGGTAAGATCATATCTGACCCCTCTCACCCTGGCCACAAACTCTTTGAATCATTTCTCTCTGGAAGGCGACTCCGGATTGTCAAAGCTGCCACAGCCAGACATAAAAACAGCTTTTTTTCCACGAGTAGTAGCTCTACTCAATAACCAAAAATGTTGGCACAAACGGCACCATTTTGAACGTGGCTACACATGTGCAGTTTGGTGGAATTTGGGGGAGCGGTCCCAATGGGTTCGCACTTGGTCTAGTCTCCTTTATATCCTTTGATGTAATCTAGTTTCTAATGTGGATTTCAGGAACATTTACGTTATCTAGATAATCTAGATAATTTCCTGAATTTAAGTAAACCTATTAAAAATAAAGATCCATCACATAACAAATCAACATTGGATCTTTTCTTTCAGGTGTCACCTTACAGGTGCCATAGCAACGGCCTGTGGGGACGATGCGATCAGGATATTTGAGGAGGATCCTGGCTCAGATCCACACCAGCCAACATTCTCACTCACAGCAAATGTCCCAAAAGCACACACTCAGGATGTCAACTGTGTGGTGTGGAACCCAAAAGAGGCTGGACTCTTGGCATCATGTAGCGATGATGGGGACATCAGCATCTGGAGATATGACTTTGAAGATTAGTTGTTCTACATGAACAATTGATACAGGTGTTCCCTGCTTTGCAGTGTGCAAAGGCCGCAGTTTTTAAATTAATCTCTGACTACTTCATGTAACCATTTTCAAATTTGCACTAAAAATTTTACTACTTGAGGTTCTACCTGCCAGTAAATGTTGTACAGAGCATTGGTTACCATTAAGTATAATTTGCCAAAAAATATAATCACCATTTGTTTTAGATCTACATTTAGTATAAAAGCATCTTGTAACATTTGATTACACATTTCTCTTGTTCCTATCGTGTTTAGATGTGGCTAGTTCTTGATGTTTCACCGGATATAAAACTGGAATTCTCCCTAGCCCATGTTCTGATATTTATCATGAGTGAATTCCAAAAAAAAGCTGTTTAATAAAGTAATTCATGCTCATGTTAACGACTAAGATATTTACCGGCAGTTTTGTCACTTTTTCTTACTTAAACTGCATTTCCTCCTGTGTGGTACATGGTTAGATACATACTGAAGAAGGGTCTCGATTCGAAACATTGCCTATTTCCTTTGGTACATAGATGCTGCCTCACCCGCTGAGTTACTCCAGCATTTTTGTCTACCTTTGATTTTCCAGCATCTGCAGTTCCTTCTTAACCATGTATCTAAGGGTTAGCTTTATTTATTTCTCACCTAAAGACAATCAGCTATGATCTTATTGAACGTCAAATTAGAGACCTATTATTTCTATTCTTAAAACCATCTAATTCAGATAAGTGAACCAATGAAAACGGCATGGAAGTACGCCCTTTGGCTCACTATGTATGTAGAGTGATACAGTGTGGAAGCAGGCCCTTCGGCCCAACTCGCCCCCGCAGCCAACGTGACCATTGACAACCCATTCACACTAGTTTTATGATGTCACACCTCTGCCTCCACTCACGACACATGAGGGGCAATTTACAGCAGCCAATTAACATATAAACCTGTGTTTGCCAATAGGATGAAGCCCATACGGTCACAGGGAGAATCCTGAAACTCCATACAGCCCTGAAGTCAGGATTGAACCTGGGTCTCTTGTGCTGAGAGGCAGCAACTCTACCAGTTGCTCCACTGTGCCACCCCTAAGTAGTTGCAGAACCAGAGTCACAGACTCAATCGTGCAGCATAGGCTGGTCAATGTCTGATTTTCAACAAGATGCCTGAATTACAAATAGACAACAAACTCCTTTGTTCACTTATCCCCAACCACCCCCTCTCTAAATATCTTACCCTTGCAACTGCAGGAGATGCAACACATGTCCCCAGATCACTTACCTCACTTCTTGCGTATGGCGTGCACAGCCTAAAGTAGGACAACTTTTTCTGTTTGTGCGGTTGATTGCATTCGTTGAAACAGGGTGGACCACGTGAAGGTTGCAATCTCCCACCCCACCTCACTGCCTTCAAGGGACCCCCAACAGTCCTTTTACATGTGATAGATTCACGTGAACCTCTTCCAACCTAATCTGCACCTGGTATTCCTGATGTGGTCTCCAGTATATGGATGAGATGAAGCAGAGATTGGCAACCATTTTGCCAAACATTTGCACTCGGTCCACCAAGGCAGGATCCTCCTGTTGCTAACCATTTTAGCTCCCCTTCCCATGCATTTGGGCCTCCTCCATTGCCAGAGTGAGGCCACATGTAAACTGGAGGAACAGCACCTCATATTCCACTTGGGTAGCTTACAACGCTGAATTCTCCAACTGTCCACAAAACATCCCCTCCCCTGCAGCCTGGCTGAGTTTGCCATAATCCCTCCCCCCCCCCACCCCTATTCCTAAACAATTTGTACTGTCAATACTAGGTACACAATTTGGAACTCATCCTTTTGCCTCATATCTTGTGTCCAGCTCTGGCCTGTCCAACCATTTGCCTATCACACCCCCACCCCTGCCTGTGTTCACATATCACCTGCCACGTTTTGTCTTGCCCCTCCACTCTCCAGCTTTCCAACTTCCTACCCCTGCAATCAATCTGATGAAGGGCCCCAACCTATCCATGTTCTCCAGGGATGCTGCCTGACCCAGAGTAACCTGCATTTTGTCTTTCCTAACAAATAATACTTCACTCACCCAATCATACATTCAGTAGACACAGAAAGCTGGAGTAACTCAAAGGGTCAGGCAGCATCACTGGAGAGAAGGAATGCGTTACGTTTTGAGTCGAGACCCTTGTTCAGACTGGTTAGAGAAAAGGGAAACGAGAGATATAACCATATAACAATTACAGCAGGGAAACAGGCCTTCTCGGACCTTCCAGTCCGTGCCGACCATTTATTTTCCCCTAGTCCCATCTACCTGCACTGAGACCATACCCCTCCATTCCCTTCCCGTCCATATACCTATCCACTTTACTTTTAAATGTTAAAATCGATTCTGCCTCCACCACTTCTGCAGGAAGATCATTCCACACAGCCACCACTCTCTGAGTAAAGAAGTTCCCCCTCATGTTACCCCTAAACTTCTGTCCCTTAATTCTCATGTCATGCCCTCTTGTTTGAATCTTCCCTACCCTCAATGGGAAAAGCTTATCCACGTCAACTCTGTCTATCCCTTTCATCATTTTAAAGACCTCAATCAAGTCCCCCCTTTAACTTCTGCGCTCCAAAGAATGAAGACCTAACTTGTTCAACCTTTCTCTGTAACTTAGTTGCTGGAACCCAGGCAACATTCTAGTAAATCTCCTCTGTACTCTCTCTATTCCACAGTCCACCGGGGGCGCCGTCGAGTATGGCCACCCTGCCAGCAGCTGTTAGTCTTTTCATTGTTTTTTTATATTTTTAGTTAGTTAAAGTGTTTGTTTTTGGAGGTATTTTAGTCTTTTTATATAAGAGGGGGGGGAGGGGGGAAACTATTTTCTCAGTCCCTACCTGGTCGGAGATGCGGCTTTTCTCCGGGCCGTATCTTCGCCCCTTCCTCGCGGCCTACCCGCAGTCTGGAGCGGCGTTTCCTGCCGGAACCGGCCGGGATTCAGCTTCGGCGGCGGTACACAGCGCTGGGGCGCCATCGTGGAGCGGGCGATGCCTTGCCCGGGTCTCCATACGGTGGAGCTCCGGAGGGCTGGGACCGCCGACTGCAACATCGCGGAGCTGCGGTCTGTGGAGCTTCAAGCCACGGGCGGGCGGCGCTGAACTCTAAACACTGTGGAGCCTGGGATCTCACGCTGAGATCACCAGAGTCGGAGCTCCGACCAGCGTGCCCGTGGACTACGGGAGCTGCGAACTCCGGGGAGGAAGCGGCCGCTCCAGACACTCTGGGCCACTGAGAGTGTTCACCCGAACTGTCGCCAGAACTCCATCATCTGGCGAGTGGGCCTGAAGCATCGGGCTGCCGTAGCAGCAGCTGCAGAGCCCTCAATAGGCCCGACTATGGGTGAACTGGGGATGGGACTGGACTTTGCTGCCTTCCCCCACAGTGGGAACCATTGTGGGGGGATGTTTTTATGTTTTTTGTTAAATACTCTAGTGTTGTGTATTATCTTTATTCATGTGCTGCATTGGCAAGTCAAATTTCACTACACCAATTGGTGTATGTGATAATAAATGTCCTTTGTCGTCTATTTTGTTGACATCCTTCCTATAATTAGGCGACCAAAATTGTACACCATACTCCAGAATTGGTCTTACCAATGCCTTGTACAATTTTAACATTACTTCCCTACTCCTATATTCAATGCTCTGATTTATAAAGGCCAGCACACCAAAAGCTTTCTTTACCACCCTATCTACATGCGATTCCACCTTCAGGGAACTATGCACAGTTATTTCTAGATCCCTCTGTTCCACAGCATTCCTCAATTCCCTACCATTTACCATGTACGTCCTATTTTGATTTTGATTTGGAGATGTGGAGATGCGGTGATGTGGAGAGATAAAGAACAATGAATGAAATATATGCAAAAAAATAATGATCAAGGAAACAGGCCATTTAGTTAGTTGTTTGTAGGGTGAAAATGAGAAGCTAGTGTAACGGTTGGGGAAGGGAGAGGGAATGCCGGGGCTACCTGAAGTGAGAAACATCAATATACCACTGGGCTGTAAGCTGCCCAAGCAAAATATGAGATGCTGTTCCTCCAATTTGTGTTTAGCCTCACTCTGACAATGGAGGAGACATAGGACCGAAAGGTCTGTGTGGGAATGGGAAGGAGAATTAGAGTGCCCAGATTTAATTCTGAAGGTTGTTTTAGATCAGGGTTCGAAATTAGTGGTTGCCCGGGTGCCAATGGCCGCACAAAGTGCTGCTGGGCAACCTAAATGCCGAGTCATTTTGCCCGGCTTGCCACTGCAGATACTGGTTTATACCGAAGATAGACACAAAAACTGGAGTAACTCAGCGGGTCAGGCAGCATCTCTGGAGAAAAGGGCAAGATGTGGTGCGGGGCAAAGATACTAGTTGCGGGGTGATGGAAGGTAGGAGCGAATGAAGGGCCCCGCGCAGCAGCAGCGACAGCGGCTCCACCACCTCCTCCCGCACCTCGCCCGCCCTGATATAGATTGGGTGAATCAAATTGGCAGGGATGCTGAGGAAGAGGATTTCTTGGAATGTATGCGGGATAGTTTTCCAAACCAACATGTAGAGGAACCAACGAGATAGCAGGCTATTCTAGACTGGGTATTGAGTAATGAGGAAGGGTTAGTTAGCAGCCTTGTTGTGAAGATATGTGAAGAGAAAGAAACTAGTTAAAACAAATGTTGGTCCCTTGCAGTCAGAAACAGGTGAATTGATCATGGGGAACAAGGACATGGCAGACCAATTGAATAACTACTTTGGTTCTGTCTTCACTAAGGAAGACATAAATAATCTGCCGGAAATAGCAGTGGAACGGGGGTCAAATAAGATGGAGGAACTGAGTGAAATCCAGGTTAGCCGGGAGGTGGTGTTGGGTAAATTGAACGGATTGAAGGCCGATAAATCCCCAGGGCCAGATAGTCTGCATCCCAGAGTACTCAAGGAGGTAGCCACAGAAATAGTGGATGCATTAGTGATAATTTTTCAAAATTCCTTAGATTCTGGAGTAGTTCCTGAGGATTGGAGGGTAGCTAATGTAACCCCACTTTTTAAAAAAGGAGGGAGAGAGAAAGCTGGGAATTACAGACCAGTTAGTCTAACATCGGTAGTAGGGAAACTGCTAGAGTCAGTTATTAAAGATGGGATAGCAGCGCATTTGGAAAGTGGTGAAATCATTGGACAAAGTCAGAATGGATTTACGAAAGGTAAATCATGTCTGACAAATCTGATAGAATTTTTCGAGGATGTAACTAGTAGAGTGGATAAGGGAGAACCAGTGGATGTGTTATATCTAGACTTTCAGAAGGCTTTCGACAAGGTCCCGCATAAGAGATTAGCACACAAACTTAAAGCACACGGTATTGGGGGTTCAGTATTGATGTGGATTGAGAACTGGCTAGCAGACAGGAGGCAAAGGGTGGGAGTAAACGGGTCCTTTTCAGAATGGCAGGCAGTGACTAGTGGGGTGCCGCAAGGCTCAGTGCTGGGACCCCAGCTATTTACAATATATATTAATGATTTGGACGAGGGAATTCAATGCAACATCTCCAAATTTGCAGATGATACCAAGCTGGGGGGTATAGTTAGGTGTGAGGAGGATGCTTGGAGGCTGCAGGGTGATTTGGATAGGCTGAGTGAATGGGCAGATGCATGGCAGATGCAGTATAATGTGGATAAATGTGAGGTTATCCACTTTGGTGGCAAAAACATGAGGGTAGACTATTATCTGAATGGTGGCAGATTAGGAAAGGGGGAGATGCAATGAGACCTGGGTGTCATGGTACACCAGTCATTGAAAGTAGGCATGCAGGTGCAGCAGGCAGTGAAGAAAGCAAATGGTATGTTAGCATTCATAGCGAAAGGATTTGAGTATAGGAGCAGGGAGGTTCTACTGCAGTTGTACAGGGTTTTGGTGAGGCCACACCTGGAGTATTGCGTACAGTTTTGGTCTCCAAATCTGAAGAAAGACATCCTTGCCATAGAGGGGGTACAGAGAAGATTCACGGGATGTCAGGACTTTCATATGAGGAAAGATTGGATAGACTCGGCTTGTACTCGCTGGAATTTAGAAGATTGAGGGGGGATCTTATAGAAACTTACAAATTCTTAAGGAGTTGGACAAGCTAGATGCTGGAAGAGTGTTCCCGATGTTGGGGGAGTCCAGAACAAAGGGTCACAGTCTAAGGATAAGGGGGAATTCCTTTAGGACCGAAATGAGGAAAACATTCTTTACACAGAGAGTGGTGAGTCTCTGGAATTCTCTGCCACAGAAGGTAGTTGACGCCAGTTCATTGGCACTTGTGGCTAAAGGGATCAGGGGGTATGGAGAGAAGGCAGGTACGGGATACTGAGTTGGATGATCAGCCATGATCACATTGAATGGTGGTGCAGGCTCGAAGGGCCGAATGGCCTACTCCTGCACCTATTTTCTATGTTTCTATGTTGTGCGTGGTCCCTTGGACAAGAGTGACCATAATATGGTTGAGTTCTTCATTAGGATGGAGAGTGACATAATTAATTCAGAAACAAGGGTCCTGAACTTAAAGAAAGGTAACTTTGAGGGTATGAGATGTGAATTGGCCAAGATAGACTGACAATTGATTCTTAAAGGGTTGACGGTGGATAGGCAATAGAAGGCATTTAAAGACTGCATGGATGAACTACAAAAATTGTTCATCCCAGTTTGGCAAAATAATAAATCAGGGAAGGTAGTGCATCCGTGGATAACAAGGGAAATCAGGAATAGTATCAAAACAAAAGATGAAGCATGCAAATTAGCCAGAAAAAGCAGCCTACCAGAGGACTGGGAGAAATTCAGAGTCCAGCAGAGGAGGACAAAAGGATTAATTAGGAAAGGGAAAATAGATTTTGAAAGAAAACTGGCAGGGAACATAAAAACTGACTGCAAAAGTTTTTATAGATATGTGACGTGAAAAAGATTAGTTAAAACAAATGTAGGTCCCTTGCAGTCAGAAACAGATGAATTGATCATGGGAAACAAGGACATGGCAGACCAATTGAATAACTACTTTGGTTCTGTCTTCACTAAGGAAGACATAAATAATCTGCCGGAAATAACAGGGGACCGGGGATCAAATGAGATGGAATTGAGTGAAATCCAGGTTAGCCGGGAAGTGGTGTTAGGTAAATTGAATGGATGAAAGGCTGATAAATCCCCAAGGCCAGATAGGCTGCATCCCAGAGTACTTAAGGAAGTAGTACCAGAAAAAGTGGATGCATTAGTGATAATTTTTCAAAACTCTTTAGATTCTGGAGTAGTTCCTGACGATTAGAGGGTAGCTAATGTAACCCCACTTTTTAAAAAGGGAGGAAGAGAGAAATCAGGGATTTACAGACCAGTTAGTCTAACATCGGTAGTGGGGAAACTACAAGAGTCAGTTATTAAATATGGAAAGTGGTGAAATCATTGGACAAAGTCAGCATGGATTTATGAAAGGTAAATCATGTCTGACAAATTTTTCGAGGATGTAACTAGTAGAGTGGATAAGGGAGAACCAGTGGATGTGTTATATCTGGACTTTCAGAAGGCTTTCGACAAATTCCCACATAAGAGATTAGTATACAAACTTAAAGCACACGGTATTGGGGGTTCAGTATTGATGTGGATAGAGAACTGGCTGGCAGACAGGAAGCAAAGGCTAGGAGTAAATGGGTCCTTTTCCGAATGGCAGGCAGTGACTAGTGGGGTACCGCAAGATTCGGTGCTGGGACCCCAGCTATTTACAATATACATTAATGATTTGGATGAGGGAATTCAATGCAACATCTCCAAGTTTGCAGATGACATGAAGCTGGGGGGCAGTGTTAGCTGTGAGGAGGATGCTAGGAGGCTGCAAGGTGACCTGGATATGTTGGGTGAGTGGGCAAATGCATGGCAGATGCAGTATAATGTGGATAAATAGTAAGATTAAACGAGAACTTACCAGTTTGAAGTTTGATCTTTATTTTATGAGGAGTTGCAATGAGGGATTTCGTGAAGAACCCGCCAGCACGCATGCGCGACATACTTCAAAGCCGCGGTGTGGAATCACAGAAAAACAAAGCCAAGAAATGACTTGTTATAGTAAGATTAAAGAGACTCTAGTTACCAGTTGACGTTATGATCGAGGGTTGGGAGCGGAGGGCACGAAATCCCTCATCGCAACTCCTCATAAAATAAAGATCAAACTTCAAACTGGTAAGTTCTCGTTTAATCTTACTATTTCATTTCGGAGTCACGTGAGTGACTTCGTGAAGACTTCAAAGCTTCTGTGATTTCACGCCCTGGACAACGTCCATGCTATCACACACGCTACTGAAAAGGTGGACAGCAGTAATCAATTTCCGTCACTGTTTCTCTGAAAAAATAATAATATTTATTAATAACAACAAGAAAGGACCCCTCACTGAGGGGGAACTGTATGTTCTCGGCCTGCATCCAGCACGGCTCCTGCGAACATTCCAGGTACGGTGACGGGTTTATTGTAAAACCGTTGAAAAGTGGCTTCACTGGCCCATCCCGCTGTGGCAAGTATCTGGTCCATGGGCACCTCCATGGCCTTTGCCGCCGATGTTGATGCTGCCCTGGTGGAATGGGATTTAAAAACATCAGTGTCAATACCTGCTTTGTTCAAGACGATCCTGAGCCATCGGGATATCGTCTGCACCGTCACTCTATGGTGAGGTTTTTTGTGACTGATGAACAGGTATTGCTCCATTCCCCTTATTTTCCTCGTCACTTTGATATAGTGGCGGATATGGGTGGCTATGCATAGCCTAGCATCAGCGGGGTATGCTGGAAACTCCAGCTGCAGCCCTGTAAACCCAGGTCTATGCTGCTTGAGCAATTCATCAATGAAGAAAGTGACCCGTTCAGGGGTAGAGATCATTCTGTCGATCTTGGCCTTGTGAAGCATTTGCACCCTTTGTGCTGAAGTAAGTGCCATCAACATCACCACCTTCAGGGTGAGTTTGTCCAATTCGAGCCCCGTCATGGGTGACCATGTTCTCAGCAGGGTCAGCACTTTGCCAATATCCCATGTGACGTTGTAACGGGGCCTCGGCGGGTTGGAATTAAATATCCCCCGCATAAGTTTGGAGACCAATTTATCGGATCCTACCTCAATATTGAGGTAAGACGAGAGCGCACTCCTGGCGCTATTGATGGCACTATAGCTGAGATGTTGATCATGGTGTAGCCCCGCAAGAAATTCCAGCACATCTGTGATGGAGACGGAGTCATATGCAACGTCCATGCGGCCACAATAGGATTCCCATTTCCTGATGTACGATAAGTACTGCCGTCTTGAGGACTCCCTGCATGATGCTCCCATGGTATCCATTGTCCTTGAAGATAGACCATACTGAAGTAGTGGCCTGTTCAGATCCTGCAAGCCAATAGATTCAAATGACTATGGCAGGGGTGTGGTTCCCCTGTGGCAGGGTTCGTCACCAATTGTGGGCAACCCTCCAAGAGGACCCATGGTTGACTTATCATTCCAAGGACCACCGGATACCATGATTGCGTAGGCCAGTCGGGTATAATGAGGATGCCCTTGGCAGCATCGAGCTGGATTTTCCGCAATACCCGACTGATGAGGCAGAATGGAGGAAAGGCATAGAAGAACCATTTCCCCCAGTCTAGCGAGAATGCGTCCATCGCCATTGCCCCAGGATCTGGCTCCCATGATACGTATGTTGGTACCTGATGGTTCAACCGTGACGCAAAAAGGTCAATATCCGGTTTACCAAATTTGGCTGTAATTTTGGTGAATATTTGGGGGTTCAACATCCACTCGATGTTGTCATTGAACTTCCGTGACCTGGTGTCCGCCACTGTATTGAGCTCACCTGGCAAGTAGGTAGCTGAGATCCAAATATTCCGTTGAATACACCAGAGCCAAATTGTGTTTGCCAATTCATTGCATGAAATTGACCTGGTACCGCCCATATGATTCAGATAAGCCACCGCAGTGGTATTGTCTATTTGGAGACGGACATGAGTGTTAGTCATGTTTGAACAATAGGCTCTTAGTCCGTGGAATGCTCCTAGCATCTCCAAATAGTTTATCCCTTGTGCTAACAAGAAAGTAGCTTCAAGTGAATCCCATCTACCTCCACAACTGTTATTGTTGTCCGTAGCTCCCCAGCCATGGGAGCTTGCATCTGTTTGTAAGTATACCATTGGACGAGGCACAATGATGGGTTTAAATGAGTTATGGATATTGCCAATCCACCATAGTAACTCAAGTTTTGCCTCAACCGGCAACTGCATGGGTCTATCATAATGTCCAGCATTTAGTTTTAATGCTGTTATTTTTGACCTTTGTAAATTCTGATAGTGTAAAGGTCCATATTGAGCAGCTGGAAATACTGCTACAATTTTGCCAATTACCCTGGCAGTTAATCTGATAGACGGTATACTGGCGCAGACCAGGTTCTTGCATGCTTGAAACACATCACCAACTTTGTTAGTTGGGATGGTGGTGATCATGCGATTGGAGTCTATTGTGAACCCCAAGTAGTCCATGATCTGTGCGGGGAGGAACTTTGATTTGTCTGGATGGATTATAAACCCCATTTGTTGAAAAATTTCCACTGTGGCTGAAACCGCCAACTCTGCGGATTCCAGAGTGTGCCCAATTATCAGAATGTCATCCAAATAGGCCATGACCGTATGATTTTGTCTCCGCAGTGTAGATAACACTGGCTTGAGTAGTTTGGTGAACAGTCTGGGGGCTGTAGTAAGCCCATTGGGCAATGCTTTGTATTGCCAAAGCTGATCCATCCAGGTAAACTTCAAGAACTTCCTATGATGTTTCCGAATGGATACTGAATAGTATGCATCTTTTAAATCAATGCATGCCATGAAGCAGCCCTCCGAAATCAAAGATTTGGCTGTTTCAAATGTGTCCATTTTGAAATGGGTGTATTTTACAAAGGTATTCAAGTGAGTTAAATCTATAATGACCCGGCATCCACCGTCTTTTTTAGTTTTAGTAAATATATTAGACACAAATTCAACTGGTTCATGTGTGGTTCGTTCTATCACACCTTTGTCTTGTAAACTCAAGATTTCAGCATAGCCTTCTGCCAATTCTTTTTTGGAAAGTGCAAATTTGCGATTCGGCATATGCTGGGGTGGAGGCAATTGGCCATGAATAAACTCAATTTCATAACCCTGAATACTTTGCAAGATAAACTCATCTGAAGTGATGGTTTCCCAAGCCTCCTTAAATCCCCGTAATCTGCCCCCAATTCGTGAGGTTAGACATGCAAGTGCATGGAACCCAGACCCCCTTACCTTCATGGTTATCGGTGGTCCCTGGGATTTTTGGTGGGACGTGGAGGTGCTGGGTTTCGTGGTTGGTGCGGAATCCGCATCTTCCATGCTGGCCGCTGAGGGCCTAGTCCTAAAAAAGGCCTGGGCTGATGAGGCTGTTGATATTGAGGAGGTGCCGGAACGTAGGTCCTTGTTGGCCTGTCGGTCTGACCTCGTGGCCTGAAGTAAGGTGTCTTCTTGGCCGAAGGTCTGGCCACAAAATGTGGTCTCATCAGACCTATGGTTTTCGCATGGTCATCGAGCTCTTTGACCTGCTTTGGGAGGTCTTCCCCGAACAGCTGTCTAGGTGGGGGGGTAGGAGGTGCTCTGCATAGTCCCGCAAATTTGGGATTCAAGGAAGGTTTGATAATGCTCTTCCGGAAAGCGTTGATCTCGTACTGCGTATTGCAGAGCAGAGCTAGAGCATCCTCCTGTTCGGTGCTTAGATCAACCCCATCTACCGACTTTGCAAAAGCGGTGATCCCAGACGTAAGTAGTTTTAAAATCCTCTGCAGTTTCACTTCCTGCGCTCTGATGCCCGGGCTGATATTACCCCAGATTGGCATGTTCACAATCGGCACGTGGAGTGAATTGCAGTTCCCTGGAGCCTTGTGTCTCTCCATGGCCTTCGCAAGGACCTCCTCCTGCAATTGATGGTTGGTAAGATAATCTATGGTTGCGGCCAGTTTGATGTTGAGGGGTTGTCCTGATGATACGGGTAACCCGAATTTGGCTGCCACATCCAGCAGATCTTCCTGAGGGACCTCAGGTGCTGCTGGGGCATGTACCAGGATATCCTCCTCATCTGGTCTTATGTTGTCCATAGATGGGGACGGGGATATATCCATGAGTCCCCTGGAGCTGTGTGTGTCCTGTTTCTGATTGAGTAGAACTTGCTCCAATATCCTCTCCATACGATCCAAGCGCCCTTCATCGGGCGGGTGTGGGAGGTAAGAGGCCTCGTGCCCGAAGGAACTCCTGAGGCTTCGATCATCAGTCCGTACCTCGTCGAGGTAATATCGGTACTGTGATGATGTGTCGCTACCAGCCGCCTCGGCGAAGCTGAGCGATTCCCGCGCGGACCTGCTCGAGCGCCTCCTCTTCGCTGAGCTGGACCCGGCTGCCTCAAAGGGCATGGGTGGGGAGAGGTCGGCACCTGACGCCGCAGCGTGGTGACCCGACGTCCGCACGGGCTTGCCGACTGTCCTAAATCTGGACCCAGACGGCGTACAGTCCCGACCGGCCCCCAGCGGGGGAAGCGGTGACCTAGGCGAGGCTCCACCCTTATGACTCCTCCTGGTCCCTCTGGGTGGTGAGTCGACACTGGCCCTTCTTGGTCTGCCAGTGGACTCGGGCCTGCCTGATTCACCAGACCACTTCCTAGTGGCTCCTGGTGAGACCTCAACCCGCGAAGGGCTAGGTAGTGGAATTGTATCCCTGCCTCCTTCAAGAGGGCTCAGGGAGAAGGGCCGTGCATCAGCACGCGAATCCCTTTTGCTGGTCTCTGCAAACGACCCAGTGGGTGAGAGAGAGATGGAGTCAGGATGCACCTGCTCCGGCGCTGTACCGACTGATTGTTCTGCAGGTACCCCGCTAGGGCATAGCTGCGTCGGTAAACCGGATCCTGTGAATACAGGGCTCCCCGGCTTGCGCGCCTTTTTCCCGGCCCGTCCTCCTGCCGTGGAGGGGGGCTCCGGGTTGGGTTGCCGACAACTCCTTGTAGAAGTTTTACGGCCTTTATTTTTCTTGCTGTCCATGTCTCTGTGGAAGAAAACACAATTACTTACACAGAACAACCAACTCAAGGTTGTTAGTACTTACCTGAGTGGCCCTTATGAAGGGCTGGTGATGAGCCGCGCTCCTCTCCAGCCGTCGACTGCAATGCGAGCGACGATATGTCGCGCATGCGTGCTGGCGGGTTCTTCACGAAGTCACTCACGTGACTCCGAAATGAAATGTGAGGTTATCCACTTTGGTGGCAATAACAGGAAAGTAGACTATTATTTGAATGGTGGCTGATTAGGAAAAGGGGAGATGCAATGAGACCTGGGTGTCATGGTGCACCAGTCATTGAAAGTAGACATACAGCTGCAGCAGGCAGCGAATGGTATGTTAGCATTCATAGCAAAGGGATTTGAGTATAGGAGCAGGGAGGTTCTACTGCAGTTCGACAGGGTCTTGGTGAGGCCACACCTGGAGTATTGCGTACAGTTTTGGTCTCCTAATCTGAGGAAAGACATTCTTGCCATAGAGGGAGTACAGAGAAGGTTCACCAGACTGATTCATGGGATGTCAGGACTTCCATATGAAGAAAGACTGGATAGACTCGGCATGTACTTGCTAGAATTTAGAAGATTGAGGGGGGATCTAATAGAAACGTACAAAATTCTTAAGGGTTTGGACAGGCTAGATGCAGGAAGATTGTTCCCGATGTTTGGGAAGTCCTGAACAAGGGGCCACAATTTAAGGATAAGTGGGAATTCTTGTAGGACCGAGATGAGAAAAACATTTTTCACACAGAGAGTGGTGAATCTCTGGAATTTTCTGCCACAAAAGGCAGTCGAGGCCAGTTCGTTGGCTATATTTAAGAGGGAGTTAGATGTGGACCTTGTGGCTAGGGGGTATAAGGGGGTATGGAGAGAAGGCAGGTACGGGATACTGAGTTGGATGATCAGCCATGATCATATTGAATGGCGGTGAAGGCTCGAAGGGCCGAATGGCCTACTCCTGCACCTATTTTCTATGTTTCTATGATAATGGCCGCGGCGATAACCGCTTTAAAACAAAACCCTCCCGCACATCGAGGCCGGGAGGAGGGAGGAAGGGGGAGGCCCCCTCCCGCCGTCTGAAGCAGCTGCACCTGTTGGCTGGCGGAGGAGGGGAGACGGTGGCGAGGAGATCCCAACTGCCTCCCCCTTTGGCGGTGGACAGGGATGGCCAGGGCAGCGGCGCGATGATGCCGGCGTTGTCCGAGGAGCGCTGACCAGCCTTCCTCCCCCTCTCCCCCCTCTCTCTCTCTCTATCTTGTACGCCCCCTCCACCCCACTTGTCCTGATACCCCTCCTCTCCATCCCACACTGATCCCCATTCCCACCTCTATTCAGTCCTCACTGACATCCCCTGTGCTCCCCTCCCCATCTATTTATCCTGGACTGATCACCCTGTCCACCTCGCATTGATTCTCCTGCCACTCCCCATCCATCCTACACTGGTCCCCAAATTCATCTTGTACTGACCCTCCTTCCCATCCATCCTGCACTACTCCCCACCCATTCATCCTGCACTGCTCCCCCCAGCCATCCTGTACGGATCCCCTCCCCATTCATCCCGTACTGACCCTCCCCCCCCTCCATTTATCCTGCACCGATCCCCCCATCCATCCTGTAGTTATCTCCACTTTCATCATTTACCGAACCCCCCATTCATCCTGTAGTGATCCCCCATTTATCCTGCAGACCCTCCGATCCACACTGTGCTGACCCCCCCCACCCCATTCATCCTGCGCTGAACCCCCCCATCCATCCTGAAGAATTCGAGAAGAATTCAAGAAGAATGGGGGGTATCAGACTGAAGGGTCTCGACCCGAAACGTTGCCGATTTCCTTTGTTCCATAGATGCTGAGAATCACACCCGCTGAGATTCTCCAGCACGTTTGTCTACCCCCATTCATCGTGTACTAATCCCTCCATTCATCCTGAACTGACCACCTCCCCATCCATTCCGTACTGATCCCCCCATTTAACCCCACTGACATCCCTCACTCTCCCCTCGCACTTTTACCTGCCTCAATCCATCCATTACGCCCACCGATTGCCTTCTCAATCCCCCCCCCCCCCCCCCCCCGGCGATGTCCATCCCGCACTGATTCACACCTCCCCTCCCCCCCTCCCACCCAATTGTGCTGGAAATGTCTTCAAAGCAAACACTGACTATGTTTGATAATGAAATGCAATCAAATGTCTTCTAATTCCCAATGTTATTATTTGTTTTAATCCATAAAGATGGATTAATTAAATTGTGAACACGTGAAACATTAAAACCGTAGTGTTCGATTGTCACTGCTACCGTTGACACGTGATTACAGATTCATTTTAACAGCAAATCAATGCTCTTACTATGGAGGGTTACACAAAAAGCTGGAGAAACTCAGCGGGTGCAGCAGCATCTAAGGAGCGAAGGAGATAGGCGACATTTCGGGTCGAGACCCTTCTTCATACCCTTCTTACTATGGAGTATCAGTACTGTAGTTATTTAATGAGCAATATTCACAACTATATGTTGGATTTATCCAGGTTTTACTTCTAGACCTGTTGGTTTGACGTCAGTGGTGGGCAAATTAATGGAAAGGATACTCAGAGATAATATATATAAGCATCTGGATAAACAGGGACTGAGCAAGAACAGTCAACATGGATTTGTGCCTGGAAGGTCATGTTTGACAAACCTTGAATTTTTTTAAGAGGTTACTAGGGAAATTGATGAGGGTAAAGCAGTGGATGTTGTCTATATGGATTTCAGTAAGGTCTTTGATAAGGTTCCCCATGGAAGGTTGGTTAAGAAGGTTCAATCTTTGGGTGTTAATGGCGGAGTAGCAAGATGGATTCAACAGTGGCTGAATGGGAGATGCCAGAGAGTAATGGTGGATGGCTGTTTGTCAGGTTGGAAGCCGGTGACCAGTGGGGTGCCTCAGGGATCTGTGTTGGGTACACTGTTGTTTGTCATGTACATCAATGATCTAGATGATGGGGTGGAAAATTGGATAAGTAAGTACGCAGATGATACTAAGATAGGTGGTGCTGTGGATAATGAAGTAGATTTTCAAAGTCTACAGAACGATTTGGGCCATTTGGAAGAGTGGGCTGAAAGATGGCAGATGGAGTTTAATGCTGATAAGTGTGAGGTGCTACATCTTGGCAGGACAAATCAAAATAGGACGTACATGGTAAATGGTAGGGAATTGATGAATGCTGTGGAACAGAGGGATCTAGAAATAACTGTGCATAGTTCCCTGAAGGTGGAATCGCATGTAGATAGGGTGGTAAAGAAAGCTTTTGGTGTGCTGGCCTTTATAAATCAGAGCATTGAATATAGGAGTAGGGAAGTAATGTTAAAATTGTACAAGGCATTGGTGAGACCAATTCTGGAGCATGGTGTACAATTTTGGTCGCCTAATTATAGGAAGGATTTCAACAAAATAGAGAGAGTACAGAGGAGATTTACTAGAATGTTGCCTGGGTTCCAGCAACTAAGTTACAGAGAAAGGTTGAACAAGTTGGGTCTTTATTCTTTGGAGCGCAGAAGGTTAAGGGGGGACTTTATCAAGGTCTTTAAAATGATGAAAGGGATAGACAGAGTTGACGTGGATAAGCTTTTCCCATTGAGGGTAGGGAAGATTCAAACAAGAGCGCATGACATGAGAATTAAGGGACAGAAGTTTAGGGGTAACATGAGGGGGAACTTCTTTACTCAGAGAGTGGTGGCTGTGTGGAATGATCTTCCAGCAGAAGTGGTGGAGGCAGGATCGATTTTAACATTTAAAAGTAAAGTGGATAGGTATATGGACGGGAAGGGAATGGAGGGGTATGGTCTGAGTGCAGGTAGATGGGACTAGGGGAAAATAAATGGTCGGCATGGACTGGAAGGGCCGAGAGGGCCTGTTTCCGTGCTGTAGTTGTTATATGGTTATATGGTTCTACAGTCGGTCATATACATCACAAATTTGGTCAGGAGATATTTCAGTTAAAATTTTAACGTTAATTCTGAATGATGGAAACAGCGTTTATCAATCTTTTTTTTTAAATCTGGTGCATACAAACTGGGTATCTTCATTGCTGTTCACAACACATACATCTAATCTGAATGTCCGGTAATGTGGCATTTGGCACCTTTAAACATATTACCAAAAGAACATTTGCTGCAGTTATGTGCTTTGGCCACCTCTTGTCAGTTAGTATAATGTTTAACCTGTCAGATGGGTAAAGTCGGCTCTAACAGCTATTATAAAATGCCGTTAGAAATGTCCTTGCAACCTGTGGATAAATGTTGTGGGAAGCAAGAGTGTTTCTGTGCCAATAGCAATAATGACCTATGCTATGGCCATGTCATGATAATTTTCGGTCCTTCACAGAAAACATGCTTGCATCAATCTGGAGTGTGCATGGTTAAGCATGTATGTTCCCATGGTCCAGGATTTATTGACACAGGTTGATCATACGCTGAATAATACAACCACATTTTTGTTTGGAAGTGGAAAGAATTAATAGAAATTGCATTAATTGGAATGTGTAAAAAGAGTTGAGATTCTGTATTATAATTTTGCTGCATGTCATTGTGGTATATATCATGTCTTGATTGGTGAATATGTTTAGTTTGTGACTTTATTTGAAGCAGAAATAATATGTGAATGCTTCATTGAGCATAATTCCAACTGGTAACTACGAACTTCGTCCGAGCACATTATCGCACGCGTCATGCAAGCCTTCTTAAATGACCACCTAAACTGTCATTTGGTAACCTAAAAAGCTGCCTAGGTTGCCCGGCTGGTAACAGGCAAAAAAAAAGCCCTGTGGATGCATAAGAAATAGAACCAATGAAGCATTTTCTAGCTACCACTGAGTGCAGACTTGTGAAGAACAAAATTGTTGAAAAATGTATTACAAAGGCATTTCACATTTTATTTGGAGGAACGGGTCACATGTAAGAAACGGTCTGACATAGCTCAATCTTAGACTCACGATCGGCTTAAATGTACACGTAGCGAAGGAATTCTTGTAAAAATCACTTGGTTAACTTTAAACTCTGGATATATTTTGAATAAACCGTAGAAGCCTGTGATAAAGATCTAAATACTGCTGAAAGCAGCCAACACACTGCTGCTCAAGCCCTCTGCCACACTTGAACATAGAACAGTTACTGGAAAATACAATCCACAACAAAAACATATCCATTTCTTTTTCTTTTAAATCAGGTGTTAAAAGCGAAGTAGGTCACTGTCTAATTACAGATGGATGTGTGGGAAGTTCCAAACAGCAACAGCCATCAGGGAACTTGGATTGAACTGTTCAGTCAGAGTCACTCTCGCCTTCGCTGTCTGCCTCTTTGACATCAATGCTGAATTTGTACTCCTGGTCACAGCCCATGTACGCATCACTCATGAAATACAGTGTGTAGTGTTGCGCACTAGGAGCTGGTGCAAGAAAGTCTAGTTTCACCTGAAAAATAATTAGAATTCATTACGTGAAGGCAGTATTATGCAAGAGCTAATTATGTTAATCTATGTTCGTTTTAAGTCATTTTTGCATTTTTGTGCACACATTGTTTTCTGGGCTGTCAGTTGCTAGCAAGTGTTGGCATGACAACAGTAAAGAATTATGGAGCTTTGTCCCTTTGGTGGTTTGGTGTTTGTTCAGCACCAGCTACAATGTCACAGAGTAAATGAAGAGATTCCTGTAGGAGCCAACCCTGTGAACTACAAATGTCCAAATATTACTTCAAAATGGCAGGATTACAGGATCATAGTTCGTTGAAATTAGCGTCACAGGGTGGTCAAAATGGCTTTTGGCACATTGGCCTTCACCGTCAGAGCAATGAGTAGAGGAGTTGGAAGGTGTATAAGACTATGGTGAGGCCACATTCTGTGTATTGTGTTCAGTTTTGCACCGTGTTATAGGAAAAAGGGTGTCAAACCGGAAAGGGTGCAGAGTAGATTAACGAGGATGTAGCCAGGACTCGGGCTGAGCTATAGGGAGAGGTTAAGCAGGTAGGACAATATTCCTTGGAGCGCAGGGGTGATCTTATAGAGGTGTACAAAATCATGAGAATAGATCGGATAGACTCAGAGTCTCTTGCCCGGAGTAGCAGAATGGAGACTATAGGTCATAGGTGGAAGTAGTACGTAGGCAGGTAGTATCGTAATGTTTAAGAAACATTTAGACAGGTACATGGATAGGACAGGTTTAGAGGGATATGGGCCAAATGCAGGCAAGTGGGACTGGTGTAGATGGGACATGTTGGCCGGTGCGGGCATTCACCGTCACTTATGCATCATTGTCAATACTTATGAAGAATCATCTCCCTCCCTCGAGCAAAGCGATGGACAAACCTTGGCCTTCTGCTGTAGGGTCAGCCTCTTGATGGAAATCAAGCTGTTTGACTTGGGGTCGCCAACCACCACCCACCATCCTTCCTCGCGTTTCTGAAGGAGAGTGAACAAAGCTCAGATAATTAGAGAGTACTATGAAAAGCACTGGCAATGGCTGAAGGTTTCTGGCTGGTTGATCTACTCACTTGAGGGAACAGGGGTGCAATGACAGGCCCGGTCACCTCTTCCTCACGCTCCAGTTGTACCATTACCACCACCGAGGAACCGCTGCACAAAAATGCAAATTATGTCCACATGAGTGACTGACAGCTATCGCCGTTAAAAATATACATACAGTTCCCTCCATAATGTTTGAGACAAAGACCTCTGTACTCCACAATTTGAGATTTGTAATAGAAAAAATCACATGTGGTTAAAGTGCACATTGTCAGATTTTAATGAAGGCCATTTTTATACATTTTGGTTTCACCATGTAGAAATTACAGCTGTTTATACAGCATTTCAGGGCACAATAATGTTTGGGACGCATGGCTTCACAGGTGTTTGTAATTGCTCAGGTGGGTTTAATTGCCTCATTCATGCAGGTATAAGACAGCTCTCAGCACCCAGTCTTTCCTCCAGTCTTTCCGTCACCTTTGGAAACTTTTATTGCTGTTTATCAACGTGAGGACCAAAGTTGTGCCAATGAAAGTCAAAGAAGCCATTATGAGACTGAGAAACAAGAATAAGACTGTTAGAGACATCAGCCATAGGGTAACCCACGCTTTGTCTGCTATTTCCTTCTATGTTGAGTCAGTTTTCATTCACCATTGTATGAGCCACAGTCATAGTCAGTGGCATATTGGCAATGCAAGCTGGTGTCGTAATGCCTGCACAACATTACATTTCTGTTCCTGATGTGCTTCTAGACACTTATAAGATTCTGAGAAACAGATAGAATAGATTGTCAGCCCTTTCTCCTGAGTAGCGAAAATCTAAAAGAGAAGGGCTTGAGTGAGAGAGGAGAAATGTAAAGAACATCTGAATGGAAAGGGTTTTCACACAGAAGGTGGTTGTTATGTGGACCAAGCTTCCAGAGGATATGCCAGCATAGTAATGATTTTTAAAAAGCATTTGGGCTGGTACTTGGGATGCAGGCAAATGGGATCGGTATTGCTGGTCACCGGGCGGCATGGACAAGTGGGGCTGAAGAGAACCACATTAGACTGCACTTGTCAACTATTAACCCACTTTCACTCACTAAACCTGTCAATATCTCTTTTCTGTTGCCTCGGCCATCAACACTTTGTCTTTTAGTAAATGACTCTCACCTTTTGATGTTTTCTTTCTCAATCACCTCATAGGAGAGCTCAATGTTGGGGTAGCGGTTACAGAATCGGGCAACATCCATCATCTGTGCGTCGGTGAGCTGAAGGAGCATGTTGCGTTCATCATCCTCCATTTCCATGATATCGAAGATACTGTCCGTTCCCTACAAGAAAACCACTGCACATTACCAACAAATAGACCTCCCGTTACAGCCAACTCAATCAGTCAGTTCCCAAACTAGGGCAAACTTTCATATTCACAAGATTAGAACATAGAAGAGTACAGCACAGGAATAGGCTCTTTGCTCCACAATGTGCCGAACATGAGGCCAAGACCAACACTTTTCTGCCAGCTAACAATCTATATTCCTCCATTGCCTGTATATCCATATGCTATCTAAAAGCCTTTTAAATGACACCATTGTCTCTACCCTATTTATGCCTCTCATAATATTCTATACAACTTCATTTTATATTCAATACATAATCCGTATATAATATAATTTTATATTGAATTCATTGAATTGAATGAATAATTGAATCAATAGACAATAGGTGCAGGAGTAGGCCATTCAATGTGATCATGGCTGATCAACCCCAATCAGTACCCTGTAGCTGCCTTCTCCACATATCCCCTGACTCCAATGAGCCTGCACTCTATTAGACTGCAATATAGTGGCACCAGGTGTACCCTCAGCCTGTGATGCAGCAGAGAAAACCAAGCAGGTATGTCCAACCTCTCCTTACTCGCTAGTGCAGGCAGCATTCTGGTAATCTGCGCCCTCTCCAAGGCCACAACATCCTTCCTGTAATGAGGTGCACACAAATCCAGATGTGGTCTAACTAAAATCCTATAAAGCTGCAACATGATTTCCTGATTCTTGTACTCGTGCTCGGACTGATGAAGGCAGCATACATCGTGCTCAGCCTGATGAAGGCAGCATACTGTCCGCCTTCTTTACGTTGCTGCTTTCAGGGAGCTGTGAACTTGGACCCAATACTCTGTACATCAATGCTGTTAAGGGTCTTGTCATTAACTGTATACTTTCCCCTCACATTGAACCTGCCAAAGTGCAACATTTGTCCACCGGTGATGGGATTAAACTCCACCTGCCCGTTTCTGTAGCTGATCTATATCCCACTGTACACTTTGGCAACCTTCCTCACTGCTTGCAAATCCAGCCGTCTTGATTTTATGCAATATCTATTATATTTCTGGGAATTACCCATTCTGCTCAATTTCTCTCCCCTGTTCTGGTGCCAATATAAGATGCCAAGTAATTATGTATTTGGCAGTAGATAATGTAAAGGAAAGGATTTATTGCTGCAGCCTCCAGTGCTTAGTTGTAGTTGCTGTATCATTATAAGTGTCCAGTGGACACATGCCAGTTCCCCCACCATTCCATTCACGCTGCCAATACTAATTAAGTTTGACCATTTGGAAGGCAGCCAGGTTCTTACCCTGTCCGTACAGCGCTTGACATGTTCCGATGTGAAATGTGGAAGCTGCTTCAGGTACGAGTCCTTGGACCACATGGCCTGTGTGACCATCTGGGCCAGTTCCATTGCAGCCAGCGCTGGGCTGAGCCAGCCGTTGCTGGACAGCACGTCCACACAAGCTTGGATTAAACGGATGGCCTGGGGAAAGAAGCAGCGCAGTGGAGGTCAGCACATGCGAGAACAACCCGAGTCTAGCCAACCACATGCTAAATAGTTTACAACACTGGGCCTAAGTCAGCCACTCACTTTGCTGAGGATCTCCTCCGTGTCAGACTGCAGTTCAGCGCTCAGCTGCATGCGGGAGAGGTGAGCCTGCAGGAGGAGGTTCGTCTTCACATGCGGGTCGTTGAATTTTGGGTTGTTCAGTTTGTGTGGAACCTTCTGGTACAGCTGTTAATTACAAGGAATAAGGATGTCTTTTGAGGAACATAAGACCGACAATGCATCGATTAATTGACAGCGTAACCCCGCTCTGTCCCCACCAACAGCCTCGAGCGATTCCTAATTCCACTCACCTGCCGCAGCAGATTATCCTCATGGTGCCTGATGGGAATATTTTCATACTCTGCCGCATTGGAGATGATTTCAATCAGGCCTCGGATCTTGGTTTTGGCATTCAGAGACATACTGAACAATTCTATAAATCAAACACGCACACAAAAAGAAAATCAGTTACCAGTACCATTTCTGCAGCACGACTAACATCGCCTGGCAGCTGGGACTGGCTTAGATGCGGCATCTTGATCGGCATGGGCCAGTCGGGCCAAAAGGCCTGTTTGCTTGCTGTATGTCGCAGTGTAAATAGGCCACGTCCCTTCAATGGCACAGAGATGTATTAGAGAGTGAACCTGTGGCATTGGTGTTTGGAATGTACATACACAAGTTTATTGTAGGAATGAAACTCACAATGAACCTCATATTTCGCTTGGGTAGCTTACACCCCAGCGGTATGAACATTGACTTCTCCAACTTCAAATAATCCTTGCTTTCCCTCCTCTCACTCCATCCTCCCCCCCTTCCCAGTTCTCCCACCACTCTTACTGTCTCTGACTACATTCTATCTCTGTCCCGCCCACTCCCCTGACATCAGTCTGAAGAAGAGTCTCGACCCGAAAACGTCTCCAGGGATGCTGCCTGTCCCGCTGAGTTACTCCGGCACTTTGTGTTTAAACAGCATCTGCAGTTGTTTCCTTCAAAATTTGGTTTTCTGGAGCTTACCAATGGTGGTGTAGTTGATGTAATAATAAGCTGCAATCATTCCCAAGTTCAGCGGCGCCACATCCATCTCATCCTCGATGCTGATGCACTTGGACTGCTCCAGGTCATTCAGGGTATTTTCCACCAGCTGTGAGAGGTGATCTGACAGATGTCTGTGTGACACTCCTGCAATGCAAACACAGCACATAGTAGTTGGCAGAAGAGCTAAGTGGGGACTATTACATTCACATATACTTACTCGCAGCACCTGAAAATCAATTCTGAAACAGAAATTAGATGAAGTAGTATCAGGTGAACTGATACTACAGGTTACACTGGAGGCACAGGCAGCTGGAGAACGCTCACTGCCCAAGTGCCTCTAACAGGTGCATGCTGAAACGTGGCACACCGCAACACATCCGGCTCATTTACATTCTCCCATTGAAGATACTCGATGTGATCAACTGAAGCATCAATTGAAGTTTCCAATTGGTATTTCAAAATATTTTTCAATTTGTATTTCAAGTCAAGTCGAGAGAGTTTATTGTCACGTGTCCCAATGATGAGTTGATGTTTAAATTCCACTGCTTAATCCAAGGATAATAGAATAGTAGAGAACAGGTAAAGGATGAAGAAAGAACTCACATTTTTATTAACCTGTTTCCTACCTTTGTTTTAGAGGTGCAGCGTGGAAACAGACTCTTCAGACCACCGGGTTCGCTCCGACCAGCAATTCCCGCACACTAGCACTATCCTACACCCATTAGGGACAACTTTTACATTTACCAAGCCAATTAATCTACAAACCTGTACGTCTTTGGAGAGTGGGAGGAAACCAAACATCTCGGAGAAAACCCACGCAGGTTACATATGTGGAGAACATACAATCTCCGTCCAGACAGCACCCGTAGTCGGGATCGAACCTGGGTCTCCAGCGCTGCATTCGCTGTAAGGCAGCAACTCTACCGCTGCGCCACTGTGACCACCCTTAATATTCTCCGATATTCTACATCACAAAGCACTTGAAGTGTAGTCACTGCAACATTACAGTAAATGTAGCAGCTAAATTGCTCACGTTAAGCTTTCACAAACAGCAGGGAGTCAAATGGCTGGTCTGAGGAAAAGGTTGTCACGACAGAAGAAAGGGCGGGAGGAAATGAAAGGAGAGAACACCATTATTATCCAAATAGCACTGAGTATTTCACATCAGCCACGGAGTTCAGAAAGAACTGCATTTTAATATCTCATCTGAAAGACAGCAGCTCTGACAATGCTACACTGACTGTACTACACTGGAATGTCAGCTTGGATTATGCAGTGGAATTTAAACATCAACTCATCTGACCAAAAGGTGCAAGTGCCAGTCAGAAAATTCAGCTGAATCAAAGGGTCACATACACACCCTGTAAATTGTAGTAATTTGGATTCTGGGTCATCCTTCGGTAGAGGAAGGTCCAAGTCAGGTAGTCCACAGCATCCTGCTTGTTCTCTATGGTTTTGGTGACAATCTCCGCATTGAAATGGTCATGCAGGCAGTGGTCAAGATGGGACTCAACAGGCAGTGGCTCATACAGGAACTTCTTGAAGAAATCCTGGAACAAAGGATGAATCCAGGTGTCAGTAACTGTACACATAATGTTACATAGAACATAGGTACAGGAGTTGGCCATTCGAGCCATCACCGTCATTCAATGTGATCATGTCTGATCATCCACAATCAGTACCCCATTCCTGCCTTCTCCCCATATCCCTTGATTCCGCAAGCCCTAAGAGCTCTATCTAACACTCTTGAATGCATCCAATGAATCGGCCTCCTGAGGCAGAGAATTCCACAAAATTCACAACTCCGGGTAATTTTCCTCATCTCAGTTGTAAATGGCCTACCCCTTATTCTTAAACTGATGTTGGGGGTTCTAGATACCCCCAACATCAGGAACATCTTTCCTGCATCTAGCGTGTCCAATCCCTTAATAATTGTATATGTATCAATAAGATCCCCTCACAGCCTTCTAAATTCCAGTGAATGCAAGCATGTCGTTCCATTCTTTGATCATATGACTATCCCGCCATCCCGAAAATTAACCTGGTGAACCTACGCTGCACTCCCTCAATAGCAATAATGTCCTTCCTCAAATTAGGAGACCAAAACTGCATACAATACTCCAGGTGTAGTCTCACGAGGGCCCTGTACAACTTCAGTAGGACCTCTTTGCTCCTAAACTCAAATCCTCTCGTTATGAAGGCTTTCTTCACAGCCTGCTGTACCTGCGTGCTTACTTTCAGTGACTAATGTGCAAGGACACCCAGGTCTTGTTGCACTTCTCCTTTTTCTAATCTGACACCATTTCGATAATAATCTGCCTTCTTGTTCTTGCCACCAAAGTGGATAACCTCACATTTATCCACATTATATTGCATCTGCCATGCATCTGCCCACTCAACCAACCAATCCAAATCACCCTGCATCCTCATAGCATCCTCTTCACTGTTCACAGTGCCACCCAGCTTTGTGTCATTTGCAAATTTGCTAATGTTACTTTTAATTCCTTCATCTAAATCATTAATATAAATTATAAATAGCTACGGTCCCAGCACCGAACCTTGCGGTACACCACTAGTCACTGCTTGCCATTCTGAAAGGGACCTGTTAATCCCTACTCTTTGTTTCCTGTCTTCCAACCAATTTTCTATCCATGTCAATACACTACCCCGAATACCATGTGCCCTAATTTTGCCCACTAATCTCCTGTGTGGGACCTTATCAAAGGCTTTCTGAAAGTCCAGATACACTACATCTACTGGCTCTCCCTTATCCATTTTATTTGTTACATCCTCAAAAAATTCCAGAAGGTTAGTCAAGCAAGATTTCCCCTTTGTAAATCCATGCTGACTTGGACCGATCCTGTTACTGCTATCCAAATGTGCGGCTATCTCATCTTTTATAATTGACTCCAGCATCTTCCCCACCACCGATGTCAGGCTAACTGGTCTATAATTCCCTCCTTTCTTAAAAAGTGGGATGACATTAGCTACCCTCCAAACCACATCTATAGAACATTGGAAAATGATCTTCAATGTGTGATCTGGATGAAGGGGTGGTAAATTGGATTAGTAAGTATGCAGATGATACCAAGATAGGGGTGTTGTGGATAATGAAGAGGATTTCCAAAGTCTACAGAGTGATTTAGGCCAGTTGGAAAAATGGGCTGAAAGATGGCAGATGGAGTTTAATGCTGATAAATGTGAGGTGCTACACCTTGGCAGGACAAATCAAAATAGGACGTACATGGTAAACGGTAGGGAATTGAAGAATACAGTTGAACAGAGGGATCTGGGAATAACCGTGCATAGTTCCTTGAAGGTGGAATCTCATATAGATAGGGTGGTAAAGAAAGCTTTTGGTATGCTAGCCTTTATAAATCAGAGCATTGAGTATAGAAGCTGGGATGTAATGTTAAAATTGTACAAGGCGTTGGTGAGACCAAATCTGGAGTATGGTGTGCAGTTTTGGTCACTCAATTATAGGAAGGATGTCAACAAAATAGAGAGGGTACAGAGGAGATTTACTAGAATGTTGCCTGGGTTTCAACAGCTAAGTTACAGAGATAGGTTAAATAAGTTAGGTCTCTATTCTCTGGAGCGCAGAAGGTTAAGGGGGGACTTGATAGAGGTCTTTAAAATGATGAGAGGGATAGACAGAGTTAATGTGGACAAGCTTTTCCCTTTGAGAATAGGGAAGATTCAAACACGAGGACATGACTTTAGAATTAAGGGACAGAGGTTTAGGGGTAACATGAGGGGGAACTTCTTTACTCAGAGAGTGGTAGCGGTGTGGAATGAGCTTCCAGTGGAAGTGATGGCGGCAGGTTCGTTGGTATCATTTAAAAATAAATTGGATAGGCATATGGATGAGAAGGGTATGGAGGGTTATGGTATGAGTGCAGGCAGGTGGGACTAAGAGAAAAAAGTTGTTCGGCACGGACTTGAAGGGCCGAGATGGCCTGTTTCCGTGCTGTAATTGTTATATGGTTATATGGTTATATGGTGTCCATGATTTCTAGAGCCACCTCCTTGAGTACCGTGGGATGCAGACCATCAGGCCCTGGGGATTTATCAGCCTTCAGTCCCATCAGTCTGCCTAACACAATTTCCTGACTAATGTGAATTTCCTTCAGTTCCTCCTTCACCCTAGATCCTCTGTCCCTTAGTACATCAGGGAGATTGTTTGTGTCTTCCTTAGTGAAGACATAACCAAAGTACCTGTTCAACACGTCTGCCATTTCCTTGTTCCCACCAGGGGCGGTGAACAATTGGCAGCCCCGCCAACAGTCTGTATGTCTTTTCGTCTTTTTTTAAATTTTTAGTGTGTTTTAAAAGTTTGTGTAAATGTTCTCCGGTTTGTTTTATGTGCGGGTGGGAGAGGGCGTCGGGAAAACCTTTTTTTCAGTTTCTTACCTTGCCGGAGATGCGCTTACTTTCCGGATGGTGTCTCCGGTCGCTCTGCGGCCTACCATAGATGGAGCTGGAGGCCTCCTCGGAGTGACCGTGAGCGCCCCTGTGGGGCGTGGACTTAACATCAGGGTCAATCCCTTGCCTGCGGACTTTAGCATCGAGCTCCCAGTCTCGGGAGAAGCTAGTCGGGAGCTCCAACAAACGCAGAGGATCAACCATATCGCTGGCGCGGTGGATCTGACAGCCCCCCAATGCAGGAGCTGATCGCCCCGATGCGGGGGGCCCAAACGCCGCCAGCTACGGGAGTCGAGATCGTCCTGTCAACGGAGGGCTCGAGGCCCCCGACCGCGGGGGAGCAAACTAGGGAAGAGATTGAACTTTCTTTTTCACCTTCCATTACAGCGTGGAATGTGTGGAGTCTATGATGGATGTTTATGTTAAAATGTAGTTTGTATGTTCTGTTGCTTTTTATTGCATGAGTGACTTGGCAAATGAAATTCCTCGTAGGTTACAAAACATACTTGGCTAATAAAGTATTATAGTGACTGTGATAATAGGTTCACCTGTTTCTGTCTTCAAGGGACCCACATTTGTCTGAACTAATCATTTCCTTTTCACATACCTAAAGAAGCTTTTATTATCCTACTTTATATTCTCACCTTCGTACATCATCTTGTCTCCCCTGATTGCCTTTTTAGTTACCTTCTGTTGTTCTTTAAAAGTTTCAAAATCCTCTGGCTTCCCGCTCATCTTTGCTATGTTATACGTCTTCCCTTTTAGTTTTATACTGTCCTTGACTTCCCTTGTCAGCCACGGTTGCCGCTTACTCCCCTTAGAACCTTTCCTCCTCTTTGGAATGAAATGATCCTGCATCTTCTGGATTATTCCCAGAAATTCCCACCATTGCTGTTCCACCATCATCCCTGTACTCAGACCCCAACAAAGGTGCACGATATTACAGCAGCCCATCGTGCTCACCTTTTTAGACCCTTGACACATAATGACACAACGTCCTTCATCATCTTGTAATGGCCGGTTAGCACGTCCCACCATCTGCAGAACATCATAAATGGGGTAATCCACATACCTAAAATAATAAAAGTTAGTCAATTGGGAACACAGTTAAATACACAGTACTCTGAACAAATAGCTAATGAACATGGAACTGATTTACCCGAAACGTCGCCTATTCCTTCGCTCCATGTTGAAGATAGACACTTTATGAAGAGAAGGAATGGGTGACGTTTCGGGTCGAGACCTTTCTTTATGGCCCTCTTTAAGAATTCCAATTAGCGTGTATATTATGTCCCCAGATGACTGCAGGTCTGCTGTGTAATGCCTTTCCCCAAGCATATTACTTATTCCTCATCAGAATCTTGACTGCACAAATTCCCCCACCATCCTTCCACCAGACCTCGTCTCACAATAGTCCTCATACACTTCAAGTGAACTGAGTTGTGCATTTTTTTTGGGATGCACTGCAAGGGGAGGTGGGAGAACCAGATATGATAGCAACGTTTAAGGCGCATTTAAATATTCACCTGAATCAGTGTTCAAAGATCCATGAAGATGATTACAGAGATGTGGACTATGTGCATGCGGATGGGTTTAGTTAGATTGGCATCAGTCGGTGCAGACCTGGTGGGCCGAAGGACCTGTTCCTGTGCTGTACTGCTCTGCGCTCTGTTGTTGAACAGGGGTGTTGCAGCGGTTGCGTTGCTGCCTCACAGCGCCAGAGACCCAGGTTCCATCCTGACTACGGGTGGTCTGTACGGAGTTTGTACGTTCTCCATCAGAGCTGTGTGGGTTTTCTCTGGGAACTCGTTTCCTCCCACATTCCACGTACAGGTTTGTAGGTTAATTGGCGGTATAATTGTAAAAAAGTGTGTAGGATAGTATTAATATGCAGGGATTGCTGGTCGGCATGGACTCGATGGGCCTGAGGGCCTGTTTCTGCACTTTATCACAAAGCTAAATAAATGAGGAATAAGTAACCTGGGGTGTTCCACTTGCATTTATTCTTGGAGCTGACTACTGTTAACAATAACGATAGAATCTCTCAATGCTGTTCATGAGACATGGGACACTGGGCAAGCCAGAAACTGAAGAGGCCGTGTTTGCTTCTCTTGGTGTGGAGCAGGTTGATGCAGAACCCTTGAACAGTGATACAGAAGATCATGAGGGGCAAATGTGGGGCAGACAGTAGAAAACTCCTTGGCTTTGGCAAACTCTTGGCAAAGGTTTAAAGTCAGAAACAGGCTTCAAAGGGATCTGAAGAAAAGTGTTTTTTTATCCAGTGGCTGGAATCTGGAAGGCAGAGACCCCCACAACATTTGAGAAGCATCTTTACGAGCACTTCAATCACCGAGGGATGAGGGGCTGGGTTCTGTACTCTACGTCTGTTTACCCTTGGAGATTTAAATCAGCTATTATATATGCCCAATGAGTCTCAGCCCGATGATGGCTCCCGACTAGAAACGTCACCTGTCCATTTGCTCCACAGATGCTGCCTAACCTGCTATGTTCCTCCAACCTATGTTTCACTCAAGATTCCAGCATCTGTAGTTTCTGGTGTATCTACAAACTAGGGACGTAGTAGAAAACCCAACTCTGCAGTTGACAGCAATAAAAACAGCAAGCAAGGATGTGCTCGCCCACCCAGATTGGGTATTCTTCAGACTGTCTGAAGAAGGGTCTCGACTAGAAACGTCGCTTATTCCTTCGCCCCATAGATGCTGCCTCACCCGCTGAGTTTCTCCAGCATTTTTGTCTACCTTCATCTCCAAATGAGTTTCTTCAAATGCAATGAATGCTATTACACAGGAAATGCATTAGCCACAAGATCAAATGTCACTCAGGAGGCTATTGCACAAGGTTCAAGATAATGACGATAATACATTTGTGTGGAAGGAAGATTCATTAACTGCAAGAAAGCAGTGGTAAACAGGTCTGGCCAGGTTGGCAGTCTGTAACCACTGGTGTATACGAGGACCAGCACTGGGATTTCAACTATCGGTGTTAATGTCTCAGACTGACATAGGGTCTGGACCAGAAACATCACCCATTCCTTTTCTCCAGAGATGCTGCCTGTTACTCCAGCAGTTTGTGTCCACCTTCAATATAAACCAGCATCTGCAGTTCTTTCCTACACTGAATGTTTCCGACCACAGGCTCGGGGTGCATCAGAGCTTGCAAATGACAACAACATGTTGGGGTGAATCCTGAGACGCCAGACTGCAAAGGGATATGGACAGATGATGCCATTGGGAGAAGTAATGGTGGATGGGGTAATGTGGAGAAACGCAAGGCTATCCAGGCTGCTACTGCACAGGGAAATACTGCTACAACTGTTTGTCATTTTGGCATGGTCTTGGCAGGGTCATGCATGGGGTGCTAAGGCATCATCAATGTGTAAATGAGTACTGCAGTAAACCATTTCTCTGAGAGGGTTGTAAATCTTTGAATCCTCTAGGTCAGAACGCTGCAAATGCAGAGTCATTAAAGCATTCAGGCACGTTATTAGTGCAATCAAAGGCAACATACAGAGTGCTGGCACTATGCAGTTAAGACTAAGCTCCAATCACCTACAGTCTTACTGAATGGCAGACAGGCAGCTGCTCTTATGTTGTACATTCTTTGTGTGTGCACAAACAGCAGCTGATGTGCACAAAATCTGTGTTGATACTGTATTAAATGGCAACAAAACTCACTATCCTTCAAAATAACGTTGGGACATCTACCTTTACCCAAGGTAGTTTAGCATCTCAACCAAATAAAAATGAATAAAAGCAACTGAACTAATGAGTGGAAATGGGTTATAAACCCAGCCCACTGCTCAAACCCATGAACTGGTACAGATAGTTTTAAACGGATAAGAAACATGAACTGAAGAGGCCCATGAGAGCAAGTGTTGATTTGGGCCTCGTCTGACGATACAGTGTGATGCATTCTCAAAGGTACTGCACTCCATCCCTTAATGTTGGAAATGAGTGATTCTGTAGCTAGTGATCAAGCTACTCACGCATGGATTTTGCCGTTGTAGTACTGGGTGTCCATGATGCTGACAAGGTGTGAGGAGATATTCATTCCCCAGCACAGGCTGCGTGATGCCACCACCACCTGCACGGCCCCTGCAAGCAAAGACACCAAATTAGTTTACTGCAGATTAGAGACGCAGCGCAGAAACAGGCCCATCGGCCCACCGAGTCCACCAGCAACACTAGGGACAATTTACAATTTTACCAAGCCAATGACCCTACAATCCTGTACCTCTTTGGAGTGAGGGAGGAAACCGGAGCTCCCAAAGAAGACACACAGGTCACGGGGAGATAGTTAAAAATCCCATACAGACAGCCCCCGTTGTCAGGGTTGAGCCAGGGTCTCTGGCGCTGTAAGGCTGTAGCTCTACCGTGTCGCCACCTCAGTTAATCATCGCTCCATAGATGCTGCTGCACCCGCTGAGTTTCTCCAGCATCTTTGTCTACCATCACTCTCACATCGGGGCTTCATAGAAACACAGCAAAATAGGTGCTGGAGTAGGCCATTCAGCCCTTCGAGCCAGCACCACTGTTCAATATGATCACGGCTGATCATCTAAAAGCCTGCTTTTTTCCCCATATCCCTTGATTCCTTTAGCCACACGAGCTAAATCTAACTCTCTCGAAAACATCTAGTGAATTGGCCTCCACTGCCTTCTGTGGTAGAGAATTCCACAGATTCACAACTCTCTGGGTGAATACGTCTTTCCTCATCTCAGTCCTAAATGGCCTACCCCTTATTCTTAAACTGTGAGCCCTAGTTTTGGATTCCCCCCAACATCGGGAACATTTTTCCACTTACTTAAGAATTTTATGTTTCTATAAGATCCCCTCTCATCCTTCTAAATTCCAGTGAATACTAGCCAGTCGACCCATTCTTTCATCATATAGTCAGTCCCACCATCCCGGGAATTAACCTGATGAACCTACGCTGCACTCCCTCAATAGCAATAATAGCCTTCCTCAAATGAGGAGACCAATATTGCACACAATACTCAGGTGCGGTCTCACCAGGGCCCTGTACAACTGCAGTAGAACCTCCTTGCTCCAAAACTCAAATAATCTCGTAATGAAGGCCAACATGCCATTAGTATTCTTCACTGCCTGCTGTACCTGCATGCTTACTTTCAGTGACTGATGTACGAGTACACCCAGGTCTCGTTGCACCTCCCCTTTTCCTATCCTGACATCATTCACATAAGAATCTGCCTTCCAGTTCTTGCAACCAAAGTGGACAACCTCACATTAATCCACATTATGCTGCATCTGCAATGCATCTGCTCACTCACCCGACCTACCCAAGATGTTTAAAGACGTCTGTAATGTAAAACTGAGATAAAGGAGAGTGTGGCAGAGAGAGGTCGGAAAGAAAAAACAAGTGGGAGATGGATCAGGAGAGCGTGAAAAGGGGAGATGGACAGGGGACTAAGAAGGCTTTGGATAAGGACTCACATGGTAAGCTGGGTCACAAAGCTAAGGTCAGCTGGCTAACTGATACCTCACGGGAACAAGAAAACGGGTCAAGCAGCATCTGTGGGGTATAAAGTTGCAGTCGAGACCCTGCACCAGGTCCAGCAGGATAAGGAACAGGGGTAGGGATAGAGAGGGTGGGATGTGAGGTGGAGGGAAGGGGCTGAGAGATTGAGTGGAACAAACGGTGGAGGGGACAGGTGGTGGTGGAGAGATAGTGAGAGAGTTGGATAGAATAGTGAGAGGGGGGTGGAGGGAGGGAGGGGGGGGGGACAGGAATGGAAGGAGGGGGTGCAGGAAAAAGGAGGGTATTAGGAGGGTGCAACGTGAGGGAGAGGGATGAAGAGAAGCGGGACAGAGGGAGGCAGGGATCAATGCACTGCCGGAAGCAATGGGTCTCAACACCGACCAGAACCTTATCTTGGCGTGACAATAAATGATCTGGGTCTCACCGGAACGGAAGAGCTGCTCCACGACTCTCCGTTCAGTTGGGTTGAGGCCCTCATGCAGATAACCAACACCATTAGCAAGCGTCTCCTTCAAAGTGTTGTCATTCAACTTATCCAGGTATGGAATAAGATCTTTTTCCGTACAGTGCAGGAACCTGCAGGCCAGGACGACAGAAATAAAGCTGGTCATCAGTTTATTTCATGACACCCGCTACATTGGAATACAAACGTACAGAGAGCTACCACCGAACAGTCGATATTGAGAATGTTAAACCTTGGCTGGTCGGAGGTCAAAGGTTATGGTTTATTATTGTCACGTACCGAGGTACAGTGAAAAGCTTTGTTATCATGCTATCCAATTAGGTCAGATAATACTTCCAGCTTTATCCCACCTCCCTGCATCAGTCTGAAGGGTTCCAACCCAAAATGTCACCCATCCATGCTCCCCAGAGAAGCTGCCTGACTTGCTGAGTTACTCCAGCACTCTGTCTCATTATTTGTAAACCAGCATCTGCAGCTCCTTGTGTCCAGATACTATACTTAGATATAATGAAGCCAAACTCAAGTACAATAGGTAGATCACAGGAAAAGATACAGATATCTCAGCATTGTAGCACACCAGTGCCAGAGACAAATTAAAACACCACAGTGAATGTCGATCTAGAGCACAAGAAGTTGAACATGAGATGCAGGTGTCATCTGGCCCTTGAGTCTCCTTCACCAGCAGATTACTGCCAATGTCAGCTGCTGTCCCAGGCATCTGTCAGTTCTGCAAGTATGTGGAAGTGCCTGTGTTGAATGATGGCTTCTCCTCTGCTCTCCGGGGTAGAGAGTTCTAATGATTTAACCCACTCTGTGTGAAGAAATCCTTGTCATGTCAGACTGATGTTTAAAAAAACCTTGATAGGTGGAAGGTACAAGATGGTGCCAGGAGTGTGGCTACTCATCGTGCACTGCCTCAGAAGAAACCTACTATTTCTTACCAGACAATCATTGCACCCTTGTACCTATGTATAATTGCGGCATCATTTTACTGGACTGCATGCAAAACAAAGCATTTGGCTGCATCTAGGTGCATGTGACAATTTATATTAACAATTGAAACGGCCTATTTCTCAATCTGAGACCATTTCAGCAGCATTTGAGAAACATGCCGATGTTATAAATGCAACAGGACTTGCCTTTGTGGTTGGACGTCAGCAGCACAGAAGGTGAGGATGTCGATGGCAGTGAGCCGGGTCTGCTTGCGGGACGGGACAAACACGATCACCGGCTTCTTGGGCGAGTGCTTCATGATGGCGTGGTAGACCGGCTTTGACATGGAGAGCAGGCGGGTCTGGGTGTGGCTGACATTGAATCCCTGCACAGAATGAAAGATTCAAACATGGCGTATCCTCCACACAGTCAACCTCTTTATCTCCAGCAACTGCCGAGCTCTGAATGGGCAGAGATGCCAGAGGGATATTCACCTTCCCCTGCTAGTGCAAGTCCCCATTCTTTACTGATAGTCAACAACAGTGACTCCCATCCTTCCTTTGGTACATACACCTTCCAGCAGGGGTAGCTGCAGGCTCTGCATGTCTGGTTGGTTTCGTCTTCCTTAATCAGAGATATGAAGAACAAGTACAGTAACCCTCACCCTCACTAATGCTTTTCAAACTAAACTAAGTCAGCACTGACCTGGGGAAAGAACCGGGTCTAAAGAGGAGATATCCCCCCCCCCCCTGTGTTCCTTCCTCTGGCTTTACATTCGTGCCTCTTCTATCCTAGTCTCATTCTTTTTGCCTTTTCATCTCTGGTCTTTGTCCAACCATCTGCCAATCGAGGACCCTCCTTACCCGCATCCACTTTTTTTCCCTACGTCCTTCTCTATTCCAGCTTTTTCTCCCCCTCACCCCCACCTCAGTCAGTCTGAAGAAGGGACCCGACCGAAAACGCCACCTGTCCATGTTCTCCAGAGATGCTGCCTGATCCACTGAGTTGCTCCAGCACTTAGTGCCATTTTTTTCTATGCACCAGGGCTATAGAGTTCAGAACGTCCGAGCTACACTCCCTTGAAAGCGGATGCAGTGATGAGAAAAACCCAGAGGAACAAAGTTGCCAAATTTGCACTGAGGGTCTCGGAGGGCAAGGATTGGAGGACTCCTCTACTGATACCTGAGGAAATACTCAGGGGAGAGGGTGGGCAAGGTGAATTATCTTTTATTCCTTGTGTTATAACCAAATAATGTCAATTTCTGAAGCTTTAGGAAAGAGTTATCCAAAGTGTTGCCAACTGTCCGAAGCTTAGAGGCTGCTCAGCCCTCCTGCGACATACCTGGATATGCAGCTCCAGGGGAACTGGCCGCACGTTGGGATGGAAGTTGAACGTTGCCGTGGTGCTGCAGCCAAGCCAATGCGCCACATCTTTTGCATTGGACAACGACGAGCTTAACGCCACAATCCTAATTGGTCGCTCAATTTGAGAGGAGATGTATCGCATTCGGGAACAGATAACTTCTAGAACGGGCTGAAAATAGAGATAATGAATAAAGGAAATCAGTCACAGCTTTGTGGAGGGGAATCAATACCCACAGGCAGAACAAACCTTTACTTATCAAATCACAATGTAAGCCATATCCCATTACCAACTTAAGTTGTATACACATATTGCGATTCCAGCCGTCAATTAATTGTAATTGTAATTAATTTATTAGCCAAGTATGTAAAAGCATACAAAGAATTTCCATAGTCATACCAAAAAAGCAACAAGACACACAACTACATAACAATTAACATAAACATCCACCACAGCGCACTGTGATGGAAGGCAATAACGTATTATCTTCTTCCCCCCTTTTCTCCCGCGGTCGGGGCAGTCGATGTTGGGGAAGTCAAGAACAAGGGGTCACACTTTAAGGATAAGGGGGAAATCTTTTAGGATCGAGATGGGAAAAACATTTTTCACACAGAGAGTGGTGAATCTGTGGAATTCTCTGCCACAGAAGGTAGTTGAGGCCAGTTCATTAGCTATATTTAAGAGGGGGTATGGAGAGAAGGCAGGTACAGGATACTGAGTTGGATGATCAGCCATGATCATATTGAATGGTGGTGTAGGCTCGAAGGGCCGAATGGCCTACTCCTGCACCTATTTTCTATGTTTCTATGTATCATACGCGGTCGGGGCGATCAAAGCTCCTGCGATCGGGGCGGTTGAAGCTCCTGCAGTTGGAGCTCCTGAAGTCGATCCCCAGCAAAGGGACGGCCGGCTCCACGATCTAGGCCGCAGTGCGGACGGAGATACGATACGGAAAAAGTTGCATCTCCGTCGAGGAAAGAGATTAAAAAGTCCCCCCCCCCCCCCCCTCCCCCCCACCACATAATACAAAACGAAAGATACACTAAAACATACATTTAACAACAGACTGAAAACAACAAGAAAAGGATGAGACTGACTGTGGGCGAGGCTGCCTTCGTACAGATTAATGACATTCAGCAGCAATATTACACAATTTTGATCTATTGGTTGACTCCAATAGGCGGTAATAGACAGATACAGAAGGATATCATTTCATTAGTTGTTGAAAATCAAGCTAACACTTTAACTCCGCTTTTTTCTCTCACAAGAGATGCTGCCTGGATATTTTCAGAACTCTCCCACTTCCAATTTCCAGCACCTGACTCTCTCTGATTGTTCTCTTAATCCTCTGTCCTTGTTCATCTCCTTCTATTAACAGGCCAGCTGCCTTGAGCAAACCCTCACCACCTTCTCTCAGTTGGCACCTCTCACTTCAGCCCCCCTCCACAAATGCGCTCCCAAACTCCGACTCTTCTCTCAGACTTAAAACATCCTTGATTTTTAACTTTTCATAACAATTTGGGTGACACAGAGCAAGCAACTTGTAGAGCTGCTGCCTCACAGCTCCAGTGGCCTGGGTTTGATCCTGACTTCCTGGATGTAGTTTGCACATTCCCGTGGCTGTGTGGGTTTCCTCCGGGTGCACTGGTTACCTCCCACATCCCAAGTCAAAGATGGTTTATAGGTTAACTAACCATTTTTAAATGGCTCTGGTACACACGAGGGGTAGAATCTCGAGGTAAACCAGAGGAATATGAGGAGAGTCCAATATGGATAAGTTGAAGCTGGGCCATAGGGCTACTATCTGGCCTGTACCACTCTATTGTGCTAGTTTGCATGATAGCTCAGCCAAGTGATACGTTAACTATGGAGATACTCAGCAGGTCAAGCAGCAACAATGGAGGACGTGGATAGACACATTTCGGGTCGAGCCCCTTCCCGACCCAAAATGTCGCCTATTTATTTTGTCCAGTGTTGCTGTCTGATCCACTGCGTTACTCCAGCACTTTGTGTCTTTTTTTGTAAGCCAACATTTACAGTTCCGTGTGTCAGTGTCACAGCGCGGAAACAGGTCATTTGGACGATCTTGCTCATGCTGATCGAGACACCCCATTTACAGTGGTCCCACCTGCACGCGTTTGGCCCATATTCCTCTAACCCTTTCCCATCCATGTACCCGTCCAAATGACTTTTAAATGTTGTACCTGCCTCAACCACCCCCATTGGCAACTCGTTCCATGCACCCACCACCCTCTGTGTGAAAACATTGCCCCCCAGCATCCTCTCTCACATTATTAAACCAATGTCCTCAGGTTTGTGATTCCCCGACTCAGGGTAAAAGACTCTGCCTTTACCCTATCTTTTCCCCTCGTGATTGTTTTACACCGGGTAGATCATCCTCCATCCTCCTGCACTACAAGGTATAAAGTCCTAACCTGCCCAATCTCACTCACCCTATAGTTCAGGCCCTCCAGTCCTCACAACATCATTGTGTCTGACATGCACAGTATACACAATATATTTCAGATTGCACCTGCAGACTTTGCTTTCTGTCCTGTTAACCTACCCCATTCTCTCCACCAATCAGGTGAACCTCATCCACAACAAAGAGGTTTACGTTCTGGACGTTCTTCCTCTGCTTCCAGCGTCGGGACAGGATGTCCCATTTCTCCGGAGTGCTGATGATGATGTTCCCTTTGCCCAGCAGTTTGAGATCTGTGCTTGTCTCCCCGGTTAGTAGCACCACCTTCTTGCCCAGTTTTTGCTGGAACTTCTCGTACCAGTCTGCATAAACCTGAGGAGGCAGAATCATTGTGAGGTTACAGGGCAGCAGAGAGCCGTTTGCAAGGATGATCCAGCTGGTCCCACACCTCGCCCTCATGCTACTGGATGTTAACAAGAGCACAGGAGGATGAGGGGTGATCTTATAGAGGGGTATAAGATCATGAGAGGAATAGATCGGGTAGATGCAGAGTCTCTTGCCCAAAGTAGGTGAATCAAGGGCCAGAGGACATAGGTTTAAGGTGAAGGGGAAAAGATTCAATAGGAATCCGAGGTGTAACTTTTTTAACACAAAGGGTGGTGGGTGTATGGAACAAGCTGCCAAAGGAGGTAGTTGAGGCAGGGACTATCCCTACATTTAAGAAACAGTTAAACAGGTTTGGAGGGATATGGACCAAATGCTGGTAGGTGGGACATGTTGGCTGATTGGGCTGAAGGGCCTGTTTCCACACTGTATCACTCTATGACTCTGTATGCAACAAGCTCCCTTCGAATAAGTCATACAGGATGGAAACAGGCCCTTAAGCCCAACTCATCTAATGCCCACAAAAGCTAGTCCCGTCTGCCTGGATTTGTGTGCCTGTCCACAAGCCTTTTAAATATTGTTATAGTATTTGCCACAACTACATCCAAACGTTGCCGCTCATGTTCCTATTAAATCATTCACAGACTGTAAACCTATGCAATCTAGTTCTTGAATCCTCCGTCCTCGGGTAAAGACTGTTAACATTCACCTTATCTAGTTCCCACATGATTTTATGCACCTCTACATGATCATCCCTCCAGTGTCCCTATAGCTCAGGCCCTCAAATCCTGACAACAATCTTGTATATTTTTTCTGCACTCTGCAGTTAATTGGCATCTTTCGGACAGCAGTATGGCCCAAACAGAACACAATACTCCAAGTGCCGCCTCACCAACACTGCAACTGATTGTCCTCTACTACTCTCCCAGCAGTGTGTTGCGGACACTAAAAACATTTTCCACATGGTCTTTTTTTTGGTTCTTTCCTCTCCTCCATTCTTTGCCCCCAAGTTGTTGTTCCCACTTTGTATTCTTTATTATTCAAAACAAATCTCAGTGCATGCTTCTCTGGTCCCAGGAGAAAAATCCCAGTTTTACCAATCTATCCACACAATTATGCATCCTTATCCCTGGAATCATTCCAATGAATCTTCTTGGACCCATTTTAAAGCCATATATCAGTATAGATTTATATCTCTATATTACTAAAACTCTCATAGCGCCAGGTACCTTTGGTCGCTCCCTCCCCCTCCTCCAAGATGACCTGCCCCCCCCCCCACCTGATAGCCCCCGCCTCAAGTACAACTTCATCGCCGCCCACTTCCTGGAGAAAAAGGGGACAGTGGTGGTTTACATCGTGATCCTTGGGAGGTGAGGAGCGAGAATGGGGGGGGATTGAGGGAGAGGAGGGGGTTGGGAGGAAGAGGGAAGGGGAAGTGGGGGAGGTGAGGAGGGACAGTGGAGGAGGAGGGGGGGTGAAGAGGAGGGGGAGGGGGAGGGTGTGCTGGGGATGAGTGGAAATGGATGAGGATAGGGGTAGGAAGAGGGATGGCGCTGCGCAGTTGGGGGAAGGTTGCTGTGATTCGTGTCACAACGGGAACCCCTCAGCTGTGCCCGCGCATTTGTGGGCTATAGGTGAGTGGTGGAATATTGCGTTGGGGGAACGAGACCCAGTGGGTCCAACTTGGTCTAGTATTGTATATATAAATAAAACTCTCATCTTGTATGTATGTATATATATTTGTTTGTATGTTCCCGAAATACAGCTAAAATGGTACACGATGGCGCAACAATTTTAGGCACACCTTACTTACCATTCACCTGTGGTATGCAGTAGCAAGTTTTGTTTCATTTAACTAAGCCATTCCCTTTATAAACTTTAATTAACGTTCTACCCCCTGGGGCCGGTGCACTCCTACTTGCCGGCCCTGTCAGCCACGCCTGAGCAGTTGGGGGAGGGTTGCCGGGCCGGCCGCCATTTTAAGGTCGCTATATTGACACAACGGGGACCCAACAGATCCACAGGCCGTCTAGTCTTTACTAAAACTGGATGTCATTCTCCAGCTATCCCAGTATTCAATACCAAACTCCTCATGGTGACATATTTAATAATAATCTTTATCAATGCAGAAGAAAGAGACTGCAGATGCTGTAATCTTCTTAAAAAAAAACTGTTGAAGGAACTGTGCATATATCTGAAGGGTCAGCATATTGGCGCAGCGGTAGAGTTGCTGCTTTACAGCACCAGAGACCCAGGTTTGATTCTGACTAGGGGTGCTGTCTGTACGGAGTTTGCAGGTTCTCCCTGTGACTGTGTGGGCGCCAGTTTCCTCCCACATTCCAAAGTTGCACAAGCTTGTAGGTTAATTGGTCTCCGTTAAAATTATCCCTCGTGTGTAGGATAGTGTTGGTGTACAGGGTGATCGCTGGTCGACGTGAAGGGCCTGTTTCCGCTCTATATCGCCACATCCGGCCTGCCACGAGATGTTATCTGCCCCGCAGCAAGCTCTTTACAGCGAGCTATTTTAACAGGTTCAGTGCAAGGGAGATAAAACAGTGCCCCCACTTGCCCCTCCTGTCTTTACTTGCCTGGCGTCAGAGACAGAGAGAGAGAAAGAGAGAGAGAAACAGAGAGAGAGAGAGAGAGAGAGAGAGAGAGAGAGAGAGAGAGAGAGAGAGAGAGAGAGAGAGAGACAGAGAGAGAGAGAGAGATAGAGAGAGACAGAGAGAGATAGAGACAGAGAGAGAGAGAGAGAGAGAGACACAGAGAGAGAGAGAGAGAGAGAGAGAGAGAGAGAGAGAGAGAGAGAGACAGACAGACAGACAGACAGAGACAGACACAGAGAGGGATACAGACAGAGAGAGAGAGAGAGAGACAGAGAGAGAGAGATGGAGACAGAGGCAGAGAGAGCCAGAGATAGAGAGAGAGAGAAATAGAGAGAGAGATAGAGAGAGAGACAGAGCGAGACTCAGAGAGACAAAGAGAGAGACAGAGAGACAAAGAGAGAGACACAGAGAGAGACAGAGACACAGGAGAGAGACACAAGAGAGACCAAGAGAGAGACCGAGAGACAGAGAGAGGGAGAGACAGAGAGAGGGAGAGACAGAGAGAGGGAGAGACAGAGAGAGGGAGAGACAGAGAGAGGGAGAGACAGAGAGAGCGAGAGACAGAGAGAGCAAGAGACAGAGAGAGCAAGAGACAGAGAGAGCAAGAGACAGAGAGAGCAAGAGACAGAGAGAGCAAGAGACAGAGAGCAAGAGAGAGAGAGCAAGAGACAGAGAGAGGGAGACAGAGAGAGGGAGACAGAGAGAGGGAGAGACAGAGAGAGGGAGAGACAGAGAGAGGGAGAGACAGAGAGAGGGAGAGACAGAGAGAGGGAGAGAGACAGAGAGAGGGAGAGAGACAGAGAGAGGGAGAGTCAGAGAGAGGAAGAGACTGAGAGAGACATTAAATTTATAAAACTGACATTTCTTTATTTTTTCCTATGGCCTGCAAAAATGAGCCAAATATATAATGTGGCCCTCATACTGAAAGGTTTGGAGGACTCTGCTCTAAAGTCTAAATGGACAGGTGCCATTTCGGATGGGAATGGTCATCTGTTCATTTCCCTCTATCCATACTGCTTGACCCACTGAGCTACTCCAGCAATTCTATCCAGCATCGATAGGTCCCGACCTGAAACGTTGCCCATCCATGTCCTACAACGATACTGCCTGACCTGCTGAGCTAGTCCAGCACTTTGTGATTTTTGCTTGAGTTTATCCAGCATTTGTTTTTTGAGCAAGCTGCACTTCACCAACACATTCTCTGTTTCCTGAGCGTACCTGACAGACTAAATAGAGACCAACATCACTGATCCTCCATTGATCAAGAGCTGAGAAATGGAAGGACTTTAATGAGCAGCTTCTGTCGTCCCTCGACCAATGTGCTCAATGCACACACATGGCTGTCAATGTAATCTGGAAATCCACTGACCCCTTCTCTCCAGGAGTCACAGGCCTACTGGCTGAGGGACAGGAAGACACTTGGCGGTTCGGCTCATTAGAATAACCCCACCCCACTTCCTTTGGCACATTTTGAACCCGGAACATTGAGCTGAACTGCAGCAAATTAATTTCTTCCCTTGTTGAGTTACGGCAGCACAGACTGAGGCCAGTCTTTGTCCATTTAATTCAGGAAAAACTGTTGAAATGCACGTTGCAAATTGTAACGGGATCGGTTTCCAAGAATAGATCAAAACAGCATTTTAAGCACAGCACACTCTTGTTGATTTTGTATGACCCCACTATAATCCCTTCATCTGTGGAAGATGGCGTTACCTGCTCAGCAAGTGCCTCCATTGGAGTAATGTACACACAGCGTCCTTCAGAGTTCTGCAAAAGCATTCGCAGGATAGCAAACTCCGCACAAATAGTCTTCCCACTGCCCGTGGGTGCCCCGACAAACACATTGTCGTCACTGTTATAGACAGCATTGAAGACTGGAAATAGATAAAGAAATAGTTTACAACAGTGATTTCATGACCACTGGCTGTAGATTAAAGTTAACAAAACATTAAGAAAATCACATAGTCATCAGTTAAACGCCTCTCACCACAAAGGAGATACAGCAAGTGGACAGGTTGGGATGGATTGGAGGGATATGGTCCAAACGCAAGCATATCACAGTAGTTTAGATGGGGCATCTGGGTCAGCATGGACGTGTTGGGTTGAAGGGCCAGATTCTGTGCTGTCTGACTACGTGGAAGTGCAGATTTACAACCGTTGTAATTGGGACTATTCCACATATCAGGAGACATTATTTAGTAATCATTTCAGAAAGTACTTTATAATCTAGAAGGTTATGATGCATTCTTCCCACTGCAGAATTAACAGTGACAGGTGTCAGAGGTTATGGGGAGAAGGCAGGAGAATGGGGTAAGGAGGGAGAGATAGATCAGCCATGCTTGAATGGCAGAGTAGACTTGATGGGCCGAATGGCCTAATTCTACTCCTATTCTTTCTGACCTTATGGTCGTATGGATTCAGAACTGGCTAGAGGCAGAATGCTGGAGTAACTCAGCGGGTCAGGCAACATCTCTGGAGAGAAGGAATGGGTGACGTTTCGGGTCGAGACCCTTCATCAGACTGGGAGTCTGGGGAGGCGGAGGGGGAGAAACAGAGATAAGGAAGTGTAAGCTACGAGATGTCAAAAGGGGGTGGAGATCAAGGAAAAAGTAGAAAATATCATTATTAGCTAGAAGGTAAGAACGAAGGAAACAGAGATAGCATGTAATCTTGGACAGTCTGATTAGTCAGAGAACTGGGCGGGGGAGGGATGGAGAGAGAGGGGAAGTAGGGATATTTGAAGTTGGAGAAGGCAATATTCAAACCCCCTGGGCGTAAGCTGCCCAAGCAAAATATGAGGTGCTGTTCCTCCAATTTGTGCTGAGCCTCCCTCTGACAACGGAGGAGGCCCAGGACAGAAAGGTCAGTGTTAAAGTGTTTAGCAACCGGGAGATCAGGTAGGTTTAGGCGGACTGAGCAAAGGTGTTCAGCAAAACCATCGCCGAGCCTGCGCTTGGTCTCACTGATATATAGGAGTCCACACCTGGAACAGTAGTTGAGGTTGGAGGAGGTGCAGGTGAACCATCCCTCACCTGAAAAGACTGTTGGGGTCCTTGGATGGAGTCGAGGGGGAAGTTAAAGGGACAGGTGTTGCAGGGGAAAGTACCTGGGGAGGGTGTGGCTCTGAAAGGTGAGGACTAGGGGGACTCTGTCCCTGTTGTGACTAGGGGTAGGGGGAGCAAGAGCGAAGTTGCCGGATATCGAGCAGAACCTAGTGAAGACCTCATCTATGATGGTAGAGGGGAACCCTCTTTCCTTAAAGAATGAAAACCTCACATGTCCTGCTATGGAACACCTCATCTTGAGCGCGGATGCGGTGTAGACGGAGGAATCAGAACTGGCTTACTGGTATAAGACAGAGGGGCTGTGGTGGAAGGGCAATATTCAGTCTGAAGGCCAGACTGTGACCATTGGAGTTGCGTAGAGATCCATGCTGGGACCATTGATGTTTGTGACATATATATATATATATATAAAGGACCTAGGCATAAATGTACATGGGCTGGCAGATGATACCAAGATTGCTGGGGTCACGGTCTGTGAGGAAGGTTGCCAACGTATTCAGCGGGATATAGACCAGTTACATAAATTGACGAAGAAATGGCTGATGGAGTTTAATCCAAGCATGTATGAGGTGTTGCACGTGGGAGGTTAAATGTAAGTGGAAAATATACATTTAATGGTGAGACCCTTAACAGAATTGATGTACAGAGTTATCTTAGCATCTATGTCCATAATTCCCCAAAAATGGCAAAACAAGTAGATAGGGGAGTAAAGAAGGCACATGTTGGCTTTGGTCAGGGCACTGAATATGTCAAGAAGCCATGATGCAGCTTTCTAGATCTTGGGTGGAAGGTTGCAACCTTCACGTGATCCGCCCTGCTTCGACTAATGCAATCAACTCGACATGCACAAAGGGAAGATCAAATAGAACAAGTTGTCCTCCAACTGTAGGCTGTGCACGCCACACAGAAGCAGAAGAAGAAGGTCTTTGGTCAGTCCGCATTTGGAGTTCAGGTCGCCCCAATCCAGGAAGGTGTTGGAGGTTTTGGAAAGGGTGGAGTGGAGGTTTACCAGAATGATGCCTGGACTAAAGAGCATTCGCTACAAGGAGAGGTTAGACAGATTTATGCTGTTTTTTCCCGGTATGCCGGTGGTTGAGGGGAGACCTGATAGGAGTATATAAAATCCTACGAAGCACAGATCGGAAGGACACCACCCAAAAGATGATGGATAAAAGTTTCTTCACCTATTACCCCTGATTGAAACATCACATACTAGAGGACATAGTTTTAAGGTGAGAGTGGCAAAGTTTATAGAATATGTGCTGTTTCTATTTTTTTATTTACAGAGCGGAGGATGTCTGGAACATGCGGCAGATGCGGGAATGACATTTGAGGCTTTTAGATAAGTATGGTTGTGCAAGGAATGGAGGTATATGGATTACGTGCAGGCAGACAAGATTAGTTTAAATTGGCATCATGGTCTTATGTACTTATGGCATTTGTACTTAGATACACAGAAACATAGAAAATAGCTGCAGAAGTAGACTCTTCCACCCTTCGAGCCATGATCAATGTGATCATCCAAAATCAGTACCCCGTTCCTGCTTTCTCCCCATATCCCTTGATTCCATTAGCCCTAAGAGCTTCGGAGATAGTCTTGCAGAGCTGTAAGCAAAAAATGTTTTTCACTGTACCTGGTCCATGTGTCACAAAGAAACCATTGAAACTCTCCTCCGCCTAGCAGAGCTGGTCCTTACCCTTAATAGCTTTTCATTTGACTCTAAATACAAGGCGTAGCTATGGGCACGCGCATGGGCCCTAGCTATGCCTGCCTCTTTGTAGGGTATATCGAACAATCTTTGTTCGAGGCGTACCAGGGCCCTATCCCCAAACTCAACCTCCGCTACATCGACGACTGCATTGGTGCCACCTCCTGCACCCACACACAACTCACTGACTTCATCCATTTCACCATTAACTTCCATCCGGCAATCAAATACACCCGGACCATTTCCGACATCTCCCTACCGTTTCTAGATCCCCCCACCCCCAGGTCAATCTGAAGAAGGGTCTCGACCCGAAATGTTGTCTATTTCCTTAACTCCATAGACGCTGCCTCACCCGCTGAGTTTCTCCAGCATTTTTGTCTACCTTCGATTTTCCAGCATCTGTAGTTCCTCCTTAACCATTGGTCAGCAAACAGGTCATGGCCCAATGGATCTGTTCCTGGGCTGTATTGTTCTGCGCTCCATCAGCAAACCTCATCTTGGATGAAGCTGGTTTGAGGACTTGGGGATATGCCTATCTGTCTGGTCAAATGAAAGATGACCAGGGCCGAGGGAAACCAATATTGAAATCCAGTAATCAGTAATGGTGACATGAAGCTATCAGATTACTAGTAAAAACAATTGCTTCACACTTCCTAAGGGATAAAAATTATTATCTTGGGTCAAACACCAAAATGGGTCACATTTGAGCGGCACAGTTGCTGCCTTACAAACCAGAGACCCGGGTTTTGTTCCTGACTATAGATGCTGTCTGTACGGAGTTTATATGCTTTCCCTGGAACTGCGTGGGTTTTCTCCGGGTGCTCCGGTTTCCTCCCACACTCCAAAGGCATACAGTTTTGTAGATTTGTAGCGTTGGTAAAATTGTAAAGTTGTCCCTAGTGTATAGGATAGTGTTAGTGTTCGCTGATTGACACGAACTCGGTGGGCCGAAGGGCTGTTTCCGTGCTATAATCTTGAAAGTCTAAAGTGACTCCAGCTTTGCAGGAAATGGGGTTAAATCTTTTGACAGGAAATGACCTTGAAACCCACTCATCAATTACTCGTTTGGATGCTGGTGACTTGGCCAATGAATCCTGTGGAAGGACATTTAAAATGTGATGAACTCTTACAGAACAGGGAAAATAATCAAATTTAACTACCCCAGTTGTAAATGTATGGCCTGCCTAAATAGTAAGAGCCCTAGTGCAGCAGTTTTTAAATTCAAGTAGCGCAGTACTCTACATTACACCTTCCTGATATAAGTAATCACCAATAAGTATCTGGCCTCAAGCAGCATATCAGTCACCGCCTTCTAATACGTCACAATTCGGCCTTTCCTTCTCAGAGGCACAGAATCTTTCTTGGTCTCTTCTTGCTCCTTCGCAAAATCTATTACCTCCCAATGTTGAATTACCTCTCTGCCCAATCAATAATGTGTCTTAGAAGCAAATTGGTAATCACTGCCACAGAAGCAACTTCACACAATGAATGAATGATACAGTACCTTGTGTCTGGATTGGGTTGAAGAATGGGAACTTATCCTGATAGAGGTGTTCGAAGGCACTGTTCCGCAAAGCTGACACAGGCAATGGCTGCAAGTCCAGCAGCTCAGTGGGAGGAGGATACTTCTCTGGAAGAATCAGATGTCTGAATGAAACTGGAAGCTGAGTCTCGCAGGCTGCAAGGGAAGTAACACGATGCTCCGTCAGTGGGATTGTCAAAATCAAGCATAATGAGAACAAGGGATTATGAAACATAGAAAATAGGTGCAGGAGGAGGCCATTAAGCCCTTCAAGCCAGCATCGTCATTCAATATGATCATGGCTGATCGTCCGCTATCAATAACCCGTGCCTGCCTTCTCCCCATATCCCTTTGTCCACAAGCTCCTAGAGCTCTATCCAACTCTCTCTTAAATCCAGAAAAGGACGCTGAATGAAACAACATAGACTTTAGCAAGGATTTTGACAAAATCCCACATGTAGGCTTGGCCAGACATTTACAACACAAAGAATCCACATGTGTTGGCAAATCAGCTTGCCAACAAAATCGGCTTTGTGATAGAAGGCTAGAGACTAGTGGTTGAGGGGTGATTTTCTGACTAAGTCTGTAACCCTGTAACCAGGGTTGTACCAAAGGGATCAGCGTTGTGACCTTGTTGTTTGTCATATATACAAATGAATTGGATAATAATGGAGGTGGACTGATTAGTAAGCTTGCAGAGAACACAAACATTGGCTGAGTAATAGATACTGAGGGATGTGAAAGGATATAGAGTTTTATAGATCAGACAGAAAGTTTGGTGGAGTGAAAGCAGATGGAATTTAATCCAGACAAGTGTGAGCTAATGCAATTTGGGATGTCAAACATTGACAAGACATAAACGGTAAATAGCAGGAACCTCAGGAGTGTTGCTGTACACTCATGTACCAAGATAGTGTTGCAATGTTATAGCGTTACAGTTACAGAGAAATGACAAATGAAAGAAGTGCAAGGGCACAATGGGGTAGGTTGGGAGATTGGGACTACACCCTAGTTTATAAGAGCACCGTTCAGTAGTTTGAGTGGGGAAGAAGTTGTTCCTGAATCCGGTGGTACGTGCTGTCATGCTTTTGTACCTTCTGCATGATGAGAGAGGGAACGGCCGGGGTGTAAATGTCCTTTTCAGGACTAGTGGGGTCCGCAAGGCTCAGTGCTGGGACCCCAGCTATTTACAATATATATTAATCACTTGGACGAGGGAATTGAATGCAACATCTCCAAGTTTGCGGATGACACGAAGCTGGGGGGCAGTGTTAGCTGTGAGGAGGATGCTAGGAGGCTGCAAGGTGACTTGGATAGGCTGGGTGAGTGGGCAAATGCATGGCAGATGCAGTATAATGTGGATAAATGTGAGGTTATCCACTTTGGTGGCAAAAACAGGAAAGTAGACTATTATTTGAATGGTGGCCGATTAGGAAAAGGAGAGATGCAACGAGACCTGGGTGTCATGGTACACCAGTCATTGAAAGTAGGCATGCAGGTGCAGCAGGCAGTGAAGAAAGCAAATGGTATGTTGGCATTCATAGCAAAAGGATTAGAGTATAGGAGCAGGGAGGTTCTACTGCAGTTGTACAGGGTCTTGGTGAGACCACACCTGGAGTATTGCGTACAGTTTTAGTCTCCAAATCTGAGGAAAGACATTCTTGCCATACAGGGAGTACAGAGAAGGTTCACCAGACTGATTCCTGGGACGTCAGGACTTCCATATGAAGAAAGACTGGATAGACTCGGCTTGTACTCGCTAGAATTTAGAAGATTGAGGGGGGACCTTATAGAAACGTACTAAATTCTTAAGGGTTTGGACAGGCTAGATGCAGGAAGATTGTTCCCGATGTTGGGGAAGTCCAGGACAAGGGGTCAGTTTAAGGATAAGGGGGAAATCTTTTAGGACCAAGATGAGAAAAAAAAATTTCACACAGAGAGTGGCGAATCTCTGGAATTCTCTGCCACAGAAGGTAGTTGAGGCCAGTTCATTGGCTATATTTAAGAGGGAGTTAGATGTAGCCCTTGTGGCTAAAGGGATCAGGGGGTATGGAGAGAAGGCAGGCAAGGGATACTGAGTTGGATGATCAGCCATGATCATATTGAATGGCGGTGCAGGCTCGAAGGGCCAAATGGCCTACTCCTGCACCTATTTTCTACGTTTCTATGTCTTTGATTCAAAAAAGTGGGATGCCTTTAAAAGTGTGCTGACAAGAATACAGGACATGTACACTGCCCTCCATAATGTTTGTGACAAAGACCCATCATTTATTTATTTGCCTCCACAATTTGAGATTTGTAATAGAAAAAAATCACATGTGGACATTGTCAGATTTTATCAAAGGCCATTTTTATACATTTTGGTTTCCCCATGTAAAAATTACAGCAATGTTTATACATAGTCCCACCATTTCAGGGCACCATAATGTTTGGGACACATGGCTTCATAGGCGTTTGTAATTGCTCAGGTGTGTTTAATTGCCTCCTTAATGCAGGTATACTAGAGCTCTCAGCACCTAGTCTTTCCTCCAGTCTTTCCATCACCTTTAGAAACTTTTATTGGTGTTTATCAACATGAGGACCTAAGTTGTGCCAATGAAAGTCAAAGAAGCCATTATGAAAGTGAGAAGCAAAGATAAATCTGTTAGAGACATCAGCCAAACCTTAGGCTTACCAAAATCAACTGTTTGGAGCATCATTAAGAAGAGAGCACTGGTGAGCTTACTAATTGTAAAGGGACTGGCAGGCCAAGGAAAACCCCCACAGCTGATGTCAGAAGAATTCTCTCTATAATAAAGAAAAATCCCCAAACATCGTCCGACAGATCAGAAACACTCTTCAGATGTGGATTTGTCAATGACCACTGTCCGCAGAAGACTTCATGAACAGAAATACAGAGGCTACACTGCAAGATGTAGTGTAGCCTCTGGTTACGAACCACTGGTTAGCCGCAAAAATACGATGGCTTGCCAAGAATTTCTTAAAAGAGCAACCACAATTCTGGAAAAACGTCTTGTGGACAGATGTGACGAAGATTAACTTATATCAGAGCGATGGCAAGAGCACAGTATGGAGAAGAGAAGGTACTGCCCAAGATCCAAAACCTACCACTCATCTGTGAAACACGGTGGTGGGGGTGTTATGGCCTGGACATGTATGGCTGCTGAAGGTAATGGCTCACTTATCTTCATTGATGATACAACTGCTGATTTTAGTAGCATAATAAATTCTGTATAGACACATCCACTCTGCTCAAGTTCAAACAAATGCCTCAAAACTCATTGGCTGGCGGTTCATGGCAAGACAATGATCCCAAACATACTGCTAAAGAAACAAAGGAGTTTTTCAAAGCTAAAAAATGGCCAATTCGTGAGTGGCCAAGTCAATCACCCGATCTGAACCCAATTGAGCATGCCTTTTATATGCTGAAGAGAAAACTGAAGGGTACTAGCCCCCAAAACAAGCATAAGCTACAGATGGCTGCAATACAGGCCTGCAAGAGCATCACCAGAGAAGACACCCTGGCGACTGGCGATGTCCATGAATTGCAGACTTCAAGAAGTCATTGCATGCAAAGGATATGCAACAAAATACTAAACATGACTACTTTCATTTACATTACATTGCTGTGTCCCGAACATTATGGTGCCCTGAAATGAGGGGACTATGTATAAACACTGCTGTAATTTCTACACGGTGAAACCAAAATGTATAAAAATTGACTTTATTAAAATCTGACAATGTGCACTTTAACCACATGTGCTTTTTTTCTATTACAAATCTCAAATTGTGGCAAAATAAAATGATAGGACTTTGTCCCAAACATTACGGAGAGTGCTGTATGTTCCTGAGTGAAGGGCAAGGCAAGTGAGCATAAGGAAGCTTAGATAACATGAGAAATGTTAAGGTCAAACATAAGGAGGAGGCATGGGACAGGTATAGGCAGCTAGGTTCAAGTGTATCCCTGGAGGAGTTTTGGAAACTGAGGAGCACGCTAAAGGAGGAAATCAGGGCAAACGAGGGTGCAGGATATAGGTATGTCAGATAATAATAAGGATAATACAAAAATAGTTTATGTACATTAAGGAAAAAAGGGGGAACTGGAGAGAGAATATGGCCTCACAGGAATAAAAGCGGTCATCTCTGTGTGGAGATGGGCAAGGTCCTGAATGAGTATTTCTCCTCTGTTTTTACTGTGAAGAAAGACACGAGGACCAGGGAACTTGGGAGTAGTCAATGGAAGTGTCCTGAGGGCATGGGGGGTGCTGAACGTCATAATGCATTTAGATAGACGAAGGCTGATTAGGAATAGTCAGCAAGATTTTGTACGTGGGAGATCATGTCTCATTAATCTGTTTTTTAGTTTTTTTGAAGATGTAACCAAAAAGGTCGATGAGGGCGGAGCTGTAGATGTTGTCTCGTGTGTAGGAAGGAACTGCAGTTGCTGCTTTAACCGAAGATAAACACAAAAAGCTGGAGTAACTCAGCGGGACAGGCGGCAACTCTGTCTTGACCCAAAACATTACCCATTCCTTCTCTCCAGAGATGCTGCCATTCCCGCTGAGTTACTCCAGCTTTTTGTGCCTATATGTAGATGTTGTCTATATGGATTTCAGCAAGGCATTTGACAAGGCTCTGCATGGTAGGCTGCTCAGGAAGGTTAGATCGCATGGGATCCAAGGGGAGGTAGTTGACTGGATAGAAAATTGGCTTCATGGAAGAAAGCAGGGTGATAGTGGAAGTTTTTTTTGTACTGGAGGTCTGTGACTAGTGGTGTGCCTCAGGGTTCGGTCGCCAGGCCCATCACTACTTGTGGTTTATATTCAATGATTTGGATAAGATCGTACAAGGCATGATTTGCGAGATTGTTCTTACACATGATTAGTAAGTTTGCAGATGACACTAAAGTGGGTGTTATTGTAGATAGTGGAGATAGTCATCAAAAGTTACCGCAGGATCTTGATTAGTTGGGCAAATGGGCAGAGGAATGCTTAATCGAGTTTAATTGCAGATAAATGTGAGGTGCTGCATTCTGGGAAGTCCAACCAAGGCATGACCTTCACAGTAAATGGCAGGGCTCTGGGGAGTGTTGTAGAGCAGAGGGATCTAATAGTGCAGGTACACAGTGCATTGAAAGTGGCCTTGCAGGTAGATAGAGTGGTCAAGAAGGCTTTCGGCACAATGGCCTTCGCCAGTCAATGGTTTGGTATTGAAGTTAGGATGTTATGTTTCAGCAATACAAGGCACTGGTAAGCCACAGTTAGCACTGTGTTCAGTTTTGGTCTCCTTGCTAGAGGAAAGATGTTAAACTGGAACGAATAAGATGTTGGCAGGACCTAAGGGCCTGAGCTATCAGGAGAACTTGGACAGGCCAGGGCTGTATTCCTTGGAGTGTAACATGAGAGGTGATCTAATAGAAGTGTATAAGATCATGAGGTGAATAGATGGGGTAGATGCACAGAGTAAGGGAATCACAAGACCAGAGGGCATAGGTTTATGATGAGAGGGGAAAGATTTAATAGGAACCTGAGGGGTCATGTTTTCACCGACAGGGTGGTGAGTATATGGAATGAGCTGCCAGAGGAGGTAGTTGAGGCAGGTACTATAACAACATTTTAAATACATTTGGACAGGTAAATGGATAAGACAGGTTTAGAGGAATATGGGCTGAACGTGGGCAGGTGGGACTAGTGTAGATGGGGTGCCTTGGACGGCGTGGGCAAGCTGGGCCGAAGGGCCTGTGTCCATCCTGTATGATTCTATGACTACGAGTGGACTGTATATAAGGAGAGGTTGGATAGGCTGGTTATATTCTCACTGGATAGTGGGAAGCTGAGGAGTAACCTTTTGGATTTTAATAAAATTAAGGGCATATGGTCAAGAGCCAGTTTCCTAGGGAAAGCAAATCTAAAACCAGAGGGCACAGATTTAAGATAAGAGGGAAGAAATCTAAAAGACATGCAAGCGGCAAGTTTTTCACAGATGGTGATGCACATCTGGAATAAGATATAAAGTGGTAAAAGTGGGTACAATTACGTTTAGATTAGATTAATATACAGCATGGAAACAGGCCATTCGGCCCACCGTGTCTGTGCTGACCAGTGATCCTCCCACACCAACGTTATGCTACACACACTAGGGACAATTTACAATTATACCAAGCCAATTAACCTACAAATCTGGAGTGTGGGAGGAAACCAGAGGTCCCAGAGAAAACCCACACAACCCACTGGGAAAACGTACAACCTCCATACAGACAAGCACCCACAGTCAGGATGGAACCCGGGTGTGTGGCTCTGTAAGCCAGCAATTCTACCACCATGCCACCCAACCAGGTGTGCCGCTTTAAAAGACATTTGGACAGATTTGTTGAATAGGAAAGGATAGAGGGATACGGATTAGTGATTAGTGTAAGTCATCACAGTCAGCATGGATGAATTGGGCTGAAGGGCCATTTCTATGCTGTAAACCTTGACAAAGATAACTTCAGGTATCTTCCCAGCAGTGACAAAGGGACCATTATTAAACTTGCCCCTACTGAAACCAGTTGGCTAACTTTAATCTATAAATGATAGCAGAATCCAGTGCTTGCCATTGATGTTACATAGAGAAGCACACGTTTCTGCCCTTGCCAGCTGCAGTTTGGAATGCAAGTTTACTCACAGAGCCAGCAGTCGGACACCACTCTGATGAAATACTGTGGAGGGAGAGGCTCAAAGACGGGCACAAAGAACATGACCAGATGCTCATCCTGTGCATATTTTGACTTCAGAAGGAAGTACTCATTGTGCAGAATCACTTCACTGTCCACATCCTCAACGAGGATCCAGAATGCTTCTGAGGATCCGTGAATCTGTAGCAAAAGAGAAGCAAGAAAGATGTCATCAACAATTACCAACTCATTTGTTTAGACACAGATAAGAAATCCTGCCACAAGATTCCCCACCTTCAGTTGCTAGATAGGAACTTTAAACTATTAAATGAGTTTACAATTAGAACATAGAAGAGTCAGCACAGGACTGACCTTCTGTCCACAATGTCTGTTCCAAACTTGATGCCAAGACACACTCTTACCTGCTTGCACATGATCCAATCTCTGCAGATCAAGTACCAAATGTCTCTTAAAACGCCACTGTTTAATCTGACCACACCACCACCCCTGGCAGCACCTTTCACTCACCACACTCTTGTGTAAAATAAAACTTGCCCTGTGCATCTCCTTTCAACTTTTCCCCTCTCACCTTAACGCCATGCCCTTGTGAGTGCTTTCACTTAGGTTTACAGTGTCACTTGGACATTTAGGGTGGAAAATAAATCCTGTTGACAATATTTTCAATTGAATTTTCTTCTGAAGAGGGGAAGGTAACTCACTCTACCTTCTCATCCCACTGGAAGTCAGGCGTGATGGTGAGTTCCACTTTCAGCGTTGAGCGTGTGATTGGCTGAATGTGAACGGAGAGCTCCAGTTTCGGGAATTGGTGAATGTACTTGTGGATTGTCTTGCCCATCTTTGGCATTCGGATCAACTCACCTGGTTGGAAAAAAAGGTGGAAGTTCAAGAGAGTTTATTGTCATGTGGCCCTGATAGGACAATGAAATTCTTGTGTTGCTTTAGCACACCAGAACATAGTAGGCACAAATACAAAACAGATCAGTGTGTCAAGATACCATTGTATAAATATGTACACACATGAATAAATAAACTGATAAAGTGTAAATAAACAGATTATTGACTATTAATCTTCCTAGTTTTGTCCGAGCCGAGTTTAATAGCCTGATGGCTGTGGGGAAGAAGCTGTTCCTGAACCTGGACGTTGCAGTCTTCAGGTTCCTGTACCTTCAAGTAATCATTTGGTGACCAAACCTTCGAGCACATCCAAACCTTAGAGTCAAGAATGTTTTATTGTCATGTTTTAGTTAGCAGTCTTGTTGTGCGTGGCCCCTTGGGCAAGAGTGACCATAATATGGTTGAGTTCTTCATTAGGATGGAGAGTGACAAAATTAAGTCAGAAACAAGGGTTCTGAACTTGAACAAAGGTAACTTTGAAGGTATGAGATGTGAATTGGCCAAGATAGACTGGCAGGTGATTCTTAAAGGGTTGACAGTGGATGTGCAATGGAAGGTATTTAAAGACTGCATGGATGAAGTACAAAAGTTGTTCATACCAGTTTGGCAAAAGAATAAATTGGGGAAGGTGGTGCATCCATGGATAACAAGGGAAATCAGGGATAGTATAAAAACAAAAGATGAGGCATACAAATTTGCCAGAAAAAGCAGCCTACCGGAGGACTGGGAGATATTCAGAATACAGTAGAGGAGGACAAAGGGCTTAATTAGGAAAGGGAAAATAGATTATGAAAGGAAACTGGCAGGGAACATAAAAACTGACTGCAAAAGGTTTTATAGATATGTGAAGAGAAAGAGACTAGTTAAAACAAATGTTGGTCCCTTGCAGTCAGAAACAGGTGAATTGATCATGGGGAACAAGGACATGGCAGACCAATTGAATAACTACTTTGGTTCTGTCTTCACTAAGGAAGACATAAATAATCTGCCGGAAATAGCAGTGGAACGAGGGTCAAATAAGATGGAGGAACTGAGTGATGGATCCAGGTGGTGTTGGGTAAATTGAACGGATTGAAGGCTGATAAATCCCCAGGGCCAGATAGTCTGCATCCCAGAGTACTCAAGGAGGTAGCCACAGAAATAGTGGATGCATTAGTGATAATTTTTCAAAATTCCTTAGATTCTGGAGTAGTTCCTGAGGATTGGAGGGTAGCTAATGTAACCCCACTTTTTAAAAAAGGAGGGAGAGAGAAAGCGGGGAATTACAGACCAGTTAGTCTAACATCGGTAGTAGGGAAACTGCTAGAGTCAGTTATTAAAGATGGGATAGCAGCGCATTTGGAAAGTGGTGAAATCATTGGACAAAGTCAGCATGGATTTACAAAAGGTAAATCATGTCTGACAAATCTGATAGAATTTTTTGAGGATGTAACTAGTAGAGTGGATAAGGGAGAACCAGTGGATGTGTTATATCTAGACTTTCAGAAGGCTTTCGACAAGGTCCCGCATAAGAGATTAGCATACAAACTTAAAGCACACGGTATTGGGGGTTCAGTATTGATGTGGATAGAGAACTGGCTAGCAGACAGGAGGCAAAGGGTAGGAGTAAACGGGTCCTTTTCAGAATGGCAGGCAGTGACTAGTGGGGTGCCGCAAGGCTCAGTGCTGGGACCCCAGCTATTTACAATATATATTAATGATTTGGACGAGGGAATTCAATGCAACATCTCCAAATTTGCAGATGATAGCAAGCTGGGGGGTATAGTTAGGTGTGAGGAGGATGCTTGGAAGCTGCAGGGTGATTTGGATAGGCTGAGTGAATGGGCAGATGCATGGCAGATGCAGTATAATGTGGATAAATGTGAGGTTATCCACTTTGGTGGCAAAAACATGAGGGTAGACTATTATCTGAATGGTGGCAGATTAGGAAAGGGGGAGATGCAACGAGACCTGGGTGTCATGGTACACCAGTCATTGAAAGTAGGCATGCAGGTGCAGCAGGCAGTGAAGAAAGCAAATTGTATGTTAGCATTCATAGCGAAAGGATTTGAGTATAGGAGCAGGGAGGTTCTACTGCAGTTGTACAGGGTTTTGGTGAGGCCACACCTGGAGTATTGCGTACAGTTTTGGTCTCCAAATCTGAGGAAAGACATCCTTCCCATAGAGGGGGTACAGAGAAGATTCACCAGACTGATTCCTGGGATGTCAGGACTTTCATATGAGGAAAGATTGGATAGACTCGGCTTGTACTCGCTGGAATTTAGAAGATTGAGGGGGGATCTTATAGAAACTTACAAAATTCTTAAGGGGTTGGACAAGCTAGATGCTGGAAGATTGTTCCCGATGTTGGGGGAGTCCAGAACAAGGGGTCACAGTCTAAGGATAAGGGGGAATTCCTTTGGACCGAAATGAGGAAAACATTCTTTACACAGAGAGTGGTGAGTCTCTGGAATTCTCTACCACAGAAGGTAGTTGAGGCCAGTTCATTGGCTATATTTAAGAGGGCGTTAGATGTGGCACTTGTGGCTAAAGGGATCAGGGGGTATGGAGAGAAGGCAGGTACGGGATACTGAGTTGGATGATCAGCCATGATCACATTGAATGGCGGTGCAGGCTCGAAGGGCCGAATGGCCTACTCCTGCACCTAATTTCTATGTTTCTATGTGTTCCAAAACGGAAGAATGAAATTCTTATTCTCACAACTTTCAACTGAAAATATCAAGGCCTATGTCACCCCATTGTGGCCACTTGAGCAACTGCAAGTAGACGATCTTCAACCTGGTGCTGCTGCCATAGCAGGCCAGCCTTGACACAGGGACAGCCCATCACCACACAATCATATTACAAACCAGTGAACCTACAATCCCTCACAGTCATTAATGCATAGTTCTTACCAATTTCGTTATGATTCAAGTCGTACAGTCGCTCAAATGGGAAATTTTTCTTTTCAATTTTCTTGATGACTTCCTCTGGCAGCTTCCTGAACTGACGCAGAGGCGACATTGACTGCCACCTGTGGAAAGTACAGAGCAATCAGTTGTTGATCGCACAAGCATGCACTACTAACTACCGACCAGCGCCACAGTACACCAGGGGTTACAATTGCAAATCACCACATAATTACATTCTCCAAAAGAGAACAGCAGTCAGACATTGAGTCAAGAACTGGTTCAAACACTCCTCTCAGTCTGAGAAGACATATGTTTACGGTGAGACGGATAAGAGTTCATATAAACCTGAGGGGAATCTTTTTCCACAGGAGGGTGGTGGGTATATGGACCGAGATGCCAGAGGAGGTAGTTGAATCAGGTACTAGGACATGTACGAGGATAACAAAAGTTTAGAGGGATGTGGGTAAAATGTGGGTGAATGGGACTAGTTTATGCAGGGCATCTTGGTTGGTTGGCACAGATGAGTTGGGCCAGGGGACATGTTTCCGTGCTGTATGACTCTATGATTCAAATCAGCTCAAATGTATTCACAATTATGTAACACTCATAAGGGTGGGTGCGGCACAGATCCTGGTCCACAGACACCACTTAATTACATTCAGCACTGGCTGAGGGACTGAGCAGATGGAGTGAGGAAATAAGAACCTATTTATCACAATTTCAGGACATCTCACAGGAGATTAGAACCAGTTCATTATATTATTTATAAAGTGGTGATATGAGGAAATACGGTGGCCAAGAATGATCCTCACAGATAAAAGCAATTAATTTAATAACCAGATCACCAACTGCAGGCTGTCTTTCCATTCCCAGAACAACCCTTTTCTTCCTGGGCCTCCTTCATTGCCAGAGTGAGGCCACACGCAAACTGGAGGAACTGAACCACATATTCTCCTTGGGGTGCTTACAGCCCAATTGTATGAACATTGAATTCTCCAATTGTAGGTAACTAACCAACCAACAACCCCAATCTTCCCCTTTGGCATTGTTTATTGTGTGTGCTATCCTTGTAATAATTGATATTTATTTTTATTTAAACAAAAATCTTCCTTGTGTCCCACCTGGATGTGCACCCACCTCTCTCACCCCCCCTTTCCCCTCCCTCTGTCCCCTTCCACCTTCAGACCTTCCTCTGGCCTCACGTTTCAAGCCTCTTCTCTTATCCAACAACCTTTTCTCCTTTTCATTTCTGCCTTTGATCTGCAATCAACCCTTCTCATCTCCATTTACCCGCCCCACCTCTCTTCCAGCTCTCTCAACCCCATTACAACCCGTCTGAAGGAGGATGCCAACCCGAAACATCGCCATCTATATCCTCCAGAGATGATGCTTGACCCTCTAAGTTGCTGCAGCACTTTGTGTTTCTTTGTGTAGTCCTTCTGTGTTAAACAGGATTACGAGTTCCCCAAATTCTAAAAAGGGAATACCAAAGGCCAGACGGTCCAGGCAGCTTTATTTAACAATGTACGTGCGGCTGGGTGGGTGGTCTGAACGTGGCTCGTTTGGATACATTGTGTTCCCCAGCACAAGCACCTGGCTTGAAGGTGTTTGTGGATAAGAGCCAAGTAGCTTCATGTGTTATTTTATACAGATAACTGATGATTCTTTTATGACGAGTCCAGGACAGGGATAGACACAAATAGCTGGAGTAACTCAGCGGGACAGGCAGCATCTCTGGAGAGAAGGAATGGGTGACATTTCGGGTCCAGGACAGGACTTAGGGTCAGTTTCTTACATTCGTTTGTCAATCATCTTGCAGAGATTCACAGTCTTGTCCGTCAGCTGGGCCCAACCTCGGTGTAAAACGATTTCAAAAATACAACGCATCAGACGCCCTGCAGACTGAAACATAATTGGAAAAAATGTTCCAAACAGGCAATGTAACAGAGGCTCAATACTTGTGCAAGCGACTCCAGCACCTGCACCTGCCATACAGCGGAGAGGTAGTAAATCAGAACTGCAGAACAAACAAGAAACTAAGCCCAATGCCAAAGCAAATGAACCCACTGTGCCCGGTAACGCACCTGAGTGACGTAGACCATGTCCGCCATCAGTGCAAACCCTTCCAGCTTCAGCTGGGAGATGTAGGCTTGCAGCAGCACATTGATCTGAAACACAGGATTAGGAAAAGTGATAAAGGACTATCAAACACAGCATTCCAACGTTTTTGTGTGTAGGCATAGCAACCACACCTCCTGCAAACTCCATACAGGTCAGCAGCCAAGGTCAGGATTGAACACGGGTCTCTGGTGCTATGAAGCAGCAGGTCTACCAGCTTTAAAAGAGATGACCTGATATAAAATAACCAGAACTCCTCACCTCACAACTCACTTATACTGACAATATACTCTGATATAAAGCTGGAAGAACTGCTGGTAGAGCTGCTGTCTAACAGCACCAGGCATCTTGGGTCAATCCTGACCACAGGTGCTGCCTGTGTTGAGTTTGCACGTTCTCCCTGTGGTGTTCCTCCAGGTGCTCCGGTTTCCAGTGGAAACGTCACAATGGAATCGCGATTTTCATTCCAAAATAACTCAGTTTTAATCAAATTCTTCTGTTTTCATTAACAGCTAACATTGTGTTTTGGTTATTTTAACGAAAAAAAAACATGATTTTCATTGAGAATTTCATTTTTTTTAAATCTCGTTTTTATTGTTGGGGGGTGGGATAGGGGGGAGGTGAGGAGTGGGGGAGCAGAAAAAACTTGATTTTCATTCTTAATTTCTTTTTTTTTTTAAACATCGCGATTTTCATTGTGCGGGGTGGGATGGGGCAGGTGAGGAGTGGGGGAGCAGGGGGATAGTGGGAGAGGAGGGGAGTAGGGTTATGGAGGGAGAGAGTGACTGAGGGTAGGGGAAAAGAGAGGGAGGGAGAGGTGAGGGAGGGGAGGGGGAGCGGGGAAAGAAGAGGGAGGGTGAAGAGGAGGGGGAGGGAGTGCTGGGGATGAGGGGGAATGGAGGAGGATAGTGGTAGGATAAGGGGTGGCGAGGTAATGGAGGAGGGGGTGAGGGGAGGAAGCAGAGGAGGGTTGGTGGAGGGTGGGGAGAGGGAGAATAATGAAGGAGGGGAATAGGGGACTGAAGAGGGAGAGTGAGATGCGTTCACATTGATCTTATCTTTTACTAGTTATTGCCATTTTGAACTTTAGAAACATTGCAGTTGCGCTCCTGCTTGCCGGCCACGCCTGCGCAATTGGGGGAGGGTTGCCGTGACTCGCGTCACAACGGGGATCTCTGGCGTCGCAACAGGAACCCGTCAGCCGCACCTGCATAGTTGGGGGCTATGGGTGAGTGGTGGAATATTGCGTTGGGGACAGGGCCCAACGGGTCCACACGGTCTAGTATTTTATAAATATCACAGTCAACACAATTTTCCCACATGACATATTGCCTTTTTCCCCTAGTATAGATACGGCAGTCCCTTCTTATCAAATAGTCACAGAAATTATTCAACCATCCCCATTACAGAAAATCCATTAAAGTCACAGCACCCCAATCTTTCAAACCTGACATAGAAACATGGAAAAATAAGTGCAGTAGGCCATTCGGCCCTGCTTTTTCCCCATATCCCTCGATTTCTTTAGCCCTAAGAGCTAAATCTAACTCTCTCTTGAAAACATCCAGCGAATTGGCCTCCACTGCCTACTGTGGTAGAGGATTTCACAGATTCACACTCTCTGGGTGAAAACGTTTTTCCTCATTTCAGTCCTAAATGGCCAACCCCTTATTCATAAACTGTGACCCCTGGTTCTGGACTCCCCCAACATCGGGAACATTTTTCCTGCATCTACCCTGTCCAATCCTTTAATAATTTTATGTTTCTATAAGATACCCTCTCATCCTTCTAAATTCCAGTGAATACAAGCCCAATCGACCCATTCTTTCATCATATGTCATCCCGGGAATTAACCTGGTGAACCTATACTGCACTCCCTCAATATCAATAATGTCCTTCCTTAAATTAGGAGACCAAAATTGCACACAATACTCCAGGTGCGGTCTCACCAGGGTCCTGTATAACTGCAGTAGGACCTGCTTGCTCCTATCTTGTTCTCCACTACACATGTGTAGGAAAGAACTGCATATGCTGGTTTAAATCGAAGGCAGATACAAAATGCTCAGTGGGACAGACAGCACCTCTGTCTCAATCTGAAACATTACCCATTCCTTCTCTCCAGAGATGCTGCCTGTCCCGCTGAGTTACTCCAGCATTTAGTGTCTACTCTCCAATACACATTCCAGGCCTTTCAGAGATGCCAATTCCACTTATCCCAGCACATTACAACTGGAAAACGCCCCAAACTGCTTCTGGAGAGCAGCTGTAGACGTACATTTCAAATGTCCACATGATGATATCACACAGCATCATTCTCAACTTCTGAATCCCTTAATGTCCATTTCTACCGAGCCCGACTCCAAAGCATGTGCATAGTTAAGATGCAAAGAACTTGGTTGAAACAACCAGATTACTGCCATACCTTTGCACTCGGCTCTTCAATGCTTTCTTTGACGGGAATAGGAACTCTTTCCAACAACTTCTGGAGTTCGAGTTTCTCTTCCTAAGAGGGAGAGATAAGAGATGAATCTTCATCATTTGCGATGATATAGTGGAAGCATGAAGCAAAAATGCTGGGCGCATATCTATGGCAGCGCCATCTAGCAATGAAAATAGCAGAGCCTTCAAACCTCAGCCCCGTAATGTTCCATTTCCCCTTTAGACCAAACATCTACTCCAACCCTGAATATATTGTGTGGATCTTAACATAGAAACATGGAAAATAGTAAACAGGAGTTGGCCATTTGATGGGGTGGAAGATTGCAACCTTCACGTGGTCCGCCCTGTTTCAACGAATGCAATTCAACTCGGTGTGCACAATCAAATAAGTCAAATAGAACAAGTTGTCCTACAACTTTAGGCTGTGCACGCCATAAACAAGAAGAAGAAGAAGGCTATTTGATAGTTTGTGCTGCTCCACCATACAGCATAATCCTGGCTGACCAGCCATATTCAGTCTCCTGTTCCAACTTATCCCTCTAACCGCAGGAACAATATCCAATTCCGTACTGAATACATGTAATCAAGTAGCTTGATACCTTTCAGTGCTAAAGGGTTCCACAGGTTCATCATTCTATTTCTTGTTATCTCAGAAGGAATTTCTCCTGATCTCAGTCTTAAATGCTTACCCCATATCTTTGAAACTGTAGCCCCTGGTGTGGACTCCAGGCCATCAGGAACATCTCCTTCCATCTAACCTGTCCTGTTGGAATTTTGAAGGATTTTATGGGATCCCATTATTCTAAAGTCTCCTCTAAAGCCTGAACGAACAAGTCTTCATATGTTATCCCTGGAGTCCCACAGATTCACTGGTTCTCCCTCATCTATTTGCATCTCAAAACATTCCAGCAGGTTTGTTACCTTCTTCACCACCCTGCCCACCTACATCACCACTGATGTTTAGGAGTCTGCAATACAACTGTTGCTAATATTTTCAGTCCTTGTGTTCTCTAGCTGCTCTCATACAGATTTCATAGCAGTTTCTTGGAACTATTATATAATTTTCTTATTTTAGTAACGCTATTCCACCTTCTTTCCCTGGCTTTCCTGAACTTTGAGTACCTCTAGGTGTTCCATTTGCACTCCCAGTCACCCTGCAATTTGATCTCCTTAATCACAATGGTGGCATCGCTAGTTAAATCCATTTGCACATTGAATTCATCTACCTTATTGTGAACACATTGGGCCCAAACTGAAACGCCACCTATCCATGTGCTCCAGAAACACTGCTTGACTTGCTGTGTTACGCGAGCACTTTGTGCCTTCAGGTTTGCCCTTTAACATTGCTGGTCATTTTAATATTATTTCACATGATACTCCTGTTGGCCTTGCACTCCTGAACTCCCTGTCTGACACCGTCGTCTTTTAGTTTCCTGTTATTTTATTTTTACTCCTTTCTTCAACTTCAATCTTCCTGCTCAGGTTTCCCTCCCCTCGCCAGTTTAATTTAAATCCTCTCCAACAGCCCATGAAAGCATTGGTTCCGATCCTGTCCACTTGTAACCTGTCCCACGTACACATTGCCCTCACTGGTCCCAATGTCATCCATATATATAATGTGATTTCATATCCTGTCCCTATTCTCAGTAGTGCTGCTACAGGACACAACCCTGAGATTATACCAGAGGTCTTGGAATCTATTTTATCTCTGAACTCTTCATTTCCTTTTGCCTGACCTCATGGCCTTTTCTACCTTTGTTGTTGACACTAACATGTACCATGACCAATGGCTATTCACTCTCCCCTCCAAAATTCCCTATAATACATTTGACATCCACTGCCTTCAGAACATTCTGCAGCCACTCCAGCAAGTGTTAGGATCTCTGTTACAGATTTCTGATCCCCATGCAGAATAATAGGCATTTTTGTTGAATAGTAAACATTTCTGTGGGATCATTAGACTCTGACTGAGAATAATTCATTGCTAATTTCTACAGGATGAACAAGTCTCTCCAGGGAAAGCAACCTAGATTCACTCACCTCTCGTACAGTAATGTTCTTGAACTCGGAGGACAGTGAAAAGACTCTGAACAACTCAATCTCACTGAGGGTGGGTTTCAGAAGCTGATTGTAGGTGGCCATACTTTCATGTGTGATGTAATAGTGACTTGCAATACGGCCTAGATCAGTCACCTGCACAAGACGGTTTAGCATTAAAGGGACAAAACGTCTGATCCACAAAAAAGCCAGTAACAAACAACGTATTCATTAGAATTCAGTACAGTTTTGTTAATAACTATGATTTAAATGATTAAAAACTACAAAATCGGCAAGAAAAATACACATACGTTTGATTTGGGTATCTGAGGTGTCTCAGAATCTTGGTCACGTTGCGTGTAATTTCCCAATTTAAAGATAGATTTAAGAAAGACACAAAGCACTGAAATAACTCAGCGGGTCAAAGAGCAACTCTGGAGAACATGGATAGGTGACGTTCAGTCTGAAGAGGGGCCCTGACCCAAAACATCACCGGTATACGTTCACCACAGCTGTTGCCTGACCTGCTGTGTTACTCCAGCACTTTGTGTCCTTTTTGATAAACTGGCATCTGCAGTTCCTTGTATCCACATCCTTCTGATGATAGATTGATTAGTTGTGACTGCCAACTGTTAAAACTTTGCACTCACCTGAAAGTTTCCGCCTTTTTTGTCATACTTTACAAGATTATTCTTGTCGAGGATGAGTGAAGCGGTGTGGACGAGATCCAATCGCCGCTGCTCCAGCAGGGGATCACTCTTCAACTCATCGTGCGATATCCCATACAGATTGGCGGTTCGAAGCATCCGGATGTAGAGGTATGTATACCCCAACCAATTAATGGCATCCTGCACGGCAAAAACACTTAAACTTCAGATTCTATTGACGGTCTGTCAAGGTGATTTCTCAACTCTGGAACTCTGGTAACTCAGAGAAGGTGAAACCTTTCACTGTGGCCTGGACTTAATCCATAATGTCAATAGTAACCCGAGGTCCCTACAACACATGGGCTTCTCACCTTGGCAGTCTGGACATTTCCCAGGACAATCTCCGCATTGAGCATGTCAGGGAGTCTGGTGATCATCTGGCTCTCAATGGGCAGCTGCTGGTTGAGAAGGGACAGGTAGTACTGCAACTCGCCATGCGATGTGATCAGGATGCCTTCGCCCTTGGTATCATACTGCGGTCGCCCTGCACGGCCCAGCATCTGCAACACATTAACATCATGGAACTTAGACAAGTACAGCACAGTAACAGGCCCTTCGCCCCTTAATGGCTGTGCTGGACATGAAGCCAAGAGCAACTCTCATCTGCCTACATATAATCCATATTCCTCCATTCCCTGCATATCCATTTGCTCATACAAAAGCCTCTTAAATGCTACTTTCGTTTCTGCTATTTCCATCACCCTCTCCACATCATCATCGTCTATATCTATAGGCCCGACTATGGGTGAACATGGGGATGGGACTGGACTTTGTGCCTTCCCCCACAGTGGGAACCATTGTGGGGGGATGTTTCTATGTTTATTGTTACATTCTTAGTGTGGTGTCTTATCTTTATCTGTGTGCTGCATGGCAAGTCAAATTTCACTACACCAATTGGTGTATGTGACAATAAATGTCCTTTGTCCTTATCTCTCGTTTCCCTTATCCTTAACCAGACTGAAGAAGGGTCTCGACTTGAAACGTCACCCATTCCTTCTCTCCGGAGATGGATCTCCTCAGCGCAGAGGGAGAATAAGGCGGGAAGAAGACAGAGACTCTAAGACTTTTGCCTTCCACCACAGTGAGGAGGTGTTTGGTGAACTCACTGTGGTGGATGTTAATTTTTGTGTTTATTGTGTGGTTTTGTTATTTTTATATATGTATGACTGCAGTCACGAAATTTCGTTCAGACCGAAAGGTCTGAATGACAATAAAGGCTATTCATTCATTCATTCATGCTGCCTGTCCCACTGAGTTATTACTCCAGCTGTTTGTGTCTATCTTCGGTTTAAACCAGCATCTGTAGTTTCTTCCTAGACCCTGTCCAAACTTTCCCCAGTGGCCAATGCTGTCTAATCATGGCACACTTCCAATAAACCTCCTCTGCACCTTTTACAAAGTCGCCACATCTCGCCTGGAAGGAGCGACCTGCATGCAATACCCCAAATATAGCCTGACCAAGGTAACCAAAACGCAGGAAAGGTTAAACTAGATAAATTGATTAAATCAGAATAAAGATCTTGGCAGAACCAGAGCAATCAGAATGAGATGAACGTAATGGCCCAAGACTCTCACTATCCTCATATGTCAACAAAGTACAGAGCAGTTTGTATAAACTGTTACACCATGGCCGCTGGGCGAATTAGGTCAACCCGTGCCTGCCTATCTAGCCCAACTTACAGAGATAGAGATTACAGATAGTTACAGAGGTAGGTTGAATAAGTTAGGTCTTTATTCTCTGGAGCGCAGAAGGTTAAGGGAGGACTTGATAGAGGTCTTTAAAATGATGAGCGGGATAGACAGAGCTGATGTGGACAAGCTTTTCCCTTTGAGAATAGGGAAGATTCAAACAAGAGGACATGACTTTAGAATTAAGGGACAGAGATTTAGGGGTAACATGAGGGGGAACTTCTTTACTCAGAGAGTGGTAGCGGTGTGGAATGAGCTTCCAGTGGAAGTGGTGGCGGCAGGTTCGTTGGTATCATTTAAAAATAAATTGGATAGGCATATGGATGAGAAGGGTATGGAGGGTTATGGTATGAGTAACGGCAGGTGGGACTAAGGGAAAAAAGTTCTTCGGCACGGACTTGAAGGGCCGAGATGGCCTGTTTCCGTGCTGTAATTATTATATGGTTATATCTTTGACATCCTAATTTAGAACAGAACAACGACCGCCATTATTTATCTTAAGGAACACTTCAACAGCTGATCCCCAATACAAATTAAATTTTGCACTCGCATGTCTAACTCCGCTCCCATCTTGACCTTCCTCTCATTTTCTAGCACACCAAACGAGTTATCAGGAATCCACAGTGAGTGTCAGCAGATGTTTCAACTGTGTAATATTTCAATATTTCCTTCTCTAAACATCTGCATGCAGACTTTACAACAGAAAATACAGGATAGCCAACAGAATTAGCAAATCTATTTGATACCCAACCAGCCAATATAGTGTATGTTTTTCTCCATGAAGCTCCTGGTATGGTCAAAAATAAACATGTTCAACAATATTCAACATCTTTTTTTTTAGAAAACGGAAGTCGCTAGATTAGTAGCCATGTTAGTGTGGCTTTCACCTGTGCACACTACACATTATAAAAGTGTAGTCTCTTTTTTTTCTGATCACCCTTTTTTCACCTTTTACTTTTTTTATATTTACATTCGTTATTATTTTTTGTATAACACATACTTGATTTTATATTATATATTATATAATCATGACTTCTATCTATTTTATATAATCAGATTAAATGGATATGGTTTAATGGAATTGGAAATTCGCATCGGATTGAAGTTGGGGTGTAATGTCGGGCTGGAGGAGTCAAGAAGGCTACTCCAAAAAAAGCCACCCTAACAATAAAATGCAAGATATGAATGTAAGGAATGGGGGTGATGGAATCACCTTCTGTAGTTGGAATGTTAAAGGAATCAATGAACCAATTAAAAGGGGAAAGGTATTAGCTCAGCTGAATAGATTGAAATCTGGAGTTCTTCAAGAGACACATCTTAAAAAAGATGCTCAATATAGATTAACAGCTAAATGGATTTCAAAAGTATATCATTCTTCGTTTATACACAAATCTAGAGGAGTTGCAATAATTATTCGTAAAGGTATACCTTTTAAACTTAATTCGATAATAGAGGATAAGGAGGGTAGATATTTAATAATTACAGGGGAACTACATTCAAAAAAAGTAATTCTTATGAATATATATGCACCTAATTTTGATAATCCACTATTTTTTAAGAAAATATTTAATAGTATTCCTATATCCACCCAATATAATTTAATAATCGGAGGTGATTTAAATTGTACTTTAGATAATTATTTGGATAGATCTTCTACAAAAAGTAAGGCTCTTTCTAAATCAAGTAAGCTTATAAATTCTTTTATTAAGACATCGAATGTTAAAGATATTTGGAGATTGGATAATCCAACCGGACGGGAATATTCATTTTTCTCGCCGGTATTCGGAACTTATTCGAGGATAGATTATTTCTTAGTTGACTCAAAATTACTCCCCTTTACGTATGATGCAAAGTATCATAATATTATTATCTCAGATCATGCCCCGTTAACATTTAAGATAAAATTAAAAGATATAGTTAATAAAACTAATATTTGGAGATTCAACACACAGATATTAAAGGATAAAGATTGCTGTAACTATGTGGAGAAACAGATTAAATTATTTTTTGAAACTAACGATAAACCTGAGACTTCCCCATTATTATTATGGGACACATTTAAAGCATTTATGCGCGGTGCAATAATATCAGCACAAGCTCATTTTAACAAAGAAAATCGAAAGATGGAGCAAAAGTTAGAAAAAGAGATAAAACAATTAGATAGTGAAAATATAATACATCCTTCTAAAGAGTTGAGTAATAAAATTGCAATATTAAAATATAGATTAAATAAAATTTACTCTGATCAAGTGATAAAACTATATCAACAAACTAAACAAGTTCATTTTGAATTTGGTGATAAACCTCAAAAATTATTAGCACGACAACTCAGAAGATTAGACGATGAAAAAACTATACATAGTATTAGATCGGTACAGGGAAATACGTTGACTATACCAAAAGACATTAATGACACATTTTTACAATATTATCAAAATCTTTATTCATCTAAATTAACAGGGCAAATAGATGAAATGGAAACATTTCTAGAAAAATGTCATTTTAATAAGCTAGATTCTGAGAGTAGGCAATTATTAAATGCTGAAATATCTGTAATAGATATTGAAGAATCAATCGGATCGTTAAAAAATGGCAAAACAGCGGGCCCCGATGGCCTGAGTGCAGAATTTTATAAAAAATTTCATGATCTACTTTCACCAAGATTACAAATAATGTACAGACACACCTATGAGTTAGGAAAATTACCAGAGTCTTTAAATGAATCTACAATCACATTAATTCCTAAATTAGATAAGGATCTGGAAGATCCTGGATCATATCGAGCGATTGCCCTTTTAAATACTGATCAAAAAATATTAACTAAAGTACTTTCTCGGAGGCTAAGTTTAGTGATTTCCAAAATAATACATTATGATCAAACAGGTTTTATCCCAAAACGTTACTCATCACATAATCTTAGACGCTTGTTTAATATTATCTACTCGAGAAGAAGGAGAGATATAGAATTAGCAGTTATATCGTTGGATGCTGAAAAAGCATTCGACCAGGTGGAATGGTCATATTTATTTAATATAATGGAAAAGTATCAACTGGGGGATGGATTTTGTAAATGGGTAAGAATATTATATTCTAACCCTTCTGCAAGAATTTTAACCAATCAAATACTATCACCTAAATTTAGACTTTTTAGGGGATGCAGACAGGGATGTCCGTTATCCCCTTTATTATTTGCTTTGGTGATAGAACCTCTGGCCGAAAGAATCAGATCAGAACCTGAAATATATGGGTATAATACTGACACAACAAATAATAAGATATCTTTATATGCAGATGATATTCTGATTTATATTACTAAGCCGGAATGTAGTATTCCCAAGTTATTTAATGTTATAAATGAATTTAGCGTATTTTCAGGATATAGGATTAATTGGAATAAAAGTGACATTATGCCTATAACTGGTATAAATGTAAATATATTACAAAAATACCCATTAAAAATAGTTACAGATAAATTTAAATATTTAGGAATCAATGTGTCTAAATCCTATAAATTATTAATTAAAGCTAATTATTATCAATTATTAGAGAAACTTAAAAAAAACATTTCATATTGGAAAACACTCCCTATATCTATGATCAGTAGAATTAATGCTATAAAGATGATTTTTTTACCACAATTGTTATATTTATTTCAGGCAATTCCTTTTTTTCTCCCAAAAAGTTAAAAAAAAAAAATTGATACTATAGTTAATAGTTTTGTTTGGGATTACAAAAGTCATAGAATAAGTAAAAAACACTTATGTAAGTCTAAGATAAATGGAGGGCTGGCACTTCCAAATTTTCTACACTACTTTTGGGCAGTTCAGATTAAGAATATGAATTTTTGGTGGGTAAATATGGATGTTGAACCAATGTGGTTAAAAATGGAAAAGGAAGACTGTTTACCTTTCAATATAGAGTCGATTATTTTTGCACCAAAGGAAGTACAAAAAAAGACTTATAGGGACAACCCTATAATTCATATTAATAGGCGTATTTGGAAACAGATAGTTAAGACCCTATATCTGGATAATCTTTCTTTTAGGTTACCAATTAGGAATAACCCACTGTTTAAACCCTCAATCTTAGATGCGGGGTTTAGACTGTGGGAGAATTTAGGTATTAAAAGGATAGGACACCTTTATAGAAATGGAAATTTTTTATTATTTGAAGAGTTACAAGATATTTTTGGATTACCTTCACAACACCATTTTAGGTATTTACAAATTAGAGATTTTATTAAATGTAACACACAAGACTATAAAAATAAAGAATCAGGCTTATTAGATGAGCTGTTTAATTTACATCCAAATACGGATAAGCTTATAGCTTATATGTACAATATTATTTTAGATAAAGAGAACCCAACAACTGAAACATATCGTCAAGCATGGGAAAATGAAATTGGATTACCTATAACAAAAGAAACTTGGGAAGAAAGCTTACAAAGAATACATTGGTGTCCTTTGAATGCCAGACACACATTGATACAATTTAAAGTTATATATAGATTACACTACTCGAAAACCAAATTAAAAAGTATCTTTCCTAGTCTCTCCTCTATTTGTGATAAATGTAAGAATCTTGAAGCAAATTTAATACATAGTTTTGTAACGTGCCCACGGTTGAATTATTATTGGATTGAAATTTTTAAAGTTATTTCGGAAGTTCTTAAGGTTGAACTCGACCCAGACCCAAAATTAATAATATTTGGTATCCCGGAGCCAAATTTGGTACTCACAGTTAATCAAAGAAATTTTTTTGATTACTGTTTAATAATAGGGAAAAAAATGATACTTAAATTTTGGAAGGGAACATTATCCCCAACAATTAAAATGTGGAAAGCAGAGATGTTGGAGACGTTGAATTTGGAAAGAATTAGATTTGTCCTCTTGGACAGGTATAATTCTTTTGAATCAATATGGTCTCCATATATACAGTATTTAGAGAAGTAGCTATTCTTGGAATCACGGCTCGACGGGCACCCTACGGATCCGATGCGAATAACTTACTTATATTTGATATTATTGTGCATTTATTAGAGATATTTCTGAATGAAATAGTATTTCGTATAATGTCTTTAGTTTTTGTTTATATATATGTAATATTTTTGTTTTTCAAATTTTCTTTTTTTAAAATTTTTTTTATGGTTGAAGTATGTGGGAAGAATTTTTTATTCCCTTTTATTTTCTCTTTTTTCTTTTCTCTTTTATGTATCTTTTTCTTTATTTCCAAAAAATAGAAGATATTAAGTATTGATATGTTATTTGTAGTAATATTGAATTAAGGTGTTAGTTTATAAAGTAAGCTATACATTGTAAACTGTTTACTTCAAATAAAAAAAATGTTACACAAAATAAACATGTTTATGGATGCTATAAAACGCTCAAAAGGGCATCCAATAAAGACACCATAGGCTGAACTGCTTAGTTATATTACCTGAAGTACATCCAGTGCTCCCAGTTCAGTCCAGCGACCCTTCTCTGGGCTGTACACTTGTGTTCCTTTAATAATAACTGTGTGGGCAGGCAGATTCACACCCCAAGCCAGAGTTGCTGTGGAGACCAGCACCTGAAGCAAACAAGACAATTGTTATTGTAAGATCTAACAATAAAAAGTAACAGATCTATTAGCATTGATTTCAAATCACTGGGAAAGTGAATTGTAAATACAGATTGGAGACTAGCCAGGCCCCTCGCTCCCGTGCTTCTATGTTTAACATTTACAAGAGTCCATCAAGCACAAGTGCAGACAAAAATGTTTCTGGCCCCGATCAGTTTAGTAGCACAAACTACACAATGCAAACATAACAGGAAACAGAAGCTCTGTAAACTGTAAGCAGTCTGAAGAAGGGTCTCGACCCGAAACGTCGCCTATCTCCTTCGCTCCTTAGATGCTGCTGCACCCGCTGAGTTTCTCCAGCTTTTTGTGTAACCCCCAGCTCTGTAAACTAGTTCCGCAAGAACTCAATACCTGGATATGCCTGTCGGCAAAAAGATCCTCGACTAGGGTTCGATCCACTCTGGTCATGCCAGCATGGTGAATAGCAAAACTGTAGGGGAGTAGGTCCTTCAACTCCAGATTCTGAAAGAAAAGCAGTGATTAATTTATAGACGCAGGGTGGTACAGTGCAGATACTTGTCCCTTGGCCCACCATGTCCATGACCATCTTTTTGCCCATTTACACATTTACCCGTGTTACATCCGATTAATTAAACATAAACTGCAGTAGCATGAAACTTGAAACTGATCGTAATGTGTCTCTTGGTTGCAGTATCTAAAATTGAAATGTCCCAAAGTTCCAAACTCGCCTAATGTTTTGAGGACAATGACAGCATATTGCCATAGGGTTGCTCTTGTTCATTTGCTGTAATTGGAGGCAGCACAGTGGCACAGATGGTAGAGCTGCTGCCTCATAGTGCCAGAGACCCGGGTTCAATCCAGACCCCGGGTGCTGTCTGTGTGGAGTTTGTAAGTTCTCTCTGTGACCGGGTGGGTTTCCACCGAGTGTTCTGGTTTACCTCTACATCCCGGTGAGGTGCGGGTTTGTAAGTTACTTGGCCACTGTAAACTGCCCTCGGTGTGGGGAGCGGATAAGAAAGAGGGAGAACATAGAACGAATGTGAACAGGTGATCGATGGTTGGTGTGAACTTGGTGGGCTAAAGGGTCTGTTTACACGCTGAATCTCTAAACTATTTTGTATTTTGTTCCTTCCGGGTATATCATGCAGTAATGCACAAGGTACGATAGTTTACAGAGATATAGGAACAGTGTAAGTGCAGAAAGGGCTGAAACGCATGCGGCACTGTACCTTGCACTGCTCTGCCTCTGTGCGCAGCACCTCTGTGGAAGCAGAGCCCTCTCGCAGGAACAAGCCCAGCGTGTCTTTCTCCAGGCACATATCTCGAATCGCTCTTGCTGTCTTTCCAGTCTCCTTGCGAGAATGAACAAATACTAGCACCTAAAAAAAAATTAATCTTCTCAGAAGTGTTCGACAGGAACCAAAAATGTAAATGACGGAGATTGAGGAAGGGTTACTTCCCATTGGAGGCAAGATCATCTCAAATATTCCTGCAGACTGGGATGGTAACGTTGGGAGGAAAGGCAGCCATGATGGAAAAGGTCATAAGTAATAGGAGCAGAATAGGCCATTCGGCCCATCAAGTCTACTCCACCATTCAATCATGGCCGATCTATCTCTCCCTCCTAACCTCATTGTCCTGCCTTCTCCCTATAACCATTGACACCGTAGTAATCAAGAATCTATGTACCTCTGCCTATCCATTGACTTAGTCTCCACAGCTTGACTTTTGACTATCCATTGACTTTGCCCATCTTGGTAAAGGATTCCACAGATTCACCACCCTCTGCCTAAAGAAATTCCCCCCCCCCCCCCCCATCTCCATCGTAAAGGAATTCTGAGGCTATGACTGCTCTTCGACCAACCCACTAGTGGAAACATTCTCTCCATATCCACTCTACTGAAAGCCTTTCACTATTCGGTAAGTTTCCCTCTCATCCTCCACAGCTCCAGCAAGTACAGGCCCAGTGTGGTCAAAATTGTAAACCTCCTCTGGACCCTCTCTAGAGCCAGCACATCCTTCCTCAGACATGATGATCAAAATTGCTCCCAATACTCCAAATGCAGCATGTCCAGCGCCTTGTAGAGCCCCAGCATTACATCCCTGTTTTTGTATTCTAGCACTCTTGAAATAAATACTAGCATTGCGTTTGCCTTCCTTATTTACTACCTGTGGAAGAAAAATTAATATCCTTCTTTACTTCATTTTGATTGGAATTGAACAAGGTAACGAAAGAGTGTTTTGGATGTGACAAATGGCAGCTCTCGCTTGACCAGGTGCAGAAGATGTTCGTGAGAATTGGTAACGTAAGATTAGACGTGTGAATGAATGAATACGTTTATTGGCCAAGTATGTACACATACAAGGAACAAGGAAGAAGAATGACCTCTTGTATTACAGGGCCTTGGTGAGACCACACCTGGAGTATTGCGTACAGTTTTGGTCTCCTAATCTGAGTAAAGACATTCGTGCCATAGAGGGAGTACAGAGAAGGTTCACCAGACTGATTCCTGGGTTAGTTGAATATTGGTTGAATAAACTCGAACAATTAAAAGTGACCCCTTATTTGTTTTTTGGGGTCCCGGGATTAGGAATAATGGTGCACCTCTCTCCAAACCAAAGATGGGAGACACATCTGAGTCACACTTGACCGTAGCTACCAGACCTCCAGCAACTGCAGAATAGGAGAGATGATAAAAAGGCTGAAGGACAAACAGTCAATTCACATTTTAAAGTTGCCGATGGCAAAAGGACAGGACCAGATTGACTTCTTTAATGACACAGAAGGAAAGATCACATGGATCACAAAGGAATGGGACACTATGTTTGAAAGGCAACAACCGCCTACTGATGTACCGTCAAGCTTACCAATGGCTCTGGTCCAAGGACCCTCTGAACTATGGGCAAAGCGTAAGAATCATGTGGGGCGAGTGCATTCAGCCCTGAACATAAAGTGATTTTAAAAAGGGCGCTGCTTTGCCATGTTTAGAACAGTATCGACTGACCCCAGAGGCTGAATGAGGGATAGCTATAGTCATCATGTCTTTATTACAAGGAGTATTAGTGGAAACGCAAAGTCCATGTAATACTCCTATTCTGCCAATCCCAAAAGTGGGAAGACGTAATTAATGGCGTTTCGTCCAAGACCTGAGAGCTATTAACAATAGTGATCCCTGTTGCTCCTTTAGTCCGTCACCAATATTATTCTGTCATCTACACCAGCGGAAGCCGACACCTTCACAGCAATTGACCTATGCTCGGCCTTTTTCTCCATACCCCTGCATAAAGGCAGCCAGTTCCTGTTTGCTTTTACCTACAAGGATCAACAATACACCTGGACTAGGCTACCCCAGGGGTACACTGGAAGCCCAGCCGTATATGCAGCAGCAGTGAAAAATGATCTAGAGGAATGTCAATTATCAGAGAGGTCGACTTTGATTCAGAATGTCGATGACCTTTTGGTATCCTCTGTGACAGGTCCTGATTGTAAAGAAGACTCAATTAAATTGGTGCAACATTTGGCAGGAAAGGGCATAAAGTATCCCTGGGGAAATGACAGTTCTGCCAGCCTAGTGTAGAGTATCTGGGATTCCAGCTGCAGGAAGGCAGAAGGAGTCTTGGAAGAGACGGAATAAAAGCAATAGAGAATGTCCCGGTCCCAAAGGTGAAGGAGGACATTCTCTCCTTCTTAGGCACGGTGGGTTACTGCAGACAATGGATCCATGACTACAGAGAACTAGATGCAGCATTGCGTTCAGCCACCTTGCAGACTGAGCCCTCCAGGGTAGTATGGACTGCAGAAAGAGACCAGGCGTTTAGAAATCTAAAGAACGCTATGGTTACTGCTCCGGCGCTGGGATTACCAAACTATAAAAAGCCCTTTCGACTTTATGTAAATGAATTAAAAGGGTTTGCGACTGGGGTCCTGGCTCAAGAACATGGAGGGGGATAAAGACCAGTAGCCTATTATTCCGTGGCTTTACCAGCTGTAGTAAATAGCATGCCAGCCTGCTTACGAGCTGCAGCGGCAACAGCTATCATCAATCCCCATCATTCTTGATCATCCATGTATAGTGACTCTTCCTCAGTCACTTGCCGTGATGTTACTATTGAACTCTGTAGCCATACAGCATTTCACAGCCGCCAGAAGAACAGGATATGGTTATCCTTTTATCACATCTGAATTATACTTATCAGTGAGCACCTGCTATAAACCCAGCTGCCACTGCCAGAAGAAGATTGTGACCATGATTGTCTATTGCTTGTGGAAGCCGCTGCCACTCCCCGGCTGGATTTACAGAATCATCCGATTGATTATCCTGATCTGGTCCTATTTACTGATGGCTCTTCTCACCAACCTAGCGATGACAGATTATTAGCAGGATGTGCGGTAGTCACACCACACCAAGTGCCGGAGGCATACGCTTTACCATCCGGATCGTCCACTCGGGCAGTTGAGCTGTATGCCCCGACTAATGCCCGCATATTGGCAAAATATAAAAGTGCTAATATCTACACCGATTCTCACTATGCGTTTGGGGTTGTAAATGACTTTGGGCAGTTATGTAAAAATAGAGGATTCATCACATCAACAGGAAAGACTATTAAGCAAGATAAACTGGTCTTACATTTATTGGATGCTATCCAATTGCCACGGCAAATTACAGCTATTAAATGTGAGGCTCATACATCATCAGATGATGATGTATCAAGGGGAAACAGATCAGCTGATTGTGTATCCAAACAGATCAGGCAAATCTAGCAATTACAATCGGCTGAAATTAAGTGCAGCGCAAAGAAAGTTCCCGGTTAGCATTGAAGGAGCTCAGTTACAGGATGCCCAAAGCCTAGCGTCACTCCAGGAAAATCATTCCTGGAGCAAAGCAGGATGTTATCAAGACCCCATTGTTGGAGTCCACCCTGACGGTCGGGTAGTTTGCCCCAGGAGCCTATTTTGTCCCTGTCTCGCCCAGCCCATGGACAGGCTCACATGGGAAAAGGGGGGGATGGCACATGCATTGTCCCAGTATGCACCAGGTATACAGTAATTGATAAAGTTGCAAGAACATGTCTGGTGTGTCAACAAAATAATAGAAGGAAGATGCCTGCAAAATTTGATCACCTACCACAAGTTGAAATGCCTTTTGAGAATTTGCTAATTGATTTTGTACATGTGCCAGCAGCAAAGGGTTGTGAGTACAGTCTGGTCATAGTTGACATGTTCTTCAGATGGGTGGAAGCACACCCCACAAGGAGGGATGACGCAAGGACAGTAGTCAATGTTTTAATGAAAGAAATACTACCTAGTCGGGATACCCATGGGAATAAACAGTGACAGATGGCTCCTGGGTTCCAGTGGAAATTACATATACTACACACCCAGAGAGTTGTGAACTTATGGAATTCCCTGCCACAGAGGGCAGTGGAGGCCAAATCACTGGATGGATTTAAGAGTTAGTTAGATAGAGCTCTAGGGGCTAGTGGAGTCAAGGGATATGGGGAGAAGGCAGGCATGGGTCATTGATAGGGGACGATCATGATCACAGCCATGATGACAATGAATGGCGGTGCTGGCTCGAAGGACCAAATGGCCTCCTCCTGCACCTATTTTCTATGTTTCTACTATATCAACCACAGTCCTCAGGGATGGTAGAAAGAATAAATTGAGAGATAAAAGCTACTTTGCCCAAAGTTTGCCAGCAAAATAAGTTGTTGTGGCCAGACGCCATGCCCATTGTGATGTATGCCCTGAGAAATCAGAAAAATAGAAACACAGGCCTAACACCTCACGAGATATTGATGGGGTGACCTATGACAACGGAAACCCAATCCCCAATAACTCCTGAGAAGGTTGCTCTAATTTGGAATATCATTAAGATATGCTCAAGCCATGTGTGAACGAGTTGGTAAAATCTTTGAGAAAGTTAAGCAGGCACAGTTCCTCCGGCAGAAGGAAATATGCACCCATTTAAACCAGGAGATCAGGTTTATGTTCGAGCAATGAATAAAGATTCTTTCTCTCCTAGATGGAAAGGACCATATTTGGTGCTGCTAACACCATGAACAGCAGTTAAAGTAAAAGAAAAATCCGATTGGATACATGCCACCAGATGCAAACTGCATCATCACTCAGACGGAGAAGGAAACAACAGAACCGTAACATTTTGTGCTGATAAAAAAAGAGTATTAAAATGTAGACATATTCCTCATTAACTATCTCTGTAGTATTAAATACTTATGAATATACTAACATTGAGTGGGATCAGAGAGGATATGAGGGTGAAGCGAAACTAGATTGTTACAAGAAACAGGATGAAGGTAGAAATTGGAATATGAGATTCCAACTAACAACTTTCACACAGAACACAGTGAACTTGATGCTGTAAGCAAAACAAGCTTCTGAAGGATACTTTGTCTCATTGCCATAATTCATCACTTCAGCACAATTGAATTGCTGTGCACATGTGGCTCTGTTATTCCTTTTAGTACACAGCAGAGCGTAATTGCTCATCATAAAGAGAACAAGTCAGTTTGACATGAAGTGACATTGATGTCAACAATAATGATGGCCTATTCTTAAGTTTGTTACATTTTTACTTGACATGTTGATGGTGGGCATGTGGTCACAGCATTCTTACAGATCTGAGTGCATGTTTGGAATCAGGTGGAATGTTGTACGCCTCTTTCTGGCAGAATTACGAGCAAATAGAATTAGTGACAACCAGTACTAATGATCGAACGCACAAATTAGCTTTTTTTCAGGACCCAGATCTAATCTGACAGCATACATTCATTCACTCAGGCATGCTGCAGGTTTGCACTTCACCATCCCAGCATCTTCATGCCACCATGGAGAGGGTGTGAGGCATCAGTGCTGCCAAGTAGGTTCACTAACCTGATTCTTTCCAGCATGCTCCATCACCTTCTCATACACAATCTCATTCATTATCTGGAAACGTTTAATAGCTTTCTTTTCTGTGATCCCAACATATGTCTGCTCCAGAGGAACGGGACGGAAACTGAATTGGATGACACAGGATGGGTAAGTATTTAACATTAGTGAGCATAGAACACAGCAGCACAAGTGCCAAACAAGTTGCCGTTAAAATGATCCCATCTGCCTGCACATGATCCATATCCCCCTATTCCTTACAATTCCATGTGCCTATCATAAACGGCACAATCGGATCTGCCTCCACCACCACACCAGGCAATGCTTTCCAGGTCCCCCCATCACTCTCTGTGTAAAACAACATACCCCGTGCATCTCCATTCAACTTTCCCATTCTCACCTTGGATATTTCCACTCTAGGAAAATGGTTCTGACTGTCTACCCTATTTAGGCCTCTCATAACTTTATATGTGGAAGTTAAACGAAGACCCTACTTTCCACTTCACCCCAGTAATGTGTCATTATGGGACCGGGGCTTTGCATTACTATTCTGGCACAACCACACCTCCTACCAAGTGATCTGAACAATGTTGACCACTGCGACTCAGGGACTGAGCACATCAATTATAGTTCACATATCACTGGTATTACAATATTCGGTTGTCATCCACTTAGCCAAGTAACTGTATTGTTAAATTAGTTGCATGATGCCACCGTTTAAACACAAAGTGCGCCTCAGGATGAGACAGGAGTTACCTGTTATCAAAGTAAAAAAGGCCCTTGGCTGAGTCAACCCGCAGCAGTGTAGCAACGTCCTCGTAGTTGGGTAGCGTGGCACTCAAGCCAACCAAACGCACATCTTCCTGAGTCATCTCAATGTTCCGAATTGTCCGGGCAACCAGTGCCTCCAGTACTGGACCACGATCATCATGCAGAAGGTGAATCTCATCCTGAGACAGCGGAAACATGAGGCAATAAATAGCTAATGGCAAGTCTAGAAAGCAAAGTAAGTGCTTCTACAAACAGGATATTATCTTCCGCTTGCGTAACTTGCAACCTAAATGTTTGAACATTGAATCCTCCAATGTTAGGCAACAAAGCAACACTCCTCACCCCCCCACCCTCCTGTTGCCTGTGCCCCACCTGAATGTGCATCCTTTGCTCCCACTATCCCGCCCCCCCTTTCCCCTTCTCCTCCTTCCCTTTCACCTACATCCCATCCTCTCGCTTCACATGCCGTACCTATTTTTATCTACTTATCTCACAGCCTTTTGACTCATCTCTGGCCTTTGTCCATTCATTTGCCAATCAAACCCCGCCTCTCCTTTATCCACCTACCAGGGTTTGTTCTCCCCCCCCCCCCCCACCTCTCTTCCAGCTTTTCCCCCTCTACTACAGTCCGTCTGAGGAAGGGTCCCAAAAGGTGATTTATTCACGTTCTCCAGAGATGCTGCTGACCTGCAGAGTTACTCCAGCGCTCTGCCATCTATTATCTTTCTGCTCAGAACTGTCAGGATCCAGCGTTGATAAGTGCTGCCAGGTTGAGTATTGAATTATATCGAAAGGGGAATACTCTCTGCTCTATCTCCATGATTCAGCTTTCACTTTCAGAGGACCAGAATAAACATTTTTCATTCAATATCTTATGAACTCTGATGCAATGTTTAAACTGGTGTTGAATTAGCTAATACAAAGAACTGCAGATGATAGTTTGCAAATAAAAAAACAAAGTGCTGGAGTAATTCAGCGGGCAAGGCATAATCTCGGGAGAACATCGACCGGCAATGCTTTGTGCTGTGATCGATGAAAAATATAGCCTGGCACCAAGAGAAAGACCAGGCAGGGGCTTGTGATTATTATCATACTTACAATGATCATGAGTCGCACTATTTGTGTGTAGGTTCGCTCTCCTCCCTTGCGAGTGATGATATCCCATTTCTCTGGGGTGCACACGATCACCTGGGTTGCATTGATCTCCTCTTTACATAGTTGATGGTCCCCTGTCAGCTCTGCAACACTGATCCCATAACTGGCCAAACGCTGCAAATGAAAATAAATCTGCATTGAGCCCAAGCTACAGTCAAGAATGTTTAACTGTCACATATACTGACAATGGAACAATGAAATTCTTACTTGCAACAGTATAATAAGCTTATAACCACAATACACATAATAATATGTAATCAAATGTTGATAAATTAGTAACCCCAATACTAGTGCAAAAAAGTCCCAAAGTCCCTCGTGCAACCAAAGACCATAGTTCATCAATTAGCGTTGTGCAGTGTTCAAGAGCCTGATAGTTGTTGGGGAAAATCTATTCTTGTTCCTGGTCATCATGGTTTTCAGCTTCCTTTACCTTTTTCCTGATGGCAGGAGTGAAATGAGGGTGCGATCAAGGTGGTATGGTTCTTTGATGATGCTAGCTGCCTTTTTGAGGCAATGTCTCCTATAGATCCCTTTGATGGTGGGGAGGTCACATTGGATACTGGAGGTGATTTTGCTCTCAGCCACAAAGTTATTGAAAGATACACAACAAGAACTTACTTTAGTGAGGGCCAGTGCACCCTTTGTTGGTTGACCGTACTGACCAAAGGTCATAGAGCGGAGCAAGATGGTTCACTCCTACACACGAAAACGGCACATACTTTGTACAGTGAGGAACGTGCAGATGCTGGTTTAAACCGAAGATTGACACAAAAGGCTGGAGTAAATCAGCAGATCAGGCAGCATCTCTGGTGAAAAGGAATAGGTGATATTTCAGGTCGACTGGGCTTCTTCAGACTGACAGTCAAGGGAAAGGGAAATGGGAGATATAGGCATATCTTCCATTCATTTGTCCTTAGCACCGTCTATATCTCTTATTCCTCTTTCCTCTGACTCAGTCTGAAGAAGGGTCTCGACCCGAAATGTCACCTATTCCTTTTGTCCAGAATGCTGCCCGACCCGCTGCATTTTGTGTCTATCCTTTAATCTCTCAGCCTGATATAGCAGAATCTCCCCTGAATTAGCTCGTGCTGCCTCTGCAGGAATCTTAGATACTGAGCAAAATTGCCTTAAATCTGGATCATGGACATAAAAAATCCAGCTATGGCTTCATACACCAGCCTAGAACCAATTACTTCTGCTAAAGGTGAGTTCAGTTTCATCAATCTCCAGAACAAATACAGAAAACAGGAACACAATGTTACTGAATTTATTGCAGTATCGCTGTTAATTTACTGGGCAAGGTGGGACTGGGTTGGCCAGGTTTTTTAAACTATTATTGATACATTGAGCTTCGCCTACTTCATTCAACTCCAACCTGTCTCGTTTCATTCTCTAATTTCATTATTGCTGTGCTGCAATTTTCTGAAACTAGGTGAGTGTGTGGAAACACGTTTAAGCTTGACATCAGTCGCTTGGTGTCCTTTAGACAGGTGGCCCTATGTGCCAAACAAGTTAAAACACACACTGGTTTGGAGTCTCAACATATCAGCACCAGTCTAGTAACAGTCGTTCCGACCAAAGATCGTTTTTCGTGGGGTTGCCTACATTGGCGATTCGTGCAAATTATAGCAGAGCAGTACGCTCCTCTTGTAGATGAGGGCACCATGATGGAAGCCGATTACGGAAATGGCGCTGACGATTACCCATCACCTACTACGGCTTTTTGGCGGAGCGAACCATCCTGCTCCACTCTACGATCTGTGATACTGACCGGGGACACAGGAGTCTTGCTATTCTAAGTAATGATACAATTGATGGAGCATTTGGCGTGGGAGAGATTGCAAAAGAAAACTGAGAAAGCGATGGTAAAAGGAAAAAGAAAGGGAAAAATACAAGGGAGATATATTGGATTGAGATAAAGAAGATTGAACATTGCAGCTATACAATTGGGTTTCGAAAGATGGTCATGTTCCCGAGCTTACCTTACTGAAACTGCCCACCATCTCCTGAACCAAAGACCTCATCGGTGCCACATATATGATTTTAAAGTCATCTACGTTTATAGTTCCATCAATGTTAATGTGCTTCCCAATCTCACGCAACATGCACATAAGAGCCACGTTTGTTTTGCCAGCACCCTAAAACAAGCAAAAAGAACAATAATTTTGTTAAAAAACTATATCTATCACAGTCACTACAGAGCAAAGTGAAGGTGTTATGGTAAATATTAGTGAATACTCACAGTGGGAGCACACAACAGAAGGTTTTCATCCGTTTCCATGGCTGCCTTACATAGTTTACTCTGAATTCGATTCAAGGTTTTAAAGCCTTCAAATGCTGCCTGGGTATATTTAGGCATCTTCTCAACAGGTATCAGTTGCTATGGAACATGAAACAGTATTTAGAATCTGTGATTTACACAAAGGAATATCAGGGTCACAGTCTATCACTTTTTTTTCATGATTACTGCTTTACATCAAACTCAAATAGTTGTTTAACCTGAATGCTCTAATGCTTCTCAGTGTAATAAAACTCAATGCTACTCTACCCAGCTCAGGAAAACACACAATGACACAGCTAGTAGATCCGCTGCCTCATAATGCCATAGATCCAGTTTCCATCCTGACCTTGGGTGCTGTCTGTGTGGAGTTTGCATGTTCTCCCTGTGAACGCATAGGTTTCCTCCAGGTGCTCTGGTTTCCTCAGATATCCCCAAAACATTAGCCTCTGTAAAAGTATCCCTAGTGTGTAGGGAGTGAATGCAAAAGCTGCGTAACATAGAACTAGTTTGAACAGGTGATCGATAGAAACATGGACTTGGTCGGCCAAAGGGCCTGTTTTCATGTGTGTCTATAAACTAAATGTCAGCTAAAGTACAAGAGACTGTAGATGTTACAAATGGGAACAAAAAGAAAGTGCAGGACTTCATGAATTCAGGAAGCATCACTAGTAGAGATGGGAAGAGTTAATTTTGTTGGTGTAGATTCATTCCAACAATGTAGGATTATAGAAATGCTGCTTGACCGACCAAATGTGTTTAGCATCACTTGTTTACTTTTCAAGACAAGATGCAATTGTTTAATCTCATTCAATAAATAGGACTCAAGGCAGTTATGTACGGACATCGAAGAGCTCAGCACTTTCATCAGTGCAGCTTTATAGCATGTTGGTTAAACTCTGCTTTCAGCTGGATGACAGCTTTCTTGGGATAAATTATGTACCTTATTTTTGGAATAATAAATCAATGTCTAACAGGGAAAAAAGTATAGGAAGGAACTGCAGATGCTGGTTTACATTGAAGATGGGCACAAAATGCTGGAGATAGGGCCGAAGAAGGGTCTCGAGCCGAAACGTCACCCATTCCTTCTCTCCAGAGATGCTGCCTGTCCAACTGAGTTACTCCAGCATTTTGTGTCTAACAGGGAAAAGGCAGGTTAACATTTCAGATCCTGATGGACAACTGTGATGCGCTTCACAACGTTATCAGCACTTATCAAAACACAATAATGGCAGTATGTTTAACAGTAAATCCAGGCAACGTGTGATGAAATTGAAAATGACCATCGTGCACAACATCCATGAAGTAAAGATCTCCCACTGATCTCTCACCTCCTCAGAACTGAAGGGCTTGGGCTTGAGCGCCGGTACATGCACTTCCTCATACCCCTTGCGCTGCTTGCGGAAAGAGCCGTCTGGTAGCTGACATCGCTTGTTTGCCATGAGGTGACTCCCCTGTGCAAAGGCCAGGTCCTCTAAATCCAGAACTTGTCTGGGAGCCAGAATCTAAAAGAGCAAACAGTCCAAAATAGAGTTATACCTCTATACAGCACGGAAACAATTACCTATGCTCAACTTGTCCATGCCAACCAAGCTAGTCCCATTTGTCTGTGGCTGGTCCACGACCCACCAAACCTTCCCTATCTGTGTACCTGTCCAAATGTCTTTTAAATGTCGTAATTGTACCTGCCTCCACCACTTCCTCTGGTAGCTCGTTCCATATACCCACCATCCAATGTGTGAAAAATGTATCCCTCATGTCCATTTTAAATCCTGCCCCTCTCACCTTAAATCTATGCCTTCTGGTTTGAGACTCCCCCCCCCCCCCCCTGATTTTGATCACAAATTAGCTCAAAGGAGTCATAGGTAGGCCCATTATCAATGCTGTGATATTTCATTATGATTTATTAACTTTCAAATCTGGTCACCTATGTCACAGGTTAATCCCCGTATTTACGGAAACACCCACATATGGGCACAATTTGCCCTCCAATGCTCCAGGGAAAATAGTACCAGCATATCCAGCCTCTCCTTTTAACTCAAACTCAGTAACACCCTTGTCTATCTTATTTACATCCTTTCCAGGTACATCATATGTATTGATCTTCCCACCATTGAATGGAAGGTGGAGCCTCAAAAAGGTAGCTAAATTCAAAGACACTTCACCTTAACCTGTTTCGACTAATGCAATCAACCCAGCGTGCACAATCAAATAAGATCAAATAGAACAAGTTGTCATACAACTTTAGGCTGTGCACGCCATACGCAAGAAGAAGAAGAAGTAAGAATTTCATTGTTCCATTGTCAGTACATATGACAACAAAAACTCTTGACTCCAGTTTAATGGCATTCGTCCAACTGCAGGGCAACCAGAATTGGCACTCCAAATGTGTACTGAGAAAATGGAGCGGCTGGGCTTGTATACTCCTGTTTAGAAGGATGAGAGGGAGTCTTATTGAAACATATAAGATTATTAAGAGTTTGGACATGCTTGAGGCAGGAAGCATGTTCCCGATGTTGGGGGAGTCCAGAACCAGGGGCCACAGTTTAAAGATAAGTGGTAAGCCATTTGGAACGGAGACGAGGAAACACTTCTTCACACAGAGAATTGTGAGTCTGTGGAATTCTCTGCCTCAGAGGGCGGTGGAGGCCGGTTCTCTGGATAATTTCAAGAGAGAGCTAGATAGGGCTCTTAAAGATAGTGGAATCAGGGGATAATGGGGAGAAGGCAGGAACGGGGTACTGATTACGGATGGTCAGCCATGATCACATTGAATGGCGGTGCTGGCTCGAAGGGCTGAATGGCCTACTACTGCACATATTGTCTATTGTCTAAACTCCTTCTGCCATTCCTTGGCCCGTTGGCCCTGTTTATCAAAATCCACTACACTACCAATTTTGGTGTCAACTACAAACCTATTAAATATGCCACAAACATTCAAATCCAAATTGTTAATAGAAATAGCAGGTAACAGTGAACCGGTCCCAGCAACACATCACAAGCCACAGTCCTTCAATCTGAAAAAAATCCCATCTACCTCTGATTCCTTCCACCAAGGCAATTCTGTATCCAATTGCTAGCTCTCACTGGATCCCATGTGATCTCGACTTCAGGACCAGCCTGGCATACAAGAGCTTGTAAAAGGCCTTGCTAAAGTCCACAGTACACCAACCTGCCCTGTCAAACCTGTTGCTCACCTCTTCAAAAAAATACAAAATCAAAGTTGCGTCTATAAAGTCCTGCTGACTATCCCTAAACAAGAGTCATAGAGTGATGCAGCGTAGAAACAGGTCCACACCTGCCAACTACATTAGTCCCAGGTACATTAGACCCACCTGCCTGCGTTTGGTCCATATTCCTGCAAACCTGTCCTATTCATGTACCTGTCTGTTTCTTAAACGTGGGATAGTCTAGGCCTCAACTACCTCCTTTGGCAGCTTGTTCCATACACCCACCGCCCTTTGTGTGAAAAGGTTACCGCTCAGCTTCCGATTAAATCTTGTCCCCTTCACCATGAACCTATATCCTCTGGTCCTCGATTCCTCTACTATGGGCAAGAGACTCTGTGTATCTATCCGATCTATTCATCTCATGATTTTACACACATCTATAAGATCACCCTCAACCTCCTGCGCTCCAGGGAATAGAGTCCCAGCCTACTCAACCTCTTCCTATAGCTCAGACCCTCTAGTCCTGACAATGTCTTCGTAAATCTTCTCTATACCCTTTCCAGCTTGACATCTTTCCTATAACATGATGCCCAGAATTGAACACAATACTCTAAATGTAGCCTCACCAACGTCTTACAGTGCCCTCCATAATGTTTGGGACAAAGACATCGGATGGCCAGGTTACAGTTTGCCAAGAAGTACATTAAAGAACAACCACAGTTCTGGAAAAAAGGCCTTGTGGACAGATAAGACGAATATTAACTTATATCAGAGTGATGGCAAGAGCAAAGTATAGAGGAGAGAAGGTACTGCCCAAGATCCAAAGCATAGCACCTCATCAATGAAACACGGTGGTGGGTGTGTTATGGCCTGGGCATGTATGGCTGCTGAAGGTACTGGCTCACTTATCTTCATTGATGATACAACTGCTGATGGTAGTAGCATAATGAATTCTGAAGTGTATAGACACATTCTATCTGCTCAAGTCAAAACAAATGCGTCAAAACTCGTTGGCTTACGTTGCCCACACATAAGCATATGTGATTTTTTCTATTACAAATATCAACGTTGGTTCATTCAACAGCAAGACAATGATCATAAACATACTGCTAAAGCAACAAAGGAGCTCTTCAAAGTTAAAAAATAGTCAATTCGTGAGTGGCCAAGTCAATCATCCGATCCGAACCCAATTGATCATGCCTTTTATATGCTGAAGAGGAAACTGAAGGGGACTAGCCGCCAAAACAAGCATAAGCTAAAGGTGGCAGCATTACAGGCCTGGCAGAGCATCACCAGAGAAGACACCCAGCAACTGGTGATGTCCATGAATCGCAGACTTCAAGCAGTCATTGCATGCAAAGGATATGCAACAAAATACTAAACATGACTACTTTCATTTACTTGACATTGTTGGTGCCCTAAAATGGGGGGGACTATGTATAAACACTGCTGTAAATACTACACGGTGAAAGCAAGATGTATAAAATTGACCTTTAATAAAATCTGACAATGTGCACTTTAATCACATGTGATTTTTCTATTAAAAATCTCAAATTGTGGAGTACAGAGGCAAATAAATAAATGATGGGTCTTTGTCCCAAACATTATGGAGGCCAGTGTACATGTCCTGTATTCTTGTCTGCACACTTTAAGGCAACCCACTTTTTTGAATCAAAGACCATTTACACCCCGGCCGTTCCCTCGTCCCTCTCTCATCATGCAGAAGGTACAAAAGCTTGACAGCACGTAGCACCGGATTCAGGAACAACTTCTTCCCCACTCAAACTACTGAACGGTGCTCTTATAAACTAGGGTGTAGTCCCAATCTCCCAACCTACCCCATTGTGCCCTTGCACTTCTTTCATTTGTTATTTCTCAGTAACTGTAACACTGTAACATTACAACACTATCTCAATACATGAGTGTACAGCAACACTCCTGAGGTTCCTGCTATTTACCGTATATTTCTTGTCAGTGTTTGACATCCCAAATTGCATGAGCTCACGCTTGTCTGGATTAAATTCCATCTGCTATCACTGCACCAAACTTTGCAATTTCTACATGGTGAAACCAAAATGTATAAAAATGGCTTTTATTAAAATCTGCCAATGTGCACTTTAAGCATATGTGATTATTTCTATTACAAATCTCAAATTGTGGAGTACAGAGGCAAATAAATACATGATGGGTCTTGGTCCCAGACATTATGATGGGCACTGTATACAACTGCAACATGACCTCCAAACTTCTATACTCAATACTCTGACGGATGAAGGCCAATGGGCCAAAACCCTTCTCGACCACGCTATCAACCTGTGACTCGATCTTCAAGGAACCATGCACCTGCACTCCCAGATCCCTCTACTCTACAACACATTCCAGATCCCTCCCATTCATTGCGTAGGTCCTGCCCATGTTAGACTTCCCAAAGTGCAACACCTCACATTTCTCTGTATAAATTCCATCAACGATTCCTCAGCCCACTTGGCCAATGGATCAAGATCCTGCTGCAAATTTTCACAACCATCTTCACTATCAGCAAAACCACCCACTTTTGTATCATCAGCAGACTTGCTGATCTTGCCATGTATGTTCTGATCCAAATCATTGATATAGATGACAAACAGTAATAGGCCCAACACCGAACTGTGAGGCACACCACTAGTCACAGGCCTCCAGTCCGAGAAGCAACCTTCCACCATCATCCTCTGCTTCCTTCCATGTAGCCAATTTTCTATCCATTCAGCTCTCTCTCCTTGCATCCAATGCGATCTAACCTTCTAATGCAGCCAACCATGTGGAACCTTGTCGAATGCTTTTCTGAAGTCCACATATACAACATCTACAGCTCAGTCTTCAGCTACCTTTATGGTCACCTCTTCAAAAAACTCAATCAGATTTGAGAGATACAACCTCCCACATACAAAACCATGCTGACTATCCCTAATGAGCCCTTGTCCATCTGAATGGACAATCTTTGCCTTTTCAAATGCACATAGACCCTGTTTCTCAAAATCTCCTTGAATAACTATCTATGTAAGGCTCATCGATGTAAGGTTTGCAGTTTCCAAGGAATATTTATTTAACACCCCACCCACCTCCTGGACCTCCTCACTCGGACCTTGCTGATCACTCAGTTGACCTCTTCTGTTCCTAGTTATGCCTTTAATATACATAGAAATTTATAAAAATAATTTCAAATCTTCTTTACGTTATTTGCCGATAGTATTTCATTAATCCCTTCTGCCCTGCTGATTTCTCTTTTAAATGTATTTCTTCATCGCCTATATTCATCAAGGGATTCACTTGATTCCAACTGCCTACACCTGACATATACCTCTTTTTTCTTGACCAGAACCTCAATATTTCTTGGCATCTAGGGTTCCCTACCCCTGCCATTCTTGCCCTTCACTGACAGGAACACACTGGCACTGAACTGTTCTTATCTCACATTTAAAAGTCTCCCAAGTTTCTTTCCAATACCATCAAAGTTAGCCTTTCCCCAATTTAGGAATTTAACTTGCGTACCAGCCCTATCCCGTTTCCATGACAGTTTTAAATTAATAGGACTACGGTCAGTGGTCCCAAAATGCTCTCCCATTACCATTTCAGTCAGCTGCGCTGCTTTATTTCTCGAGGTCAAACTTTGCTCCTTCTCTAGCAGGGCTGCCCCAAGTTCTAAACGCCCTGACTCATGCACAGCCGCATACACGAGCAAGCGCTTGGGAGATCGGTGGGATGGATCTGTCCACTGCCGTAGGCAGAACCAAATCCCAACATCTCCTGCCATGTGGGAATTTGGTTTGAGATAATATCTGAATGATTGAGTTAAATCTCCTAGTCTAACTTCATAATCTCTAGATTGTCCCATGTTTTTATTTAAATATATTGCCAACCTACATTTTACAAATAGTTCTCAGGAATAGAAGCAACAAACTGCTAGAGGAACTGAATGAGCCAGGCAGCAACTATGGAGGGAAATGGACAGACAACGTTTTGGGCCAAACGTCGAGATGTCAATGTCCATTTCCCTCCACAGATTGTGCCTGGCCCATTGAGTTCCTTCAGCAGCTTGTGTGTTGTTCTGGATTCCAACATCTGCAGTCTCCAGTCTCAGGTAAAGGACACTGTTGTAACCTGTGAGGACCTTCAATAGAGATTTATTTCCTTTAATCTTACCTTATGCTTACACTCTTCAACCTATTCAATCATTTGGTTGCTTTCAGCAGATCATCCAACAATAACTACCTTTAGTTTCTTCTTTCTAATGCTGAGAATTCTTTTGGTTGCCTGGCTATTGTTAACAAAACTCCCACTTCCAGTCTACATGCACATCTTGACCTCAACAGTACAATCACACAATAGCAATTACGAGCAGGAACTCTGGGTATTTGTTTATTCTTCCTAACTAGTTTAGGACAGAACCATTCTTACCCCTGCATTAGGGCAAGACATTTTTTTTTCAATTAACCAGCATTTTTATAAATCATTTGCCTTCAATTGATTTTCTACAACATTTCACAATTGTTGTTTTAAATTTGTACTTAAACTCGACTCACCTCCCCTTCCCTATCAAGATCCATTGCTTCAAGGTCTGTATCCACACGAGACTGACGAACTCGTTCTCTGCGAGATCTTTCTTCCTACAAAGGGACATATCATTTTGATAAATACAATTCACAACTCTTTAAGCTTCCAGTTTGTAAAACGGATGATGGCACTGAGCGGCATGACACTGCGACTTACCCGAATTATGTCCTCTTTTTCAGTCTCTTGAAGTTTGTAGAGAACCTTGGAAAGCTCTGCATCTGCCTCCATCTTACTCTGGATCCTCTCCTTCTCGGCCTCACTCTGAGCACTAGCCAGTAAAGTACAATATAGAACTACCAGGACAAAGCAGAGAACAAGCAGTGAGTGGTACGGTGGGTAGGACAGCTGTGGTAGTGTCAGTAATGTATTTAAGATTAAGGGTTTAGACAAATGTATATTACCACTCTGAACTCACAATTTAATGCTACTCAACTTGTCAAAATTACAAACAGCAATCTCATGCACGTTTTTACTGCATCCACTCTTTCAGCAAAGAAATAAAGAATGCCACATGAGTTTCCTCCCACACTCCAAAATGTACAGGTTTGTAGGTTAATTAGATTTGGTTAAAAAAAGTGAAAATTCACCCTATCGCGTAGGATAGTGTTAGTGTACAGGGTGATCGCTGGGCGGCGTGGACTCGATGGGTTGGAAAAAAATGTCCACACTGTATCTCTAAAGTGTAAAATCTAAAAGATATAAGAGATAAGACTGCGCCATGGAGATATCCAGCACTCAAGTCACAAGAAACAAAGTCAATTGACTTCCGGCTAAACCTTCAGTCACCATTCCATGTCAGTGTCACATGAGGCAACTGCAGTGAATTTTTTAAGGGGAAAGAGTATGTATCTAGGAATAACTGTGCATAGTTCCCTGAAGGTGGAATCGCATGTAGATAGGGTGGTAAAGAAAGCTTTTGGTGTGCTGGCCTTTATAAATCAGAGCATTGAATATAGGAGTAGGGAGGTAATGTTAAAATTGTACAAGGCATTGGTGAGACAATGGTGTATGGTGCACAATTTTGGTTGCCTAATTATAGGAAGGATGTCAACAAAATAGAGAGAGTACAGAGGAGATTTACTAGAATGTTGCCTGGGTTCCAGCAAACTAAGTTACAGAGAAAGGTTGAACAAGTTAGGTCTTTATTCTTTGGAGCGCAGAAGGTTAAGGGGGGACTTGATTGAGGTCTTTAAAATGATGAAAGGGATAGACAGAGTTGACATGGATAAGCTTTTCCCATTGAGGGTAGGGAAGATTCAAACAAGAGGGCATGACATGAGAATTAAGGGACAGAAGTTTAGGGGTAACATGAGGGGGAACTTCTTTACTCAGAGAGTGGTGGCTGTGTGGAATGATCTTCCAGCACGGAAACAGGCCCTCTCGGCCCTTCCAGTCCGTGCCGACCATTTATTTTCCCCTAGTCCCATCTACCTGCACTCAGACCATACCCCTCCATTCCCTTCCCGTCCATAAACCTATCCACTTTACTTTTAAATGTTAAAATCGATCCTGCCTGCACCACTTCTGCTGGAAGCTCATTCCACACAGCCACCACTCTCTGAGTAAAGAAGTTCCCCCTCATGTTACCCCTAAACTTCTGTCCCTTAATTCTCATGTCATGCCCTCTTGTTTGAATCTTCCCTACCCTCAATGGGAAAAGCTTATCCATGTCAACTCTGTCTATCCCTTTCATCATTTTAAAGATCTCAATCAAATCCCCCCTTAACCTTCTGCGCTCCAAAGAATAAAGACCTAACTTGTTCAACCTTTCTCTGTAACTGTTAGAGTGAAGGGCAAAACAAGCAGACGTAAGGAAGCTTGGCTGACGAGGGAAATTGAGGCATTGGTCAAAAACAAGAAGGATGCATGGGACGGGTATAAGCAGCTGGGATCAAGTGCATCCCACTCCTGGAGGAGTTTTGGGAACTAAGGAGTAAACTGAAAAAGGAAATGAGAAGGGCAAAAAGGGGCCAGGAGATCGCTCGGGCGGGTAGCATTAAGGACAATCCCAAAAGATTTTATAAATAGATAAGGGGGAAAAAGGTAACTAGAGAATGGGACTTCTCAGGAATCAAAGTGGTCACCAGGAGATGTGAAAGGCCCTCAATGAGTATTTCTCATCTGTATTTACCGAGGAGAAAGACAGCAGGACAGAGGAGCTTGGGGCTGTCAATGGAAGCGTCTTGAGAGCAGTCAGTGATACTGTCGAAGAACCACATGTATGAAGGTAGATAAATCTCCAGGGCCGGATCGGATATATCCAAGGACATTGCGGGAGCCCTGGTTGAAATTTATTAGTTGTCCTTAAATACAGGAGAGGTGCCGGAAGACTGGAGAGTGGCAAATGTTGTGCCTCTATTCAAGAAGGGCTGCAGGGAAAATGCTGGAAACTATGGGCCGATGAGTTTAACATCTGTAGTTGGAAAGTTACCAGAGATTATTCTGAGGGATAGGTTATACAGGCATTTGGATGGGCAATAGCTAATATGGGATAGTCAGCATGGGTTTGTATGTGGGAGGTCGTTTCTCACAAATCTGATTGAGTTTTTTGAAGACGTGACCAAAAAGGTCAATGAGGGTAGAGCTGTAAATGTTGTGTACATGGACTTCAGTAAGGCATTCGACAAGGTTCAGCATGGTCGGCTGCTCTGGAAGGTTAGATCGCATGGGATCCATGGATAGCTGAATGGATAGGAAATTGGCTTCAAGGATGGAAGCAGACGGTGACAAGTGGTGTGCCTTGGGGTTCGGTGCTGGGCCCGTTACTGTTTGTCATCCGCATCAATGATTTGTATGAGAACATACAGGGCAGGATTAGCAAATTTGCTGATGATACAATAGTGGGTGGATTTACAGATAGTGAAGATGGTTGTGAAAGTTTGAAGCAGGATCTTGATCGATTGGCCAGGTGGGCGGAGGAATGTTTGATGGAATTTAATACAGAGAAATGTGAGGTGTTGCATTTTGGGAAGTCTAACAAGGGCAGGAACTACACAGTGAATGGCAGCCTCTGAGGAGTGTTGTAGAGCAGAGGGATCTCGGAGTGCAGGTGCATGGTTCCTTGAAGGTCGAGTCACAGGTAGATAAGGTGGTCAAAAAGTGTTTTGGCGCATTGGCCTTCATCAGTCAGAGTATTGAGTATAGAAGTTGGGAGGTCATGTTGCAGTTGTATAAGACGTTAATGAGACTGCATTTAGAGTATTGTGTTCAGTTCTGGGCACCATGTTATAGGAAAGATATTGTCAAGCTTGAAAGGGTTCAGAACAGATTTACGAGGATGTTGCCAGGACCCATGGGTGTGAGCTAAAGGGAGGGGCTGGGCATAAATGTAGATGAACTGGTTAGTAAGTTTCTAGATGGCACCAAAATTGCTGGAGATGCGGATGGTGAGGAAGGCTGACAAAGGATGCAGGAATGAGTGGGTAAGAATAGGATGAGCACTTGACAGCACTGGGCCTGTACTCGCTGGAGTTTAGAAGGTTGAGGACGGACCTCATTGAAACTTACAGAATGAGAGGCATAGATAGAGTGGATGTGGAGAATATGTTTCCACATGTGGGAGAGTCTAGGACCAGAGGTCATGGCCTCAGAATTATAGGGTGCTCTGTTAGAAAGGAGGTGAGGAGGAACATCTTTAGTCAAAGGGTAGTTAATCTGTGGAACTCCTTGCCACAGAGCGCTATGGATATATATACACAAGTCAATGGATATATTTACGGGAGAGACAGACAAATTGTTGATTAGAACTGATATCAAGGGGTTCTGGGCTCTTCATTCTTCCCTTCTGCATTCATAAATATTCTGAGCTTCTCATTCATGAGTTCTTGGTTAGAATGGGTGCCAAGGGTTATGGGGAGAAGGCAGAAATCGGCCTTGATTGAATGGTAGAGTAGACACAATGGGCCAAATGGCCTAATTCCACTCCTATAACTTGTGTGAATTTGTGCAGCGGGATATAGGTCAGTTACAGAAACAGGCAGAGAAATTGCAGGTGATAATTAATCCAAGCATGTGTGAGGTGCTGCACATTAGAAAGTTGAATGTAAGGGGAACGTTTATGGCAAGACCTTTAACAAAATTGATGTACAGAGAAATCTTTGGGTCCAAGTCCATAGCTCCCACGTGCAAGTGTCATTACAAGTTGATAGGATGGAATAGAAAATGAACCGGATGTTTGCATTAATCGGTCCTGGAATTAAGTACAAGAGTCAGGAAGTCATGAAGCAGCTTTATCGAACTTTGGTTAGACCGTATTGGAGTACTGTGTGCAGTTCTTGTCTTCCATTACAGAGGATGTGGAGGCTCTGGAGAGGGTGCTGGTTTAGGAGCTATTAGCTACAAGGAAAGGTTGAATTAACTTGGATTGTTTTCTCTGGAATGTCAGAGATTAAGCGGAGACCCGACAAAAGAAAATAAAATTATAAGAAGCATAGACAGGTTAGAGAGTCAGAACTTTATTCCCCCAAGGTGGAAATGTCAAAGACTAGAGGACAGAGCATTAAGGTCAGAGGGGTAATGTTTAAAGGAGATATGCAAGACGGTTTTTGTTTATAGAGAGTGGTGGGTGCCTGGTAAACGCTACCAGGGGTGGTGATAGAAGCAGATATGAAAGTGGCACAAAGGAAGCTTTCAGACGGCACATGGATATGCAGGGAATGGAGGGATATCAAATACGTGCAGGCAGAGAAGATTAGTTTAACTTGGCATCAGATTCGGTGCAGACATGGTGGTCTGGAGGGCATGTTCCTGTGTTGTACTGCTGTATCTTCTAGTTTAAGTTGATGACTGGAAGCGAGGAAGGCTAGTGTGCTTCTGAGTATCAGGTCGAAGCTATACTAAAGTGACAGAAGAATTAACTGACTGCATGTTTTCTGCAGACAGAGATGATTAAAGTAAATTTTGGATTATGCAAACACAGATCTTAATACTCACTCATCATGCGATGCTGCCGCAAGACTTTGATAAAGTCAAAAGTGTTAAAACCAAGGAGCAACACAAGCTGGTTCTCACACTCTCTGTCATCTCCGGCTGTCTGAAACAGAAGCACAAGATATCTAAGATGGAAAATAAGTTGTTACGGCCATTTAGCCCACCATGTCCATGAAGAAACATGAATAGACCTATTAAATTCAACGTGAGCTGTATCATTAAGTGATCATTTTATGTATGAGTTTGGAATTGAGATACAAAAATTAAAAATGATGATGCTTGTAAGTAAAGAAAAGCCCATATGTAGAATACACTGCCTGTTTCTGGGCACTCTACCAGCAGTTTGGAGCTCACCTTCAGGATATCCAGCACTTCGTCAGCTTTCTTTTGCGACATGATGGCATCGTCGTAGAAGCGGCTGAGCTGCCTCTGGAGCCAGAAAGCATCAATGTCCCTGGGATGGAGGTCTTTCTTCTTAGCACTCAGCACATCTCCAGCAGCACCCAGCTGAGAAAAGCAAAGGCAGATCACTAAACAATAGCACTGTAGATTGGCTATGTTCGACTCAACTCATTACAGACACTATATACAAATGACCACAAGCCGCAGTCTCAAGTTTAGTTTGGAATGGCCATTCTTATTAATGCTGCTCTTCAATTGCAGTGGGGGTTTTGCTTCAACCTGACACTGTGTCATCATTTGTAAATAAAACAGAATCAGGCAAGGAAACAATATTTTCCCAAACATAGACAATAGGTGCAGGAGGAGGCCATTCGGCCCTTCGAGCCAGCACCACCATTCATTGTGATCATGGCTTTCGATAACCCGTGCCTGCCTTCTCCCCATATCCATCGACTCCACTAGCCCCTAGAGCTATATCCAACTCTCTCTAAAATCCATCCAGTGATTTGGCCTCCACTGCCCACTGTGGCAGGGAATTCCATAAATTCACAACTCTCTGGGTAAAAAAGTGTTTTCTCACCTCAGTCTTAAATGACCTCCCCTTTGTTCTAAGACTGTGGCCCCTGGTTCTGGACTCACCCAATATTGGAACATTTTTCCTGCATCTAGCTTGTCCAGTCCTTTTATATAATTTTATATATTTTTATAAGATCCCGCCTCATCCTTTTAAACTCCAGCGAATACAACACAGTCTCAGAATACAACATAGTGAGCAACACCGCAAGTTGGATGAACTGCACCTCATATTCCGCTTGGGGAGTCTGCATCCTCTTGGCATGAACATTGAATTCTCTCAATTCTGTTGACCCTTGCTGTCTCCTCCCCTTCCCATCTCTCCCTCAGCCTTCGGGCTCCTCCTCCTCCTTTTTCCTTTCTTCCCCCTGACTCCGCCCACTCCATATCAGTCTGATGAAGGGTTTCAGCCAGAAACGTTACCTATCTCCTTCGCTCCATAGATGCTGCTGCACCCGCTGAGTTTCTCCAGCATTTTGTGTACCCTCCAGTGAATACAAGCCTAGTCTTTTCAATCTTTCCTCATATGACAGTCCCGCCATCCCAGGGATCAATCTCGTGAACCTACGCTGCACTGCCTCAATCACAAGGATGTCCTTCCTCAAATTAGGAGACCAAAACTGTACACAATACTCCAAATGTGGTCTCACTTAATCTGCCCACTTGCTTTTGCCGCCAAAGTGAATAACTTCACATTTATCTATATTATACTGCATCTGCCAAGCATCTGCCCACTCACTCACCCTGTCCAGGTCCCCCTGCAACCTCCTAACATCCTCTTCACAGTTCACACTGCCACCCAGCCCTGCCATTCTGAAAGGACCCGTTCACTCCTACTCTTTGCTTCCGGTCTTAACCAATTTTCTATCCATGTCAACACCCTACCCCCAATACCATGTGCTCTAATTTTAGTCACCAGTCTCCCGTGCGGGACCTTATCAAAGGCTTTCTGAAAGTCTAGATACACTACATCCACTGGCTCCCCTTCATTAATTTTACGTATCACATCCTCAAAAAATTCCAGAAGATTAGTCAAGCAATGCTACAAACAGCTACCTTCCCTCTCAGGACCCCACTACAGACATTCTTCCCATGCTCACACCACACAATATTTATGCCAACACTCACATTAGCAGAAAGCGTACAGCTGATGTCTGCTTCCTCGCCTTCTGTGTCCTCATCCGATGCTTCTTCCCGCACTTCACCAAATGCATCCTCATCACCCTCCTGAAATAGAAATTGAGCAAAAAATGGAAAAATGGCCAAATTAAACAATCTGCAGAAGATTTCCCATTTCAGAAACCCACCATTACAAAATGTATCTTCATAGAATGTGCCAGTAGTGCCACGGTGGAGTTGCTGACTTACAACGCCAAAGACCAGGGTTTGATCCTGACTGCAGGTGCTCTCTGTAGAAATGACTACATTCTCCCTATGACCGTGTGAGTTTTCTCACAGTATTCTGATTTCCTCCACATTCCAAAGATATGCTGGTTTGTAGGTTAATTGGCTTCTGTAAATTGTTCCTAGAGTGTGCAGGATAGAACTAGTATATGGGTGATCAGCGTGGGCTGAAGGGCCTGTTTCCACACTGTATCTCTAAACTAAACAGTGCAGTTGTTCCCATTTCAGAGCCAGAGTAAAGAATTCGGCATTTGGCTCGGAGTCTGGGCCACCCATTTTCACCTATCCCATTTTATTCTCCATACATTCCAATCAACTGCTCCCACCTAGTCTGTGCCACTCACCTGCACAGATATACAGCATGCAAACAGGCCATTCAGACCAACGTGCCCACACCACCCATCTATACTAGCCCCACCTACCCGAGTTTAAGCCATATCCCTCTAAACCTTTCCTATCCACGTACCTGTCCAAATGTATTTTAAATGTTGTTATAGTACTGGCCTCTACTACCCCCTTTGGGACCTCGTACCATATACCCACCACCCCCATTGTGAAAAAGTTGCAAATTGCCCACAATTTCCAATTAACTTTCCCTTCTCACCTTAATCCTATGGGCCCTGGTTCTTCATTCCCATAGTAAAACAGTGTGCATCTACACTATCTATTCCCATCATTATATACCTCTATAAGATTACCCTCAACCTGCGCTGCAAGGAATAAAGTCCTAGCTGCTCAACCGCTTCTTATAGCTAAAGCCCTCAAGTCCTGGCAATATCTTCGTAAATCAAGAGGGCAATTTTTAGTTGGAAAGAACTGCATGCTGGTTTAAATCAAAGGTCCATACAAAATGCTGAAGAAGGGTCTCGACCCAAAACGTCACCCATTCCTTCTCTCCAGAGATGCTGCCTGTCCCGCTGAGTTGTGTCTACGGGCAGTTTTTAGTGTCCATTTAATGTACCAGTTGACACGACCTTGGGACGAGGACAGAAACCACAGCACCTGGACGAAACCCATGTTTCCTCTCCACACATATAGAATTAGAGGTCACACATATAGAATCCAGGTTAGGATAGGCTTGAGGCAGCAAATCCACCAATGTGCCGTGTCTAGATGCATCATAGAATACTATCACCGGTTGCAGCAGGATTGAAGAGCAGATGAGTACTTACTGACACAGCCCTAATCAGAGATGCAGGTTAACTTTCAGTGTCTCTTGAACACCAACTCTGTTTTCTCACAGTTTATCGGCCATGTCCTCAGCATTCAGTGGGCCTGTCTATTTCCCATGAAACCTTGCTGCATCCACCTCACAACTCACAGACACTCAGCGTTGTAATAGCAGCATTATCCTATTATGCCTTATTTCTCAGCCTCCAAATATTGAATGGGATGGATTAGCTCTCCCTGCCCACCATGTTTCCATTGAGCACATTTCCTGACCTAAGAGATGATACAAAACTGGGTGGTTTTGCAGATAGTGAAGATGGTTGTCAAACATTGCAGCGGGATCGTGATCGATTGGCCAGCTGGGCTGAGGAATGGTTGATGGAATTTGATACAGAGAAATTTGAAGTGATGCCTTTTGGGAAGTCTAACATGGGCAGGACCTACACAGTGAATGGTTGGGCTCTGGGGAGTGTTGTACAGCAAAGGGATCTAGGAGCGCAGGTGCATGGTTCCTTGAAGGTGTTGTCGCTGTCAAAAAGGCATTTGGCACATTGGCCTTCATCACCCAGAGTATTGAGTATAAAAGTTGGGAGGACATGTTACAGTTTATAAGATGTTGGTGAGGCCATTTACTCCACATTTAGAGTATTGTGTTCAGTTCTGGGCACCATGTTATAGGAAATATGTCGTTAAGCTAGAAAGGGTACAGAGACATTTACAAAGATGTTGCCAGGGCTAGAGGGTCTCAGCTATAGGGAGAGGTTGAGTAGGCTGAGACTCTATTCCTTGGAGCGCAGGAAGATGAGGGGTGATCTTATTGAGATGTATAAAATCATGGGAGGAATAGATCGAGTAGATGCACAGAGTCTTTTGCTCAGAGTAGGTGAATCGAGGACCAGAGGACATAGGTTTAAGATGATGGGGAAAAGATTTGATAGGAATCGGAGAGGTAAATTATTCACACAAAGGGTGATGGGTGTATGGAACACGCTGCCAGAGGAGGTAGTTGAGGCAAGGACTATCCCAACATTTAAGAAACACTTAGACGGATACATGGATAGGACAGGTTTGGAGGGATATGGACCAAACGCGGATAGAGGGACTAGTGTAGCTGGGACATGTTGGGCAAGTTGGGTCGACACTGTTTCCACACTGCATTACTATGACTCTTAGAGACAAAAGTGTAACGAGTAATTGATTTGTAAAGATACTTCACTCACCTCCTCGTCAGATTCAAACTGCACATTAACTCCATATGTCTCATCAATGTTGTCGTCTGGAAGAGGAAAATGCAATGTTAGTTCTAACCAGTTCTCGAAACCAAGATGTACAGAAACAAGAAACTCCGGATGCTGTGCTACCAAAAGAGACCAGAAACGTCACTATCCATGTCCGCCATAGATGATGCCTGACCCACTGAGTTGCCCCAGCACCTTGTATCTCATTACCCAGAAGTGTGCCCCTGCTCATTCTTGGACTGATTTTTATTAAAGCACCCTAGTGACACAGTAGGCAGGTTGAAAAAGAGAGTACATGAAAAGAGAAGGGGATTTAGGCAAAAGAGGATGTTGACATTTAGAAGATAGCCCTTTTTGCCAGATACAGATCACAAGAATGTAATTTGTTCATGCAGTTTCATTCTCGTTCATTACCAATGAAGTATTATATTTTGATGCTGCTGTTTTCTTGCAGTTAAAAGTATGTTGGAGTATGAATAGGAATAGCACCCAATAGTCTCAGTATTTTCAGTCAACTAATCATTCCATTGCAACTTGGTTACAGCTATTAATTGAAATTGAATCTTAACATTAGCTTCTGATTACACCCAGGTCTGTTACTGCGAGGAATCGCCTTTCTAGCTGCAGCTGGGTAGGGAACAGTAGAGATACACATGTGCAGTCTGGTTGTCAAAATCTAAGCAAACCAACTCCTGTTTGAAGAAGCTGTGGACTTTAGGAAAGTACTGCTTCCTTATTTATGAAATCATTATTGCGACTGCACGAGCACTTAAGATAAATGGATTAATAAGTTGACATCAGTAAGTGAAATGCTCGTGCGTATTCCTCACAGTAGCAGACTCATGGGCAATCAGAAACTAATGTTAAAATCCAATTGCAATCAATAGATGAAACCAAGTTGCAGTGGAATGATTGAGTGTACATGCTGACAACATTGGATGCTATTCCTATTCATACTCCAGCACTCTTTTAGCTCAGCATTCTTCTAAATAAAGATGTTACACGATAGAATGACAATGTTCCATTCAACGCGGTAAGTTCCATGGTAACGCATAAACTAGGCCCAGTAAGCTGGTAGGGGGAATGGGAAGTGGGGCCCCAACACACTGCAACCATTACCTGGTTAGCCAAATGCCAAACCAGAGATATCCAACCTGCCACAATGCTGAGAACTATGTTCAGCATTCTTTTTTCTTTCCCTTTGTTGTACATGCGTTTGATTTGATTGTATTTATGTACGGTATTATCTGATCTGATAGCTTACAACATTATTTTATTGTGACAATAATAAACCTAACCTGACCTACTCAGACAGCAGATTATTTACTGTGAAGATAGACACAAAAAGTTGGAGTAACTCAGGGAGTTACATCTGATAGAAAAGGAATAGGTGACGTTTCGGGTCGAGATCCTTCCTCACACAGAGGGAAATTAGAGATATGAAAAAGTACAAAGAATAAAAGAATTAATAATATGCAAATCAACATCAGTAACTATGATCAAGGAAAGGTGGAGCCCACAATGGTCCATTGTTGGTTGTGGAGAAGGTGATAATGAGTGGATACAAAGCGTGAAGCTGAGCAGGACAACCGTGAAACTAGTAGGATGACTAGGGTGGAGGAGGGACGGTGAGAGAGGGAAAGCAAGGGTTACTTGAAGTTAGAGAAATCAATTTTCATGCCACTGTGTTGCAAGCTGCTCAAGCAAAATATTCCTCCAATTTGCGTTTGACATCACTCTGACAGCGGAAGAGTCCCAGGACAGAAATGTCAGTATGGGAAGGGGAAGGAGAATTAAAGTGTTTGGCAACCGGAAGATTGCGAAGGCCAAGGCGGACTGAGAGAAGGTGTTAAGCAAAACAATCGCCCAGTCTGCGCTTGGTCGCGCTGATATATGGGAGTCCACACCTAGAACAGGTGATTGTGACGTGTTTCAGCATCTTCATTAACATAGAAACATAGAAAATAGGTGCAGGAGTAGGCCATTCGAGCCTGCACCACCATTCAATGTGATCATGGCTGATCATCCAACTCAGTATCCTGTACCTGCCTTCTCTCCATACCCCCTGATCCCTTTAGCCACAAGGGCCACATCTAACTGCCTCTTAAATATAGCCAACGAACTGGCCTCAACTACCTTCTGTGGCAGATAATTCCAGAGACTCACCACTCTCTGTGTGAAAAATGTTTTCCTCATCTCGGTCCTAAAGGAACTCCCCCTTATCCTTAGACTGTGACCCCTTGTTCTGGACACGGGAAGTATTGGGAAGTATTGATCCTGCTTACCCATATTCTGCACCTCTTTGTCTCCTCCATAGTCACTAATTTTCTTTCCCAGATTTACAAGCACATGGTAACGAGTATCTTCCAATTGCCCCAGTAGCATTTCTATCTCCTTTCGCCGCTCCTTGTCACGCAGTTTATCATTTTTCAGCACAGCCAGGACCTCATCAGCTGCTCCACAGAGGATATCCCGGGGCTAGAAAATAAACAAGATAATTCCCCTTCTGCATGTGTAAAGGAAAGCTAGTCTTATTATAAATATAAACAATGTAGCACTCATTGAGTGCTAAATGTACCCCGTTGCTTTTTCCACGTTAACTCACTCATTGTATGTATTTCAGATGTAACTGCAAAGAGGAAATACAGTGAGCAATATATTTGTCCTCTCTATTCCACATGTACCTTCAGCAGTGACGCGAGTACATAAGGCACACAAGATAAGAAACACACAACTATGACAGAACAGGGTCTGAATAAACAGTAAGAAAGGAAGTGGATTATATTTGAAAGCTCAAATAACAAATAATGAAAATGAGTGAAACAATTATTCAAATATTAACCTGCCAAAATGTAAACAATTGAAAGGCAAAACATTATCTTATCACTCTTTGGTGAATAATCTTGATACCGCTTGACTGGATGACTTCCAGCCTTTCTATTTTAGTTTTGCAATTTTATTTGTTTTCCATTACTAGTGAATAATCTTTATCGGGCAGAATTAATTTTATGACGTCAAATCAGTATGCGATCATTACGAATTATTCGGATTGTACAAAAAGTGTTGAATAATTAATGGTTTTGCCCAAAATGTGTTACATTGTGCAAGACCAATCACTGTCCTGAAAATAGTACGTTCCAGATTAATCAAATGGAAATCGGTTAATTCCTAAACAGCGAGATTCACTGTTTGCTTATGGTTTCAATGCAGAGAGAGACGATTGTATGTCAGCTTTAAACGCCAGTGACAGTAGCATTTTGGAATAAAACAAAACCATTTGCTACCCTATTAGTTTACCATGGCTAAAAACAATCAGCAAAGAAACTCTAAATTCTAAATATTCTTTCTTTCTTTTCTTATAAATTCTCCAAATAGCATTCTTATATACATAGATTACAGTTCTGTGTTGCTGGCTATTCATCTGTGTTGAACAATCAGCTATTCTCTCAAATCAGTTATGTGGACCACACCTCCTCCACACTTGCACAGACGCCATCAAATTATCCATCTCCACTGCATCTGCTCCCATGATGAGGCTTTCATTCTAGGCCATACAAATGTCCTTGTTCATTAGTGAACATGGTTTCCCCACTGCTGTGGGACTCAGTGGCATGTAATTTCTTGCAGGCAAGTAAATCAATGTCTGATTGGGAAGACAGCAATCTTTGACAAAACAATGTTCCTCCAGCATTGAAATTAAGCTTCAGCGTATTTTATCCGTTTGTAAAAAACAATGGAGCAAAACATTACAATTTTTACCCCAGTAAACCGGCAATGCAAGTAGTCTAGCTGTCTGGCCTACAGACATTGTGGAAACACATACCTGATCACCAAGTGCAGCCTGAATGAAGCTAAGTAGCACCTCATAAGTCTCTCTGGTCTCTTTTGTTTTTGGTTTGTACACAATTCCAACCATTTCATCGATTCCCTCCGACAACAATGTATAACCTTTCATCTTATTCATGTCGTGGCGATCTTCATCACGCTTTCTCCGTCTGTGTGAAAATACCCAAGTGGTTATATAACAGACAAACAAAATAGGAAGCCACATTTAATTTGAATACAGCAATGTATTATGTGGGAAAAACATAACCAGCTCACAGAATAGGAAACATGGTCTAGAAGTCTTACCATAAATACTCTAGTAAACGCCCAGGCAACAAAAATAAAAGACCTGCAAAGACTTGTCATAACTGACTGGCACACATTTATTCATGTATCAACCATAATCCCGAATACAGAATTACATTTACACAGCATCTTAGCACATCACCTTGAAAGTCCCAGAGATCAGCCCCTCTGTCATGTGACTTTCTGAGTCTCATTATCATCATTTTTGAATGAAAACAGAAGAAAAAATTTTAAATGCAAAATTCACAAACAAATATCACCAGATAACCAGCTTCTTCTCCTGTACTTTCACAAGTGTTGCCCATTGTAGAAAAAATGAATCTCTTCATATTAACAGGACAACTGAATGTATAATTTTTTTAACAACTGCACAGATATAAATGCCAGTGGATGGTCCTGATATAATTTATTGTGGTGCATAGAAGACAAATCTTTTCATATATTTCAATGTCCTTTGTAAGCTGATTAAATGTAAGAAATAAATTGTTCTAAGCGACCTAATATACATTCAAATTCTAGTTTAGTCGTATCATTTGGAAAGCTCTGTATGTATTCAAAAATATTGAACATAAATATTTAACTAACTTCTGATTTCTCAATTATTCCAATCAGACATTCTATTTAAACTAATTTACCGTTCAAAATAAGCACACACAACATGGATAATTTGTAAACCATGACTAAGTGGCAAATAAATGTATTTAATTACAATTCAACTGTGATCTTAAATGTTGAGAATATAGGCTTTACAGGCACAAAGAACTGTGCTGGTTTACAAAAATAAAACAGTCACTGAAGTATTTTAGCGATTAGGCAGCATCTTTAATGGATTGGCGACATTTCGGCTCAGGAACCCTCTTCACACTACCATGTCCTCCATAAATGCTACCTGATCCACTGAGCTACTCCAGCTCTTTAGGCATTACTTACTTTGCTCGTCTCTCCTCCTGCAACTGTGGTTTTGTTCTCTGAGCTTTGTCTCCCATTCGGGACCCTTCCAGTTTTCCCACCAGTGACAGCACCTCTCCTGTGGGCTCATCTCGTCTGGTTCGGTCAATTAAGGACCGATCTGCTTGTAATACAAGATTGGAATTCTGCAAAATAGAAAGTAAATTACTACAAGAATAGAAATGTATCAAGATGAACAGAAACTCACACAAACCTTTACCCCAAGATCTACAACTGTAGAAAAAAAGTGCAGAATTAAAAAACGTCCCCACCTGCTTAACAGGGCAGTTCTGTCATTTGACATTTTAGAATCAACTAGACTAAGTGTCACACAGGAGGCTTGGAACCCCAACGTAATATTCCACCACTCACACATAGCCCCCAACTGCACAGGTGCAGCTCATTTCCACTCATCCCTAGCACTCTCTCCCCCTCCTCTTCACCCTCTCTCTTCTTTCCCCCTCCTCCTCCCCTCCCCCAATCCCTCCCTTACCTCTCTCTCCTTCTCCTTTCCCCTACCCTCAGTCACTCCCTCCCTCGCTCCTCACCCGTCCCTTACCCCCCTCTTATCCCTCACCTCCCCCTACCCCCCCACTATCCCTCCTCACCTCCCCCACTGCCCTCCTCCCCCTCTCTTCTCCACTCCCTACCACCCCCACTCCCTCCATTCCCCCTCCCCCACTCACCTCCCTCTTATTTTCCCTCTCCTACTCTCTCCAATCCCCTCACTTCTCCTTTCCCCTACCCTCAGTCACTCCTTCCCTCCATAACTCCTCCCCTCTCCTCCCCCACTCTCCCTCCCCAGGATCTTGAGGTTGCCGCTCCTCTCCCTTCCTGCGTTCCCCGGAGGAGCAGCAGCTGTTGGCGCCCTCAGTGCCAGGCCTCAGATCGGCCTGGAAGCACCAGCAGCTACGTCCGTGTGGGCGGGAAGGGGGGTGGGGGAGAGCTCGGAGAAAAGACGGGTGAAGAGCCATGGGGGAGAGGGTTGTATCACGGGGGAGGAGGCAGGGGGCAGGGGCCAGCGAGGGGGACCAGTGGGGAAAGGGTTGGAACTGCAGGGCGTTGCGATGGCAGTGCGTTTGGGACCCACAGCGGGCGCTGGCCTCTCTCCTCCGCCTGGATCAGATTCACTGCACGTTTTGTCAAGTGAGGCTATATGGGTGGAGCTGAGGAACACGAAAGGGATGATCACCTTGTTGGGGGTGTACTACAGACCCCCAAATAGTCAATGGGAATTAGAACAAATGTGCCGGGAGATTGCAGACAACTGCAGGTCAAATAAGGTTGTTGTAGTAAGGAATTTTAACTTTCCCAATATAGACTGGGAAAATCATAGCATGAAGGGTTTAGATAGGGTGCAATTCCTCAAAAGTGTTCAGGTGAGTTTTCTCAAGCAGTATGTGGAGGCCCCCACACGTGAGAGGGCAACACTGGATCTAGTATTGGGAAATTGGGACGGGCAAGTTAATGAGGTGTGTGTGGAGGAGCCTTTTGGGACCAGTGACCACAGTTCGATGAGGTTTAAGATAGTTATGGATAGGGATGGAGAGGGTCCATCCCTCAACTGGGGTAAGGCCAACTTTGAGGGTATGAGAGAAGGTATCCCTCAAGTTGACTGGAGCAGGTTATTAGAGGGGAAAGGAACATCGGCCAAGTGGGATATTTTTTAAAGTGTACTGAAGAAAGCTCAGCATGTGTACGTCCCTGTTAGAGTGATGGGCAAAGGAGGCAAACGTAAGGAAGCTTGGTGGACGATGGAAATTGAGACATTAGTCAAAAACAAGAAGGATTCATTGGACAGGTATGGCCTGCTGAGATCAAGTCCATCCCTGGAGGAGTTTCGGGAACTAAGGAGTAAACTAAAAAAGGGCAAAAAGGGGCCAGGAGATAGCTCTGAATGGTAGCATTAAGGGACAAACCCAAAAGATGTTATAAATATTTAAGGGAGAAAAGGGTAACAAGAGAGAGAGTGGGACCTCTCATGAATCATGGAAGAAATTGGAGCAGTCAATTGAAGTGTCTTGAGAGCAGTCAGAGTTACCGTCGAAGAAGTACTGAAGGTACTGTCGTGTTTGAAGGTAGACAAATCTCCAGGGCCTGATCTCATATATCCGAGGACATTGAGGGAAACTAGAAAGGAAATTGCGGGAGCCCTGGTTGAAATTGATGAGTCAATAGACAGTAGATAATAGGTGCAGGAGTAGGCCATTCGGCCCTTCGAGCCAGCATCGCCATTCAATGTTATCATGGCTGATCACCCACAATCAGTACTCCATTCCTGCCTTCTCCCCATATCCCCTGACTGCGCTATGTTTAAGAGCCCTATCTAGCTCTCTCTTGAAAGTATCCCGAGAACCGGCCTCCATCGACCTCCAAGTCAGAGTCCTTAAATACAGGAGTGGTTGATGGAATTTAACACAGAGATGTGTGAGGTGTTGCATTTCGGGATGTTGAATAAGGGCAGGACCTACACAGTAAATGGTGGGTCGCTGGGTAGTGTTGTAGAGCAGAGGGATCTTGAAGCACAGGTGCATGGTTCCTTGAAGGTCGAGTCGCAGGTAGATAAGGTGGTCAAAAAATATTTTGGCACTTTGGTCTTCATAAGTCAGAGTATTGAGTATAGAAGTTGGGAGGTCAAGTTGCAGTTGTACAAGATGTTGGTGAGACCACATTTAGAATATTGTGTCCAGTTCTGGGCACCATGTTATAGGAAAGACATTGTCAAGCTTGAAAGGGTTCAGAAAAGATTTACCAGGATGTTGCCAGGACTAGAGGGTGCGAGCTTTTCGGAGAGGTCGAGTAGGCTGGATCTCTATTCCATGGAGCGCAGGAGGATGAAGAGTGAACTTATAGAGGTATACAAAATCATGAGAGGTATAGATTGGGTAGATGCACAGAGACTTTTGGGGTGATTTTTTCACACAAACGGTGGTGGGTGTATGGAGCAAGCTGCCAGGGGAGGTAGTTGAGGCTGGGACTATCCCATCGTGTAACAGTTAGACAGGTACATGGATAGGACAGGTTTGAAGGGATATGGACCAAGCGCAGGTAAGTGGGACTAGTGTAGTTGGGACATTGTTGACCGGTGTGGGTGAGTTGGGCCGAAGGACCCGTTTCCACACTGTATCATTCTGACTCTCCACGCACATGAACTCGCCACAATTAAATAGAACCCGAATGGATACTTATGGAGCTGCGCGCTGCATGGCTACAGACAGACTCAGTGAAATAAGGCAGAATTCGGTTGCGTATTCTTTTTTGACTGGTGCAGACTCAACAGTTAGAACTACCTCGCTCTGTACGTAAATATTGTTGTGCGATTCTTATAATAGAAATCCTTCCAAATTGCACAATTTATTGTAATTAGTCATCATACTATCCGAAGCCGCGCGAACCATTTAGCAAGGTATTTAAACTGAGACACGTGAGAGGTTGCGCGCAAAGTCCCAGACTTCGTTAACCAATGTTTATTTGGTGCACATTGCTGCTTATTTGTCTGTGTACTACCCTGATCCGCCATCACCACCATCTGGGCTCATCACCATAGCAGGCCTCACGCAGCCTTAGTGCCTAATCGATCCGCCCGGGCGGATCTAACCCCAGTCGGCAATTTAACGCAAGTAAGCCGCACCTTGGAGCAGCCCCCCTCGGCCTGTGGACGGGGTGAGACAAGCCCGACTTACCGCTTTGTACTCGTATTGCAGACTGCGAGCGGTTACGTCCGCCATGACTGCCGCCGCTCCACTCGCCGAGCACAGCCGACCCCACTTCCGGAACCAACAAGTGTTTCCGGGTCAGGGCCGGCCGCGTGGTCTCCATGGTTACTGCCTGCGGCCTACTCGGGACAGGCAGCATCTATGGAGAGGAGGAATGGGTGACGATTCTGGTCGAGGCCCCTCTTCAGACTGAGTGTCGGGGAGGGGGAGATACAGAGATAAGGATGTGCAAGCTTTGAGAACGACCTCTCCACCCCCTCGTTGATCTCCATCCTCTTTGATGTCTCGTTCTCACACTTTACACTTCCATATCTCTGCATCTCCCCCTCCCCTGACTCGCAGTCTCGACCCAAACCGTCACGCATTCCTTCTCTCCAGAGATGCTGCCTGTCCCGCTGAGTTACTCCAGCATGTTGTGGCTTCGCTGTAAACGAGCATCTGCCGTTCCTTCCTGCACAAGGTTCTTGGACGGTCACTTTCGTGTTATTTGTTGTGGGTTGCACTCGCCGCGGGGTGTATTCACCTTGGCACTGTCGAGTGGGCTGTCAGTGCGTGTTGAGAGTTTGTCAGTGTCGGTTCACTCGGCCACCAATGATTTCAGCCGCAGACTCCCCCCTCCGCCGTTGGCCGCTGTGTGTGGTCGGCGTGGCCCTCCATGCGATCGTCCGGCTGCAGATAATCTTGTGAGGGCGTTGATCAGCTGGACGTGGACGTTAGAACCGTGTAGCAGTTGTAGTATAATTTGCAATTTTGTTTTTGCGCGTAAACTTTATTGATAGTACCGTGCTTCTCCATCCTAGACTCCCAGCTATGCCACGGATGTGAAAATGGGCGTCTGAAGTTTATTGATTTATCTGAACGATTCCGACCAGAAACATCAGCTGTTTCTTTTCTCCAGAGATGCTGTCTGACCCGTTGAGTTACTCCAGCATTTTGTATCTGTCTATTGATAAAACTGTTTGCTTCAAAGAAGCACGTAGCCTCTTATTTCCTCGGCGCCCTCTTGTGTTGCAAAATTAATGTCAGCCTGGCCAATTGTACTTCTTTTACTGTGGGCTACTTGCTTGCCACTATCACTATAATGGGGTGGAAGATTGCAAACTTCCCGTGGTCTGCCCCGTTTCCAGTAATGCAATCAACTCGACGTGCACAAACAGAAAATCAAATAGAACAAGTTGTCCTACAACTTTAGGCTGTGCACGCCACACCAAAGAAGATCACTATAATGATTGAATGCACTTTTTAAGCAGGTTTTCCCCGTCCTCCCTGGGCACTATCCCTTGCAAGCGCAAGAAATGCTACACTTGTCGCTTTACCTCCCTCCTTGACTCCATTCAAGGACCCAAGCAGTCTTTCCTGGTGCGGCAGAGGTTCACCTGCACTTCCTCCAAGCTCATCTATTGCATCCGCTGCTCTACATCGGTGAGACCAAGCATAAGCTTGGCCGAACACCTCCGTTTGGTCCGCAATAACCAACCAGATCTCCCGGTGGCTCAACACTTCAACTCCCCCTTCCATTCCGAATCCGACCTTTCTGTCCTGGGCCTCCTCCATGGCCAGAGGACCACCGTAAATTGGAGTAGCAGCACCTCATATTTCACTTGGGCAGTCTGCACCCCAGCAGTATGAACATTGACTTCTCTGATTTCAGATAGTCCCTACTTTTTCCTCCCCTTCTCAGCTCTCCCTCAGCCCACTGGCTCCTCTTCCTTTCTTCTTCCCGCCCCACCCCCTTCTATTTCCTTCGCTCCATAGATGCTGCCTCGCCCACTGAGTTTCTACAGCATTTTTCTCTACCTCTGACAATCCATTGTCTTATCTTTTCTATTTGTCGTTGACCAGTTGAAAGCATACAATCACACACAACCTGGAACTCTTAAATCACTATCCTTATTAACTTTCCTGAAATATTTTAGTGGTCTGCAAGCCACTAGAGAAAATTCCCCTCACCTGCCTCCACTAACAGTGGCATGTTCAATCAACAGCCACCACCTTTTGTTGGCGCTCTTTTCTTTAGAGCTGCCTATCTGATCAGAATGCAAAAAATAAGTCATTTGATAAGTCCATCATTATGCATTTATTTTTTAACTAATCTTACACCAATCCCATTTTATTCTCCCACATACCCATTGGCATTCTTCACTCTACCACTCCCTTACGTTCTAGAAATTTGAAGTATTTAAACCTGCATAGCGGTACAATCTACACAGTATTGGGAGGTCAGAACTCCAATCTGACTTTATTGAAAATTGTTATTGAAATCTATAAGTAAATGGATTAATTAACTCACATTTTTCAAAGACAACCACTGAAATCCAATGAGGAAGATCTCCCAATTACTTGAGTTGATAGTGTAATAGATACTGTCAACTTGTTATTCAGCTGTTTGAAGGATCCCGACTCAAGGGTACTTGTCCATTCCTTTGCAGATGCTTCCTGGCCTGGTGAGCATCCAGTACTTTGATTTTTGCTCAAGATTTAAGCATCTGCAGTTTCTTGTGTCTTCATTTTACAGAGTCATTGCAAAATCTCTGCAAAGTAGAGATTTTGAAGAAGTTATTTCTTTTCATCTGGAGTAGACACTAGCACTGCTCTTGTGATTCCTGCTGCTCTCCTGCTTTAGCCCACTCACTACTAGCCATGTGTCTTTCCTCAGTACTTATCTTTGCAGACATCAATCTAAAGGGCTCAACCTGAAATACCTTCCCAATCTCATCCTAAATGTTTCCTAACCTGCTGTCTCTCAACCTTTATTTGCTCAAGATTTCAGCATCTGAGGTTTCTCATGTCACCTTTATCTTTTTGAAATTGGTTTGTTGATTTTTTGTACTTCCAGTTAAATTAATAGACTTAAACAAAACAATTAATATTTAAGGCAGACAAAAGTGCTGATCAGTCTGAAGAAGGGTTTCGGCCTGAAATGTTGCCCATTTCCTTCGATTTTCCAGCATCTACAGTTTTCTTAAACAATTAATATTTACTTTAACCCAGTAAAGAGAGAATGCTCTGATGACTGGTGGTAGACCAAAAATGCTGGAGAAACTCAGCGGGTGAGGCAGCATCTATGGAGCAAAGGAAATAGGCAACGTTTCTTCAGACTGATGTGATGGGCGGGAAGAAAGGAAGAGGCGGAGACAGTGGGCTGAGGGATAGCTGAGAAGGGGAGGAGAAAGCAGGGACTACCTGAAATTAGAGAAGTCTGATCGTCAGAGAGAACAGTCACGAGAAACAAACTTGTATCAGTCAACAAGTTCCTTTACCTTGACAGCTCTGTCCGATGATCAGTCAGCAGTATTGGCAGTCGCATCGATAGATTCACCTGAAGGGTCCTGGAACAAAACCACACCTAATCCTAACCCAAGATGCTGCCTGACCCATTGAGTTACTCCAGCACTTAGTCCTTTTTTGTAAACCAGCATCTGCAATTGCTTGTTTCTACTACTTGATAAATTCACAGATTATGGTCGTCATCAAACGATAGAACAAGAGGACTCAAAAAGCTTGAGTAACTCAGCGGAACAGGCAGCATCTCTGGAGAGATGGAATGGGTGACGTTTTGGGTCAAGAGCCTTCTTCAGAGAGAGAACAGGTGGTTGAGTGGTGATGCAACCTCTTGCTCAATGTCAACTAAACCAATAAATCCAATTGTTAACTTTGAGACTATGTACCAGTTTTCATTGATAGGTGGATGGCAGCTTCAAATTCATGGGTGTTAACGTTTCAGACTACCTGTCCTGAGCTATGCGCATTGATAGTATCAGAAAGGAGGGACACCATTGCCTCTACTTTTGGAAGTTTAAGGAAATTCAGCGATGAGATGTCACTGAATATTCCAACCAACTTCTACAAATGCACAGTAGAAAGTATTGTTTGAAAGTACTGATTGTACTATGGCCAGGTATGGCAATTCCAATGCACAGGAATGCAAGAGGCTGCAGGAAGGGGTTCATCACAGGCACAGCTCTCGTCACCATTGGAAACATGTACACTAGTCACTGCATCAAGGATGTGATATTTATCAAGGATCCCACCCATATGGGATATACCATGTACTTCTGCCATCAGGACTATGGGCAGAAGGCTGAAGTCCTTGTCCCATTACCATGCCCTGGAAGAGCTACTTCCTACTAATTCTTGAACCAACCTGCACAACCCTGATCCTAACTTGTGAACGGAACACAGCCCATCTCTTGCACTACCATGGTTTTATAATTGCATATTTTTGTGCTAATGTCTTTTTTTTTGCATTTTTTTTCACCGTTCTGTAGAATTATGAGGTATCAGCCTAAAGACTAAGTTAGAAGGATTTCGTAATATCTACCTTGCCCTATACTTGCAGAATATGAACAGTGTACGGCAGACATTCCAGACAGCATAACACTTCCACATGGCTTGTCTGATGCAGCAATACAAATTTCCAGACCCAGATTTTGTCCCAGCATTTACACCCTGTTACAATAATGGACTAGCTGGGCAGGACATGTCAGCAAAGGCAGAATACCAAATTTTATGAAGGGCTGACTATGAAAATGACAAAGATTTACAGATCTTGATAATCTGAAGTATTTCAACATTGAGGCACATCACTGGGAACACGTAGTACTGGATCATCCTGTTTAACATAGCTGCATAAAGTGGTGCTCATGCATGGGGAAAGTAGAATTGGCAGAAAAGAGGATCCTGAAGACACCAGCAACTGGTGATGTCCATGAACTGCGGACTTCAAGCAATCATTGCATGCAAAGGATATGCAACAAAATACTAAACATGATTACTTTCATTTTCATGACATTGTCCCAACCATTATGGTGCCCTGAAATGGGGGACTATGTATAAACACTGCTGTAATTTCTACATAGTGAAACAAAAATGTATAAAAATGGCCTTTATTAAAATTTGACAATGTGCACTTTAACCACATGTGATTTTTTTCCTATTACAAATATCAAATTGTGGAGTAGAGGCAAATAAATAAATGATGGGTCTTTGTCCCAAACATTATGGAGGGCACGTATTTATACCTAATTTAGTCCTGCCAAATACAACTGTAAATTAAACCAGAATATTGACCTAAACCATCAAATTTGGTATAGCGCATTAATCAAATGGAATGTCCATGGGTGCCATTATTCTCCAATTTTCAACAAGCACTTAATGCTCATGTTGTTTTACTACTGCAAATGTTAACAAAAGAGAATAAATCAAGGTGTGCTAATCTTTAATGACCATTTGACAGATTCAATTACAAATATGTGACTTTCTATTATTGGTAGATTTAAATGGAAGACTTTGTAAAACAACTGCACATTTGAATGCTCCGCTCTTTGGTACTTCAACATGGCTTTAAATGGACATACAAGTTGCTTACCATGTGGCTCGATCTTAATGTAGTGCTTCAGGCATACATTTGCGTTAAATGTCAAAAAGCTCAGTTCACAGTTTTAAATAACAATACACCTTGATTAAAACATGCGGTAATAAACTCTACAAAAAAAGACAATGGCCTTCAAATTAAAAGTCAAAAAGTAAAAGAAAAAACAGCATATTTAGTCAAGATTGGACTCCCTTAAAACATTGATGTTAAAAGACTCAAGTTAAAGCTTTGACTGCCATTGAACAGGTTTCACATTAAACAATCTGAATAAACAGGTCTACAGTAGCACAGGGTTACAACCATAGCAACACTCTCCTGAAGATAGGTGGTACTCAGCACATTTAGGGTACCAGGATAGCATATTTGAATAAAGCCATGATGGCAGCACTAATAAGACCAGAGATTGGCACTGTAACAAACCACGCCATGAAGATGTTTCTAAACAGGCGCCAGTCAACAGCTTTTTTTGCACGCATCCAGCCAACAGCAACAACTGACCCAACCTGCAGAAACAAAATGCAATGAAAAGACAATTTGTCAGTTTTAATAAAAAGGAAGCATGTTTTAGCAAATTATGTCAGTAATATACTGAACAATACGTTGACAATCATAGACTGAACAAACATTTCAACTTCAAGTCTCATGCCAAAGGCAATGAAACTGACCAGCCATGATCATTACACTACATCAAGAAAATTAGCTCTTTATATTTACACAAACTCATGATTACTTGGTCATAATTGGCACTTACCTTACAATGTGTTGTACTAACAGGAAGACCAATATTTGAAGCAATAACTACTGTAAGAGCAGAGGCCAATTCAATGCTGAAGCCACTATAAAAGAATATAGATAACATCAGTCCACTCCATTGGCTAGTCTGCTAGAATGGAATTTCTAGCTAATTTACACATCACAAATGCAAATCCAATGGCCCAATCCTATCACTTCCCGAGGGGAATACTGCAGATAAAATAAAAGAGCCACTATTCCCAAAGTTTTTAGGCCGAGTAACAGTATACTGCTTTAAACTCATTCAGGGTTAAGGGATCCAGGGGTGGCGTTTCTTAAAATGTAAAATGATAAGATTCAAGTCTGCAGGAAACCTTTGGAAAAATATAGACAGAGTATAGAAGTTGGGAGGTCATGTTGCAGTTATACAAGATGTTGGTGAGGCCGCATTTAGAATATTGTGTTCTGTTTTGGGCACCATGTTATAAGAAAGATGTTGTCAAGCTGGAAAGGATGCAGAGAAGTTTTACAAGGATGTTGCCAGGACACGAGGGCCTGAGTTGTAGGAGGTTGAGCAGGCTAGGACTCTATTCCTTGAAGCGTACGGGGATGAGGGGTGATCTTCTAGAGGTGTACAAAATAGTGAGAGGACATGGGCTAAACGCAGGCAGGTAGATGGGACATGTTGGTTGCTGTAGGCCAAAGTCCATAAGGACGCTTTATGACTCCTACTGCAAAGCTTGTAATTATACTCAGTCTGATGGGATTGCTCGATTCCATTTCAGAAATGTGAGTTTCCCACTTTACTGGAGTCAAAATTCTTTATTTCAAGCACAATTTAAACACTTTGCTAATCCAAATTTAAAGGGTTTTAGTAATTACACAGAATTTTAACAAGATACATAATGTTACATTTAGCCTCACTCCATAACATAGGATAGGTTGAGGAAAAAAGGAGCAATAAGAATATCCCATTAAGTATTTTCTTTAAGAGGAAGATTGCTTACCTTGAGGGAGTAATTGGTGTCAGATCCTTGCCCATGGTCTGAATAACTCTACGACCCCAGACCCACAAACCAAGGCAGATGCCCACACCTCCATAGAGCAGAAGCCAGACTGGAGTGGCGCTTTTTGAATTAACATCTCCTGTATAGTAAACAACCCATAAAGCAACCAAAGGACCAATTGCATTGCTAAACAAAGAAAAGGAGAATTTAGTTAATGTCATGGAATAAAGGCAATCTGACAAGTCTCAACAATTTCGTTTTAATGTAAACAAATATCTGAATATCTGCCTAGGAAGCCTGCCAACCTGGGACAGAATGCCTGCCAATTCTAGTTCTATAACTGGTTTAATCCCTTTTCTTTGTATTCATCCTTTAAATATTCCTCCAGTCCCCTTTGTGCTTCAACGACATGTTTGTCTTTTGTCCATATACAAAAGTTCCTTTCTAATACTTGCTGCAAAAACAATTGTTATTTAAATTACAGGTTCTTTTCAGTGGTATTACTTTGAATGTTAAACCTAACATTTCCAGAGATGCATGTGGAACCTCTATACACTTCCATGTAAATGCCAAAACAATTTGTCTGAAGAAGGGTCTCGACCCGAAACGTCGCCTATCTCCTTCGCTCCTTAGATGCTGCTGCACCCGCTGAGTTTCTCCAGCTTGTGTAACCCTCCATGTAAATGCCTACTGACCATCAGTCTAAAAGCAAATCTTGTATAAATTCAATGTTTTATTCCTCATGCTAAACAGCTTTTGTTTTCCATAATTGTCGGCTTCCTGATAGAAACATAGCCAGGCAAAACCAAATTAATCATCAATTTCTGTCAAGGGATTTTAAAAAAAGCACTGGTACTTACCTGACATCATTGCCACCATGAGCAAATGAGCCAAAGCAGGCTGTTAAGATCTGCAAGAATTGGAACAATAATGAAACTTCAGGCTTCTCCTGCTCACGCCATTCATCCATAGACCCATCACTGCACTTGCGGTCTGTCTGTTCAATTTCAAGTTTCTCGCTTCTCTCCTCAGATGGTTTATTTGAATCTGCCATTGCATTACAGTAACTACTGTAACTGTCCTGCCGGATGCGTTTCTTCGATTCCAAGCCAGATGTCAGTTTTTCCATTTCCTCTGCCTTTGCTTCTGCTTCCTTGGGTTTGAAGGAATCAAGAGGCATGCCACAGATTGCCATGGTGTAACAGGTATAGCTGTTGTTGCGACGCAGTGGCCTGCTTCCTGGTTCACCCGAGTCTCCAGCACAATCTATCATTTTTGCCAAGTGCAACTTGTGAAGTAATTCTTTGTACAATCCTGAATCCTTGTGCACAGTGTGATAGTGACCACTGTAGCTGCCTGTACTGGTTTGGTTATTGATAACCTGGTTGAACTGCACATGATTACTTCCAAACTGCACAGTACCTATAAGAAACCACAAACAGAAACAATGGCATCTATTACCGCTGGTTACACAACTGTTCATAATTTCCTACTTCCTGCTTTCAAGTTTTATGACCTTTGTTGCCAATTTTCTTTACATTCATTTTCATATAGCCCATCTCCAATTGTTCCCTTTTTTGCAGTCAACAGCGAACAATGCAGTCCATCTGTAACACAGATACCCAAAGCGACACATCCTCAGCCTGCTTCCTTAATGTTTTTTTTAATTCAGATGGGTAATGGACAGACAGTGCAGGAGGGAAAGGGACTGACAGGGGCTGGGTTTGGAAAGGGTGCGGGGTATCTGGGTCCCTCAGGACAGAAAAGGGACACGTGGCCTATTCTGTAGTTTCATTTGGCCTCGCCCTTGCAGTAGAGGAGACATGACAGAGATTGGTGTGGGAATGGGAAGAGAAACTAAAATGGCCTGCAACAGGGAGCTCCAGATGACCATGGCAAACAGAGTACAGATGCTCAGTAAAATGGTCACCTAGTCTCACTGATGTACAGGCAACAGAGCACCAAATACAGACAAAGTTGTAAGAGGTGCAACTGAATCTCTGCCTTTCGGGAGGATTGTTGAGGTCCCTGGATGGCATCAAGAGACGTGATGAATATCTCCTAGGGTTTCAGGGAAAAGTGCCTTGGGAGGTCGACGGATGAGTGAACAGGGAGCAACAGAAATTCCAGCAAAAAGGGGTGGATTGGGGGATATGGCCGTTGGTGGTAGCTGGTGGAAGTGTCAAAGAATATTGGGCTGGATGTAGCAGCTGGTGGGGTGAAAAGGCATGAAGCAAGAGACTATCCCAGCTGTTGGAAAAGATAGGCAAGAACAGAAATGCACAAAATGGAGAAGCGGGCAAGGGCTCCATCAACCAAGGGTGGTGGGCTAAGCCCCATTTCCTGAAAATGGAGGACATATCGGATGTCCTACAGTGGAAAACCTCGCCTCTCAAACACGCAACAGAGAGAAATAAAGAAATGGACGCTGGATGCTCTTACAAGAGAGAGTGGGAGGTGTAGTTGTTGCAAGTGGCAATAGACAAGTTTGTCACCTGATGAGGCAGATTAAGATGGGGTGGGCAGATGAGGTTAGTGGCAAAGGGGCAACAGAGGAAGAGAACAAAATAAAAAACCCAACAAATTTATCTCAACTAGGAAAACTAATAAGTCATTAGATAAAAGGTTGTGTGACTTAAGTAGTCCGCCATTAGGTAGTAATGGGCCTGTCCCACTTCGGCGACTTTAGTGTGTGCGATAAAGATAAAGGGATATGGGGCAAACTCAAGCAAATGGGACTAGCTCAGGGACATATCTTCGTCAGCAAGGACAAGTTGCGCCAAATAACCCATTTCTGCATAACTCAGTGTTTCCTGGTTTTATTCCAGATTTTTAATATCTGCAATTATATTTAATTTGCTTACCACATTAGAAGAGACTAGTCTCAGAGCACGAAGTGATTCGTAAAAGCATGTTTCCACTCAAATCTCTTGCAAAGTTACATTTTACCAGCTTCAAAAGATGGTTACAATTGGGAGTATGGGCAAGCTTTTAATCAGCTCCATGTGGAAAAATACCAGCAATTTACTGGAGTGAAATTTAAAATAAATCTCACCAGGAAGAAAATAATCAGCGGGCACTGATGTACCCTGTCTAAAAATATATATTTTAAACATTACTTAAATCTCAAGTTTTACATCCAGAATAAATAAATCACATTTACCCAATGAAAAACCATGCCTCTTTCAAGGTCAGGCTATCACCAGATAATCAACAATTTTAGAAATGGGAATTCAAGGTCATCAATGGTGCTCTGCATTCAACACCATTGTGCCAGAGCTACTACACTCCAAACATTCCGAGTTGACTGTGCCTGAACCGCTCTGTCGGTGGATCACCAGCTTCCTGACTGACAGGAAGCAGCATGTGAGGCTGGGAAAGCACATCTCAGACTGGCAAACACTCAGCATAGGAGCACCGCAAGGCTGTGTACTCTCTCCTCTACCCGCTCTACACCAACGACTGCACCTCCAGACACCTCTGTCAAGCTTCTCAAGTTTACGGACGACACACCCCTGATTGGACTGATCCAGGATGGGGAAGAATCTGCCTACAGACAGGAAGAGTCACAGCTGGCGTCCTGGTGCCATCGCAACAACCTAGAGCTCAATGCTCTTAAGACAGTGGAATTGATTGTAGACTTCAGGAGAGCTCCCCCTCCTCTCACCATCAACAACACCGCAGTCACATCTGTGGAGTCCTTTAAGTTCCTGCGAACCATCATCTCCAAGGACCTTAAGTGGGGGGGCTACCACCGACTCCAGTTAAAAAAGCACAACAGAGGGTGTACTTCCTACGGCAGCTGATTCTACACGGCCATTGTGGAGTCTGTTCTCACCTTCTCCACCAAGCACGGCCCCTGGAGGCTGCAGCAAATTGTCCGATCAGCTGAGAAGATTATTGGCTGCAACCTTCCCTCCATTGATGAACTGTACACTGCAAGGGCCAGGAAGCGAGCGGGCAAGATCTCTGACCCCTCTCACCCTGGCCAAACTCTTTGAATCACTTCCCTTTGGAAGGCGACTCTGGACTGTCAAAGCTGCCACAGCCAGACATAAAAACTGTTTTTATCCACGAGTAGTTGCTCTACTCAACAGCCAAAAATCTGTAGCCTCCCTTTGATCTGGTATTTTTTTTGTTTGACATGCTTGATCAATGGTGTTTTATCATTAATGTTTTATTATTATTAATGTTTAGTTTTTTCCAAGTCATCCGTAACTGTCACTGTATGTAATGTTACCTGTGGGCGGAGCACCAAGGCAAATTCCTTGTATGTGAATAATTGGCCAATAAACTTACTTACACAACTTCAAGAACTCACAACTTGGTAGAGAGCTATATGCTCTATAGCAAAATGTCAGTTCAAATACAAAAAGTATCATATTGATCCACTTCAGACAGCAGTAGATTTAAAGCATCTACAAATATTCAAACTAAATTGTTTGTATTTCCCCTCCAAATCTGTTGGCTCCAAGATGACCATGAGAATCCAGCTGAGATGACTACCAGCAAGGAACTGAAAGAAAGACTGAAAATTGAAATTTGTCATTTATATATTCCACAATTTAATCTCTTACCATTCATCATACGATCAATATTAGTTTCCTTTATCTCTCCACTAGAAACATCATCCTTTCCAACATCCTCTGCTGAATCCCCTACAAAAGCAATTCTTCCACTCTGCTTCATGGGCAAAACAGCAGAAACGGCATCGGCCACAGGGGTCTTGACATCAGATGCTGAATCAGTCAAAGGAACTTTAAAACGGGTCTCTTCCACGACATCCTTGGATACCGAATAGTAATCCTCACTTTTCTTATCCATTACATCTACATTAGCTTTTCTTTCTCCTGTTGAGCACAAATACAAAAATAAGTTAGCAAATTCTAGTCTCTGAACAAAAAATACACAATTGAAAAGTTTACATTAATTCAGAATTAAAATAAAAGTCTATTAATTTTAGTGAATCAGTCACATAGCATTACTAAGTACTTCCCCCACCAACCCCTAAAGGCAACAACTTCTACATAGTCAAACACCAAAAGTACATAGCATGTTAAAATAGCAAGGTGATGCAAAGCTTATAGCATTCTGCATTCAATTAGAGATTACTAGTGTGACAGTTTGATGGAATATACTTATGACTTCAACTAAGACATCCCATGCATCTTTCCATTGACTCAAGAATTCCCGATACTCAAATCATTGCATCTGATTTCACAATCTGCAGCCATAAAGCCTTAATTCAGTAGAGTACAGTAGTTTCAACTGGAGGCAGTGCCCACTATTTACTCTGCCAGAGGTTATACGTTCAGCCCAACAACAATTTACAGCAAATCAGTAAAATCAGTGTATAAATTAACGGCAAATAAAACATCAAAATACCACTCCAAACTTCAGATCAGTAACAGAAGCAGAGGTACAATTATCTAGAGTTGCTTCCTACAAAGTATACTTACAGATTTTAGCATACCTAAAAGGTGCCTGAAAAGGAATCAAAGACCAGCTTTATAAATCCGCCTTAGGGTCTTGAAGCTGAAATGTTAATCTTTTTTCCATGAATGCTGCCTGACCAGCTGAGTGTTTCCAGCGTTATTAAGTAATATTTCCCAGCATCCTGGAGTAAGGGCGGCCATTGGAAGTGAGGCGTGGACAGTTTACATTAAGGTCCCAGCCTACCTTTAGCCTGATGATATTTTTCTCTAAACAAATACGAGTCACAACAAATTGCACTCAGTTCATTATACAGGGAAAGATGTTGTTTATCATGAGTTTATGGGACTTTTTTTTCAGTTAAGTCAAAGTGTTAACATTCACAAAACGTACCCCATCACCCAACACCTCCAATCTCCTTTCACTCACCTGAAAGCTCACCGTGGCATTTCGACCATGGAAGTCTCTAAATTTCACTTACTTTCGATTTTTCTCTTCATTCTGGGACAGACGATGAACCAGACGATGAGTGCACAGATCACACCACTTCCCAATGTAATCAAAATTGTACCCCAGAGTGGAATCCGGTCAAATCCCAGTACTAGGAAATGAAATTGATTACTTCAGAATCACAAGAACTAATCTAACATATCGTAATTTCTACCCTTCCCAAATTAAACATCAGCTGAAAAGATGAGACAAAAAAAGACTGAATACCACAAACCAATATAATAAAACTCAAGATGCAATTCTCAGAAAACTGGCTTTACAGATACATGGTCCTCAAATGTCTCCAATACTAGAATAGCAGAAGACGCAATCTAGTTTTTATCTTTATTAAAATGCGGCAGTATATATATATATATTTATATTTTTTAATTAATGTTTAGTGTTTTCCGAGTCATTCGTAACTGGCACTGTATATCATGTTGTTGCTTATGGGTGGAGCACCAAGGCAAATTCCTTGTATGTGAATACTTGGCCAATAAACGTACTTACACAACTTCAAGAATTTCACAACTTGGTAGAGAGCTATATGCTCCATAGCAAAATGGCAGTTCAAATACAAAACGTATCACCACATTGATCCACTTCACACAGCAGTAGATGTAAAGCATCTACAAATATTTAAACTAAATTGTTTGTATTTCCCTCCAAATCTGTTGGCTCCAAGATGACCATCAGTAATTTTTTTTAATGCAGCAGTATAAATCAATGTAGGGACAAAACAAGGGCTACTTTAAAAAAAAACTCTTATTATAGAAGTGATTAAGAAAGTAGCTTCTGCATATTTTAGCAGCCCTTGCTTTCCCTCTCTCCACCCCCCCCCCCCCCCATTCCCGGTTCTCCCACCAGTCTTACTATCTCAGACTACATTTTATCTCTGTACCACCCACTCCCCTGACTTCAGTCACCCATTCCTTCTTGTGTCTAATTTCTGCAGTTTTCACATATTCACCAGCTGGCAGTCACATTAAATCACTGCTCCCACAGAGAGCATCCTGGGTTCTTGATGCATCACAACTAGCCGTTTACAAAAAACTTAGCAGATAGTGACCATGCACCAGTTTCATTTAAGCACAGAAGTTGTGTTCTCTGGGCTGAATATGCTTTGATATGAAAGGTGATTTCCTTGGATGCATTAGACAGAAGAGGAGTGGGAGGAAAATTCAATTGAAATGTACAAAATGGAGAGGAATACAGGACTGTAGAGCAAATCTTTCCCCTTGGTTGAGGTATCTAAAACCAAAGGGCATAGGTTTAAGGCAAGTGGTTAGTTTAGAACTCATAACAACTTTTTTCACCAAGAGGATGGTTGGAATCTGAAGGCGCTGCCCGAGGGCGAGCAGAAAAAGTCTGAGTAGCACTGGGTGTACTTGGCCACGGTCCAGCATGAACCTGGTGGACTGAAGGGTCAATTCCCATGTTGTACAATTCTATTGAAATATTACTTCAAGGCTTTCAAGAAACAAATAAAATAAGCCAAATTCTAAGCTAGCTGGTACTTACAAGGTGTTCCATCGTACACAATAGAGAATAGATTAATTGCAATTGTGCAGGCGTAGAAGACAGGTAGAGCTCGGAGTCCATTTGGCACAGGGTCAGCCTGCAACACAAAAGATTAATTCAAAATCCCTTCCTATTAATTCTACTTAATCCAATATTCAATTTTCAGAAGTCTGCTCAAGAAGCACATTCTACTTCATCATGTTTAAGAAGGAACTGCAGATGCTGGAAAATCGAAGGTAGACAAAAATGCTGGAAAACTCAGCGGGTGAGGCAGCATCAATAGAGCTCCATAGATGCTGCCTCGCCTGCTGAGTTTCTCCAGCATTTTTGTCTACCTTCTACTTCATCATTGTTGTGGCAAGCCTGGACAGCCTTGATGTAGGAAAATGCCCCAGTTGTGCACTGTGACTGCCAAATGGACAAAATGTGGGAGGAGCTACCAGAATGAAAACGGACGCTCAAATCTGTCATTAAATGTACACGTGTGACATGTAGCAACTGCCTGTTGTAGATTATCGTTGAATAGATGGGTGAGGCTGTGCTAACTGCAAATGTCTACCCAGATCTATCATATTTAAATGAAAATCTGACCACATGATTACCATTACATACTGAGTAGAGGATTGCAAGACATCAGATATACTAGGGGAGCACACAGAGAGCGAGCGACCCCCTCCTTCTCAACGCTCCTGCCCTCCCCTTGCGGCCCAAGTTTTTCTACTTTGCCGTGCTGACCCAGGCCAGACTCCCCACATACTGCGGAAAGAACTCTACCCCCCCAGCAGCGCTGTCCTTTTACAGCCGCTGTACTGAGGGATAGCCAAGTCTATCTTCCTTGGCTAACAATTTAACCTTCGACCTCCAAGATGCAGGTAAATCTTCGTGCCTTATTTTAGGGTAAAAAATAGCGTTTTCATTGCCAGGAAATATGGTAACCCTTTCTTTCCTTCTCTCCATCTTAGTTCTCCAACCAGTCTGAGTGTTCTCTTGATTACATTTTACTTTTGTATGCTTCGTTGTCACCTTCCCCTAGCTAACAATGATCTATTTCACATTTTCCTTGTTTATCATCCCCATTGATATTTTCGCACCTCATCCTTCATATCTCTGCGCCACCCTCTCTACTGATGCGTTTCGACTCGAAATGTTACCAATTCCTTCTATCCAGAGACGTGCCCGTCTTACCCTGAACACAGGATCCCCCAGGTTTGCGTCCTTAGCCCCCTACTATACTTCCTGTACACACATAACTGTGTGGCCTAGTTCAGCACCAACTCGGTCATCAAGTTTGTTGATGACACTGTGGTGGTGGGCCTGACCTCCGATAATGATGAGAAGGCCTACCGGGAGGAGGTGGCTACAACTAGCCAGTCCAATCCTTTAAGAATTTTATACGTTTCTATAAGATCCCCTCTCATCCTTCTAAATTCCAGTGAATACAAGCCCAGTCAAACCATTCTTTCAAAACATATCAGTCACGCCATCCGGGAAATTAACCTGGTGAACCTAAGCTGCACTCCCTCAATAGCAATATTGTCCTTCCTCAAATTAGCAGACCAAAACTGCACACAATACTCCAGGTGTGGTCTCACCAGGGCCCTGTACAACTGCAGGACCTCCATGCTCTTGAACTCAAATCCTCTTGCAATGAAGCCCAATGCGCCATTAGCTTTCTTTACTGCCTGCTGCACCTGCATGCTTACTTTCAGTGACTGATGTACAAGCACACCCAGGTCTTGTTGCACCTCCCCTTATCCAAATCTGATATCATTCAGATAATAGGGTCTGTAGAAGGGTCTCGACCCGAAACATCACCCATCCCTTCTCTCCAGAGATGCTGCCTGTCCTCCCGCTGAGTTACTCCAGCATTTTGTGTCTACCTACCATTCAGATAATAATCTGCCTTCCTCAATTCAATTCAATCTTTAATTGTCATTGTGCAGTGTACAGTACAGAGACAACGAAATGCAGTTAGCATCTCCCCAGAAGATCGAACTTAGAATAATGAACGGTTAAACAAAAAGTATCAGTAGTGCAATTATACTGGGGGAAGGAGTGTCTGGTGACTGGCAATCACCCCCCCCCCCCCCGTTATTTTGCCAAAGTGGATAATCTCACATTTATCCACATTATACTGCATCTGCCTGCCCACTCACCCAACCTATCCAAGTCACCCTGCAGCCTCCTAACATCCTCATCGCAGCTCCATTGTCACCCAGCTTTGTGTCATCCACAAACTTAGAGATGCCACATTTAATTACCCTGTCTAAATTGTTAATATATATTGTAAATAACTCTGGTCCCAGCATCGAGCCTTGTGGGAAGCCCCACGAGTCACTGCGTGCCATTCTGAAAAGGACCAGTTAATTCCTACTTTTTGCTTCCTGTCTGCCAACCAGTTCTCTATCCTCTACCCTACCCCCCAATATCATGTGCTCCAATTCTGCACACTAATCTTTTGTGTGGGACCTTGTCAAAGGCTTTTTGAAAGTCCAGCTACACCACACCCACTAGCTTCCCCTTATCCTTTCCACTTGTTACATCCTCAAAAAATTCCAGAAGTTTGCTATCTTCAACAAATATGGTAGTACACAATTCACAACTCATTGCACTAAATTCTGAAATATGGAATAAGTTTCACTCATGGAACTTATGAAAATAATTTTATCAACACTCATATGTTCACAGATGGGGCTTTGAATTACAGAAAATTGTGATACAAATTCTTCACGGAACTTATCCCCAAGGATAACCCCAACTTGCTTCAATCACCTTGGAAGGAGTGATATGTGCATAATAAGCCCATTTAATATTCACTTGATCGGAAGTCCATTCGTAATTTTTCTACAAAACCGTACAAGGAAGTGGATATCATTGGCAGATTCCCGTCCAGAGGAATTAAAGTGTGGTCACACATCACCCTAGTTTCGGTGGAATACAGGCATCCATGATACCGATCAACACTGGCTCAAAATGCATGTCAGTAACCCAGAGCGATCAAAACATAGAAAATAGGAGCACTAAGAGGCCATTCGGCCCTTCGAGCCAGCACCGCCATTCATTGTGATCATGGCTGATCGTCCCCTGTCAATAACCAGTGCCTGCCTTCTCCCCATATCCCTTGACTCCACTAGCCCTAGAGCTCTATCCAAGTCTCTCTTAAATCCATCCAGCGATTTGGCCTCCACTGCCCTCTGTGGCAGGGAATTCCACAAATTCACAACTCTCTGGGTGAAAAAGTTTTTTTCTCACCTCAGTCTTAAATGGCCTCCCCTTTATGCTAAGACTGTGGCCCCTGGTTCTGGACTCGCCCAACATTGGGAACATATTTCCTGCATCTAGCTTGTCCAGTCCTTTTATAATTTTATATGTTTCTATAAGGTCCCCCTCATCCTTCTAAACTCCAGTGAATACAAGCCTAGTCTTTTCAATATTTCCTCATATGACAGTCCCACCATCCCAGGGATCAATCTCGTGACCCTACGCTGCACTGCCTCAATCACAAGGATGTCCTTCCTCAAATTAGGAGTCCAAAACTGTACACAATACTCCAGATGTGGTCTTACCAGAGCCCTATAAGAGGTTGGACAGGCTAGGTGCAGGAAGATTGTTCCCAATGTTGGGGAAGCTCAGAACAAGGGGTCACAGTCTAAGGATAAGGGGGAAGTCTTTTAGGACCGAGATGAGAAAAACATTTTTCACACAGAGTGGTGAATCTGTGGAATTCTCTGTCACAGAAGGTAGTTGAGGCCAGTTCATTGGCTATGGGCAGATAGGAACTTCCAAGTCACATACCTGGTACATTGCCATTCTTTCCATAGAGCAATCCTGGAACTCCCCATCAGCACCAAACACCAAGGCACCCACATCCCATGATGAATAACTTACCTTGCGCAAAATTAAACAGCGGACCAAGTAAAAGACAGCAGCAGACATGATTCCAGACAGCAGTGGCGAGATGAACCAAGAAGCAACTGTACAAATTAGAGAAATGAACATCAGCACAGGCAAACAACTTTACCTGAAAGCAGAGTGAAAGCGGTTCAGATTTGTAGTCAGCAGATTAAGTACCAAATTACAAATTTACAATGCTGGCTGCACGTTTGAGCTTGAGATAGGATCAAATTACAAGTATATAAATGAATACAATAAGCGAGTCTGGTATTCTGAAAAACACAAGGAATCATGGGATTTGTCAAAGGTCAAACGTCAAAGAAAAATCGAACAAAGCGCTGTAGATACAGCGAGTATAGATGGAGAAATGAATCAGGGTGTCGCCTCTCCCAAGCTGTGGCTGGGTGGCGACTCCCATAGGGTGTCACCCTCCCATCCGGGTTTGTGGGGGCTGTTGTACCCTAGTGTGAAAGGCTGGAGGGGACAAGAGCGGTGGCATCTTCCCCATTGTGAGAATGTAAGTTCGCAACAGCCACTGGAAATGGCGAGAGGTGCAGCCGACGGTCACCAGCCTGCCGGGGAACGGCCCCCCTGGGAGCCGGAGGAGAGCCAGCCCCCCCCCCCCCCCCCCCCGGACGGGACACCCGGGAGGGGACTGGGAAGGCCCAGCAGCAATTTAACAGCGCCCGAGACCCAGGCCCGACCCCGAATAAAACGCAGGCCTGCACATAACGCAGCACCACAGTTGCAGAGAATGTTTATAGCGAGTGACCAATGACCTGGGCATGTGCAGTCGGATTACCGAACTTGCTTATTGTGGGTGATGCTCGCAATTCTAAATGATTACAAAATAAAAAATCCTTTTGAGCGCGGGGATTTAAATTTAATCAAAAAATTAGAATCTACAGTGAAGAAATATTAATTGGCCATAATATTTTAAACAAGCACACAGTTTCAACTATGCTGACCAATAACATCTAATTCTTCCAGCAAAAGAGTTATTGTTTGCAAGGAACATTCTGTTATTATTTGCTTAGGACAAATACACGGATAAAATATTTGGGCCAATGGATGCCGCGTCTCTAATTTTGCAACTGTGTTAAGTTTATCCCCCCCCCCCCCCCCCCCCATGAACACATAGTGACATCGTACATTTACAAATACTGAACATTCAGCAACAAGTTACAACTCACCAATATTCAGCAACTGCATCCACTTCACACCATGAGCTCCTTGAGCCACTAAACAAAAACCAATGGTCGCACCCACAATGCAGTGGGTACCAGATATGGGGAGCTTCAAAAATGAAGCCAATAACTGCCAGACAGCAGAACCTGTACAAGGCAAAGAACACTAATTTGCAAAGTGCTTGTGACATTGAAAATTACATAATTTACAATATTAACAATGTCTAGAATTGTTACTATTGTTTTTTTTGTTTAAAGTAAAAAGCTTTAAGTGTTCCTTGCACTTGCATTTACTAGTATACAATAAATATAGAATCTAAGAGCATTACTTGTTACTTACCAAACATGGCACTGACCGACCCAGCCATTAGCACTTCTGGAGTCGAGTTAAACATGTTCACATCAATTATTCCTTTACGGATGGTTTCACTGACTTTGGCACCCAGCAGCACAGAACCCAACGTCTCAAAGATTGTTGCCAAGATGCAGGCTTTTCTCAGTGTCAGCACTCCTGAACCAACTGCTGTCCCAAATGAATTGGCAACATCATTGGCTCCCACCGAGAACGCCAAAACAAATGCAATGATGAAACCAACCACAACCATCCACACATACTCATCCAACGCCATGATTGCTCGAGTTTGTAATGCTTTAGAGGTATGGATCTTCTTAAAAAAAATACTATTGACTTAAATATACAAAATGAGGTAACAAAATATCTTGATATGTAATAAATAAATTGATTAATTAAAATGACGACTAATGTGCACCACACGGGAATTGTGCAGCAGTATTTGCTATCCACTGTGTTTAATAGTCTGTCTTTTACAGTCTTTACAACAGCCAGCAGTTAGAGGGACTGAAATGAAATCCATTGTGGACACAGCAATAGATGTGGACCGTTCTTCATCCTGGGGGAAAGAAGAGGACACATTGTAAACACACTGCAATATTTCAGTATTCATAACACTTCCCACAAAACGTGTTCAATAAAACCTTTCAACACTTAAGCAGAAATAAGTTCAAAGTACCACGTTGATAATTCACTGTAGTTTACAAAGCATGTGATCTCCAACAAGAAAATTAAAAAAACAAGTGCAAATAATAAATCCAGATTACATTTATATTAACCAACACATTTTGGTCACAAGTCGTGTTCAATAGGAATGGAATTCAATATAATTCTCGAAGATTTGAACTAGTCAAAAAAATGCTCCAGAAGCAGAAATCAGTTGTCGGAATATTCAAATTAACCAAGCCAAATCATATAGTCATGGGGCTATTGCAATTTTGATCGCTGCTAGTTTGTGGCAGTGAATGTTTAGATTACTGCTGAGATTAATTGCATTAAGAATCCATGAATGTACAATACCCTGCAACTGGGCTGACGGGATGACAGTCCAAACTAGTGACCCACATGTTCATACAACAAAGTCAGTGAAAGCAAGCAACTTGCCTTCCCCCCACCCACTCACCGTTCTCACAACAGCCCAGTTTGAACTTCACCTGCCCCCAATTCTGGTGTCACCAATCTCCTGAAGAATCTTAATATCTTTCTATTATTAACATGGGTCTTGAATTAAATGAACGGTGGGAAAACAGGAGCCCTGTAGTTCAATGAAATTAGAGATGCATGCAAAATTGAATTTCTAAACTCATTACAAAACAATGCCCAGCCAAAGTAGAAAGACCGATTAAAGGATTGTTCAGAAAAAACTCAAAATGCATTTAATGACGAGTCCATAATCCTTTTTTCGCTACGATATAATTTTTTTAAAAGGTTCATGCATTTGGCGATTATTTTCATCCAAGTAAAGTAAACCAGATGAGTCGCGCATCGAGTTCACAACTTCATTAAAAAAGGACGCTGCAGTTCAACAACCGGTTTTCAACCATTTTAATCAAATCTCCGCAGATTCGGAAAGGCAGTTGCATGCAACAATTTTAAAGCGCCATTCTTTTCGCGCCTCTCGCAACGTTTGAAAACATCGAACAGGAAACGTATTCCCGCCAACAACAAAAGCGACCGGCTCCGCTAACCCTAACCCTGAACCTGGTGCGGGAAGGAACTGCAGATGCTGCTTTAAACCGAAGATAAGACAGAAAGCTGGGACTCAGCGGGACAGGCAGCCAGCATCTCTGGAAAAAATAAATAGGCGACGTTTCGGTTCGGGGCCCTTATTCTTCTTCAGTCTGAAGAAGGGCATCGACCCGAGACGTCACCTATTCTTATACCTCGCACATCTTCCCTTCAACTGGGGCTCCGAGGCTGCACACTCGGGCCGCGGGACCCGCGGGACCGGTCAATACTGGGTGACAGTCGTCCTGCATCCCAATTAAAGGCAAACTCCTCTTCTTCTCCCCCCCCCCGCCAAAAAAAACCAAGGGCAGCTCTCCCGATCCCCATCAAGGACGGCAGCCTCCTTCTACCCCCTATTAACAGCAGCCTCCTTCTGCCCCCCTATTAACAGCAGCCTCCTTCTACCCCCTATTAACAGCAGCCTCCTTCTGCCCCCCTATTAACAGCAGCCTCCTTCTACCCCCCCTATTAACAGTAGCCTCCTTCTGCCCCCCTATTAACAGTAGCCTCCTTCTGCCCCCCTATTAACAGTAGCCTCCTTCTGCCCCCCTATTAACAGCAGCCTCCTTCTACCCCCTGTTAACAGCAGCCTCCTTCTGCCCCCTATTAACAGCAGCCTCCTTCTACCCCCCCTATTAACAGTAGCCTCCTTCTGCCCCCCTATTAACAGTAGCCTCCTTCTGCCCCCCTATTAACAGTAGCCTCCTTCTGCCCCCCTATTAACAGCAGCCTCCTTCTGCCCCCTATTAACAGCAGCCTCCTTCTACCCCCTATTAACAGCAGCCTCCTTCTGCCCCCTATTAACAGCAGCCTCCTTCTACCCCCCTATTAACCGCAGCCTCCTTCTACCCCCCCACCCACCCACAATGTCTTTCTTCTCTCCCCCCCACCCCCACCCCCCACCAGCTACCTCGCTCGCTCCCTCTCCTCAGGGGCCGCCTCCTTCTCCCCTTCCCCAATATCAAGAAGAGCCTCCTCTTTGCTGCACCCCCCGCCCGCAATCAAGAGTTGCCCCCCCCCCCCATATCAACAACTGCCCGCTTCTCGCCCCCATCCCCTCCCCTGCGGGTCTGGACCCCCCGCCCTGGCGCCCCCCCCCTGCCCGCGAGCTCCCCCTAGTGCCGCGCCCCGGGGCCGCCGCCGCCGTCCGCGCGTGCAGGCAGGCGGGCAGATGCTGCGAATGAATGAGGCCGGCGGCCGGTTCGTTCCGGAACACGCTGGATCGGACTGGGGTTGATGTTGACGCTGCGGAGCCGGGCGCCCTCAGCCCGAGATCCCTCCCCCCTCCTGCTGCTGCCCAGGGTGCGGGGCGAAGCACCACAACCCGGCCAGACCCGCTCACCAATTAATGGCGCAGCTCGGACGGTGCGAGCGCAGAGCGAGGGCGGCTCGGACACGCAGCGGGACGGGCCTGGCCTGGCCGGGCCGGACACACTCACGGCCCCCTCTCCCCGGCAAGTAGCGCGCTGAGCGTAGCTCGTGGTCGGCGATCAGCAGCGGCCGCTGGACCCCGGCGTTCCTGCCAGCGATTCCGTCTAACGGCGTCGACAGCAGCTCTCCATACAAAAGGTAACCTCCGCTGGCTAACAGTCCGCCATCTACAGCGCGGCCCCGCCTCGCTGCCTCTTATAGCGGGGCTGACGCGGCGGCGGCGGCGGGTCGGCGCTGCGCCTGACGCAGGCACGGTGGGTGGGCGGGCGGGGCGGGGCGGGAGGAGAGACGAGGCTGGGCTGTCGACCTTCCACGGCAGGACTGCTGCCTCCAAACCAGCATCTGCTGTTCCTTGTGTCTATCTGAAGTACACGACAGAGCAATCAATGTCCTTTCAATTGTTTACCCACTTAATTACAGCCACAAGCAGAGTCATACAGCATGGAGACGGGCCCTTTCATACAACTTCCCAAAGCGACCAAGATGCCCCATCTACACTAGTCCCACGTGGACATGAAAGCTTTAACCTACGATAGACACAAATTGCTGGAGTAACAGCTCTCCAGGCAGCATCTCTGGGGATAAGGAATGGGTGACGTTTCGGGTCGAGACCCTTCTTCAGACTGAAACGTAATCAATTTCTTCTCTGCAGTTCCTTCCTACACAACGGTTTAACCTATCATATCTTTCTTATCCATTTACTTGTCCAAATGCCTTTAAATGTTGTCCCAGGATATATGGAGAGGACGGGTTGAGAAGACTATGGGTCAAATCCCCTCAAAGTATGACTAAAGTACAACCATATAACAATTACAGCACGGAAACAGGCTCTCTCGGCCCTTCCAGTCCGTGCCAACCATTATTTTCATTCGCAGCATCTGCACTCAGACCATACCCCTCCATTCCCTTCCCGTCCATATACCTATCCACTTTACTTTTAAATGGTAAAATCTATCCTGCCTCCACCACTTCTGCTGGAAGCTCATTCCACACAGCCACCACTCTCTGAGTAAAGAAGTTCCCCGTCATGTTACCCCTGAACTTCTGTCCCTTAATTCTCATGTCATACCCTCTTGTTTGAATCTTCCCTACCCTCAATGGGGAAAAAGCTTATCCATGTCTATCCCTTTCATCATTTTAAAGACCTCAATCAAGTCCCCCCTTAACCTTCTGCGCTCCAAAGAATAAAGACCTAACTTGTTCAACCTTTCTCTGTAACTTAGTTGCTGGAACCCAGGCAACATTCTAGTAAATCTCCTCTGTACTCTCTCTATTTTGTTGACATCCTTCCTATAATCAGGCGACCAAAATTGTACACTATACCAGAATTGGTCTTACCAATGCTTTGTACAATTTTAACATTACTTCCCTACTCCTATATTCAATGTTCTGATTTATAAAGGCAAGCACACCAAAAGCTTTCTTTACCACCCTATCTACATACGATTCTACCTTCAGGGAACTATGCACAGTTATTCCTAGATCCCTCTGTTCCACAGCATTCCTCAATTCCCTACCATTTACCATGTACGTCCTATTTTGATTTGTCCTGCCAAGATGTAGCACTTCACACTTATCAGCATTAAACTCCATCTGCCATCTTTCAGCCCACTTTTCCAAATGGCCCAAATCTCTCTGTAGACTTTGAAAATCTACTTCATTATCCACAGCACCACCTATCTTAGTATTATCTGCATACTTACTTATCCATTTTTCCATCCCATCATCGAGATCATTGATGTACATGACAAACAAGTGGACCCAACACAGATCCCTGAGGCACCCCACTGGTCACCGGCTTCCAACCTGACAAACAGCCATCCACCATTACTCTCTGACATCTCCCATTTAGCCACTGTTGAATCCATCTACTCCATCATTAACACCCAAAGATTGAACCTTCTTAACCAACCTTCCATGGGGAACCTTGTCAAATGCCTTACTGAAATCCATATGGACAACATCCACTGCTTTACCCTAATCAATTTCCCTAGTAACCTCTTCAAAAAATTCAAGAAGGTTTGTCAAACATGACCTTCCAGGCACAAATCCATGTTGACTGTTCCTGATCAGACCCTGTTTATCCAGATGCTTATATATATTATATCTGATACAACATCTCTGGAGGACTGAGATACTGTCTGGCCCACTGAGTTCTTCCAGCATTTTGTTTTGTAGGTAAACATCAGATGGACAGTACCCATCCTTGTTGTTGAACCTGAGACAAACTATGGATGGAGTTAAAGGGGAAGAGAATATAAGAAACGTTAAGAAAGACAGCAGAATTAACAGGGCTGAAAGCTCAGGAAAGGATAGAAGAGTAAGGCTAACTGAAAAATAAATTGATGTGAAGGGTGAAGGGAGTAATGGATTAAAAGTATTATATATGAATGCATAAAATATAAGAAATAAAGTGGATGAGCTTGAGGCTCAGTTAGAAATTGGCAAGTATGATGTTGAGGGAATTACAGAGATGTGGCTACAAGAGGACCAGGCCTGGGAACTGAAAATTCAAGGCTATATGTCCTATCGAAAAGGCAGACATGTGGGCAGAGGGGGTGGGGTAGCTCTGTTGGTGAGGAATGCAATTCAGTCCCTTGCGAGGGGTGACATAGAATCAGGAGATGTAGTCAGTATGGATAGAACTGAGGAATTGTAAGGGTAAAAATACCCTAATGGGAGTTATCTACAGGCCCCCAAACAGAAGCCTGGATATAGGGTGCAAGTTGAATCAAGAGTTAAAATTGGCATGTCACAAAGGTAATGCTACGGTTATTATGGGAGATTTCAACATGCAGGTAGACTGTGAAAATCAGGTTGGTTCTGGACCCCAAGAAAGGGAGTTTGTGGAGTGCCTCTGTGATGCATTCTTAGAGCAGCTTGTACTGGAGCCTACCAGGGAGAAGGCAATTCTGGATTTAGTGTTGTGTTAAGAACCGGATTTGATAAGGGAACTCGAGGTAAAGGAGCCATTAGGAGGTAGTGACCATAATATGATGTTTTAATCTACAATTTGAGAGGGGGAAGCGAAAATCGGAAGTATCAGTATTACAGTTGAACAAAGGAGACCATAGGGAGGAGCTGGCCAAAGTTGACTGGAAAGTTATCCTAGCAGGGATGACAGTGGAACAACAATGGCAGGCATTTCTGGGAATAATACAGAAAGTGCAGGATCAGTTCATTCCTAACAGGAAGAAAGTTTCCAAGGGGAGTAAGGGGTAACCTTGGCTGACAAGGGAAGTCAGGGACAGTATAAAAATATAATAGAAGTGTAACATAGCAAAGATGAGCAGGAAGCCAGAGGATTGGGTAACGTTTAAAGAGCAACAGAAGATGAGGTATGAAGGTTGGCTAGACAAGAATATAAAAGGAGGATAGTAAAAGCTTCTTTAGGTATGTGAAGAGGAAAAGATTAGTTAAGACCAAAGTTGGACCCTGGAAGACTGAAACAGGTGAATTTATTATTTGGAACAAGGAAATGGCAGACGAGTTGAACAGTTACTTTGGATCCATCTTCACTAAGGAAGACACAGGAAGATAGCGGAGTCAGGGAATATGGCAGGAAGGCAGGAACGGGATACTGAATGTGGATGACCAGCCATGATCACAGTGAATGGCAGTGCTAGCTCAAAGGGCAGAATGACCTACTCCTGCACCTATTGTCTATTGTCTATTGGAACTGTGAGGCTGCATTGCTCATCTGCCCAACACTGACATTGTGAGGTGTGTCAAACTAGGGTAGGGCTTACCAAGCAACTGGTAGAGACCCGAAGAGTGTTGTAGAACAGAGAGATCTGGCAGTTTGCACCCCAGCGGAATGAACAGTGATTTCTCTAAGTTCAGCAACTCCCTACTTTCTCCTCCGCTTCTCAGCTCTCCCTCGGCCCACTGGCTCCACCTCTTCCTTTCTTCTTCCCGCCCCCCCCCCCCCCCCACTCTCACATCAGTCTGAAGAAGGGTTTCAACCCAAAATGTTGCCTATTTCCTTTGCTCCATAGATGCTGCCCAACCTGCTGAGTTTCTCCAGCATTTTTGTCTACCTGGGAGTACAGCTGCATGTTTTCCTGAAGGTGGTGAGTCATGTGGACAGGGTGGTAAATGAGGTGTTTGGCGTGCTTGTTTTTATTGGGAAGAGTAATTAGTACAAAAGTTGGGACATTATGATGTATGTCATTGATGGAAGCATATTGGACTTCTGTATTCAGTTCTGGTTGCTGATCTATCGAAAGGGTGTTGTTAAGTTGGAAAGGATGCAGAAGATATTCACCAGAGTGTTACGCTGAACTTTTTTTCTCATTTATTATATTGTTTACAGAGTGCTATGCTTACATATTCTCTTGTGCTGTTGCAGGTAAGAATTCCATTGTTCAATCAGGGACATATAACAATAAAGCACTCTTGACATGGACGTGGGTTTGAGTTGTAGGGATAGGCTAGAACATTTCTCTTTGTAGCCTAGGAGGCTGGCATTACATGTGTACAACATCATGTGGAGCATGGATAACGTGAACGCGCACAGTCTTTTTTCCCAGGGTAGAGGATTCTAAAATTAGAGGGCATCTGCTCAGGCTGAGAAGGGAGAGCGCAAAGGACCAAATGCAGACAAATGAAACTGACTCGTATGCCAATTTGTCCAGCACGGACAAGGTGGACCGATGGGCCTTTTACCATGCTATATAGCTATAGCATTCTTAACTGTGCTGCTTGAAATCAATGGGTTGAATGACCATATTTTGTGTCACTATAACCGAGTCACATCTTTAGCATTTATAACAAAATTGTTAAGAGAAGTTAATAAGCCAGAATTGTCAAGGAATGCTGATCAATGTCCTAGCACTTTTTAGCAGAGGTGGCCATGGTGATAGGAGATGGTCTAGTTAACATCTTCTGACATTACATCGATCTTGAAATGGTTTCTGCGAGTTGTAAATGTGACTCATCAACTCAATAAAGGAAGGAGCGATAAGGCATGGAACCACAGTCTTGTTCCACACTGCTGTCAGTGACCGTAGGGAAAGGTGAACATCTATAAGTGCAGGCAGAATGCTATGAAAATAATATGATTCAACTCAAGAAAGGGAAATTGTGTTTGATTAATCTAGTGGAGTTTGTGAGAATGTTTCAATTATATAAGGCAGAACCAGTTTCCAAAGGCTAAGATGTTGGCAGGAAGTTGGAGTACAGGATTTGGATGAGGGGGAGTGGAGGTAATATAACAGTGTGGGTGAACTGATAGAAACAAGGACTGGAAATGAACAGGCCCTTCTCGAATTGGCAGGCTATGAAAAGTGATGTGCCACAAACATCTGTGCATCTGTCATCTCTATTAACTTCACTACCAATTTACATCCTGCACTCAAATTCATCTCCAACACTTCCCCCCCCCCCTTCCTTGATCTCACTGTCTCCTTCACAGGAGATAGACTATCAACTGACGTCTATTACAAACCCACTGATTCCCACAACTATCTCAACTACACTTCTTCCCACCCTGCTTCCCCTAGTCCCAATTTCTCCGTCTACGCCACAACTGCGCCCAAGATGAGATGTTCCATACCAGGACATGTCCGAGATGTCCTCATTCTTTAGGGAATGGGGGTTCCTCTCCATCATAGATCAGGTCCACACACGTGTCTGCTCAGTACCCCGCAGCTCCACCCTTGCTTCCCCACCCCTAGTCGCAACAGGGACAGAGTCCCCTAGTCCTTACCTTTCATCCCATCAGCCGTTGCATACAACACATAATTATTCAACATTTTTACCACCTCCAACGGGATACCACCACTAATCACATCTTCCCATCTCCCTTTCCGCCTTCCGCAGAGACCGTTCCCTCCGCAACTCCATGGTTAACTCATCCCTTCCCACCCAAACCACCCCCTCCCCAGGCAACTGCAGGAGACGCAACACCTGTCCCTATACCTCCACCCTCAACTCTGTCCATGGACCCAGACAGTCCTTTCAGGTTAGGCAGAGGTTCAATTGCACCTCCAACAACCTCATCAACTGTATCCATTGTTCAAGATGTGGACTCCTATACATCGGCGAGACCAAACGCAGACTGGGTGATCGTTTCGCTGAACACCTTCGCTCAGTCCGCCTGGACCTACCTGATCTCCTGGTTGCTAAACACTATAATTCCCCTACCCATTCCCACATTGATCTTTCTGTCCAAGCCTTCCTCCATTGTCAGAGTGAGGCTAAATGCAAATTGGAGGAACAGCATCTCATTTTTACATGGGCAGCTTACAACCCAGTGGTATGAATATTGATTTATCTAACATCACAACCCCTGCATTCCCTCTCTCTCCATCCCTTCCCTAACCAAGGTACACCAAAGTTTCGTTAGGTGAGAACATTCCTGTTTCTTTAATCATTGTTGCTTTTTTTGCACATCCTTCATTCATTTGTTCTATATATCTTTGAGTCGATGTCTATTCATCGTCTGTATGTGATTTGGCTGAGAAGATCAAATGTTATATTTACAGGTTTGCTGATGCCAGAAAATGTGAGCAGTTATTAAGATACAAAGAAAATTCAGGGGGACATAGAAAAGGAACAAAATAATTATATCGGTCCATGATGAGACCACATTTGGAATGTTCTTACCATTTTGGAAAATAGTGCTTGTTAATGGGGAGTAGAGTGAAAATGTTCCAGGCTGATTTCTGGGGTGGTGGGTCTGTCAATTGAGAGATAAGTAAGTGGACTAGGCCGCTGCTGCCTGGAATTTATGGATTTGACCTCATTGGAGAATAGAAATAGCCTAGTCATGGGAAAGATGTTCTCATGGCTGAGGAATCTAGAACCACCGGTCACAGACTCCAATTAATGGGTAGGCCATTTATTACTGAAATTAGGAGAAATTTATTCATTCATAAAATAGTAAATGTTTGGATTTTATTTGTTTAGTTTAGAGATACAGCGCAGAAACAGGCCCTTCGGCCCACTGAGTCCGCACCGACTAGCGATCCCCGCACATTAACACTATCCTACACTCACTAGGGACAATTTACACATACACCAAGCCAATCATACACCTACATACCTGTACGTCTTTGGAGTGTGGGAGGAAACCGAAAATCTCAGTCAAAACCCACGCGGTCACAGGGAGAACGTACAAACTCCATACAGACAGCACCCATAGTCAGGATCGATCCCGGGTCTCCTTTGCTGTAAGGCAGCAACTCTATCGTTGCGCCACCGTGGCCATAATTCTCTATGTAGGAGGCCTAATCATTGTTGCATTCAAAGCAGATTGATAGCTTTCTGGAAATCAAAGAAATAAAAAGATATTACATCTGCGCCCAGGATGAGGTTTTCCATACCAGGTAATCGGAGATGTCCTCATTCTTTATGGAAAGGGGGTTCCCCTCATCCATTCTAGATGAGGTTCTCACCAGGACCTCCTTGATATCCCGCAGCTCCCCCCTTTCGTTCGTAACACGGACAGAGTTCACCTTCCACCTTCCACCCCATCAACCGTCGCATACAACATATAATCCACCGACATTTTCGCCACCTCTACTGGCCACATTGTCCCATATTCACCCCTTTCTGCTTTTCGCAGAAGCCATTCCCTCCGCAATTCCCTGGTCAACTCGTCCCCGTCCCACCCAAACCACCCCCTCGCCACGTACTTTCCCCTGCAACCGCAGGAGGTGCAACACCTGTCTTTTTACTTCCCCTCTCGACTCCATCCAAGGACTTTGACAATCTTTTCAGGTGAGGTAGAGATTCACTTGCACCTCCTCCAACCTCATCTACTGCATCCGCTGTTCCAGGTGTCAACTCCTGTATATCAGCGAGACGAAGAGCAGGCTCGGCGATCGTTTCGGTGAAGATCTGCGCTCAGTCTGCCTTAACTGGCCTGATCTCCCGGTTGCTCAGCACTCCCCCTCCCATTCCCAATCTGACCTTTTTGTCCTGGGCCTCCTCCATTGTCAGAGTGAGGCCCAGCGCAAATTGGAGGAACAGCACCTCATATTTCGCTTGGGCAGCTTACATCCCAACGGTATGAACATTGAACGCCGTCTGTGCTGAGGCCTAATGGCAAAGCTGCGGCAGCGGCCTGGTTTGGAGCTGCAGTGCTCCAGCGGCGATGGCGGCCCGGCTTAGAGCTGCGGTGCTCCAGCGGCGGCGGCGGCCCGGCTTAGAGCTGCGGTGCTCCAGCGGTGGCGGCGGCCCGGCTTAGAGCTGCGGTGCTCCAGCGGCGGCGGCGGCCCGGCTTAGAGCTGCGGTGCTCCAGCGGCGGCGGCGGCCCGGCTTAGAGCTGCGGTGCTCCAGCGGTGGCAGCGGCCCGGCTTAGAGCTGCGGTGCTCCAGCGGCGGCGGCGGCCCGGCTTAGAGCTGCGGTGCTCCAGCGGTGGCGGCGGCCCGGCTTAGAGCTGCAGTGCTCCAGCGGCGGTGGCGGCCCGGCTTAGAGCTGCGGTGCTCCAGCGGCGGCGGCGGCCCGGCTTAGAGCTGCGGTGCTCCGGTGGCGGCGGCCCGGCTTAGAGCTGCGGTGCTCTAGCGGCGGCGGCGGCCCGGCTTAGAGCTGCGGTGCTCCAGTGGCGGCGGCGGCCCGGCTTAGAGCTGCGGTGCTCCAGCGGCGGCGGCTGCCCGGCTTAGAGCTGCGGTGGCGGCCCGGCTTAGAGCTGCGGTGCTCCAGCGGCGGCAGCGGCCCGGCTTAGAGCTGCGGTGCTCCGGTGGCGGCGGCCCGGCTTAGAGCTGCGGTGCTCTAGCGGCGGCGGCCCGGCTTAGAGCTGCGGTGCTCCAGCGGCAGCAGCGGCCTGGTTTGGAACTGCGGTGCTCCAGCGGCGGCGGAGGCCTGGATCGCCTCAGCGCAGAGGGAGAACTAGGAGGGATGAAGACAATGACTTAAGACTTTTGCCTTTCACCACAGTGTGGAGGTGCCGGGTGAACTCATTGTGGTGGATGTTGGATATGTGTTTATAGTGTGTTTTGTTTTTTATTATATGTTATGACTGTATGGTAACAATTTCATTCAGACCGAAAGGTCAGAATGACAAAGGAATCTAATCTAATCTAATCTAATCTATGAACATTGACTTCTCTAACTTAAGATAGCCCTTACTTTCCTTCTCTCTCCATCCAATCCCCCTTCCCAGTTCGCCCACCAGTCTTACTGTCTCCGACTTCATTCTATCTTGTCCCACCCACTCCCGTGACATCAGTTTGAAGTAGGGTCTCGAACAAAAACGTCATCCATTCCTTCTCTCCACAGATGCTGCCTATTAGTTATTCCACCATTTTGTGCCTACCTATGATTTAAACCAGCATCTGCAGTTCTTTCCTACAAATAAAAAGATATGATGGGGTTTGTATGTTTAAGGCAAGGTATGTTTCAGGCAGAAATGTGGACATGATCTTGTTAAATGGTGGAGCATGCTAGAAGGACCAAACAACCTACTCCTGCTCCTATTTCTTATGTTCTCATATTCTCCATTCTGATCGATCTAGTTATGGATGACTTCTGCACTATTACCTCTGACATGCTGGTATCAAGCCTTTGATCTTTCCTCATTCTTATTTATCTATTGCTCTATGAAAATTCTATCAAGTATTTTTTATTGGTGTCAAAAAAATGCTACTTCACCATCATTGCTCCTAGCCCCTCCATATTCTTTAATTTGCCACAATGCTTACATTTAACAGGAGGTAAACAGGAATTTACTGCCGCTGTATATTAACAATTCCAATGCCATTGCCATCATTCCTCAGTTCCCAACGACATGCCCATTTCATTCCCAGAAAATAAGTTAAATGTTCATCATTATGTATGTTTGTTAAACCTCCAGCATCTGCATAATTAGAGCAATGTCAGAGGAAGGTGATATTTAAATTCTTAAGGCATTGGGACAGGAAGGTGGAATCTGTACATTACGACAGGACCAGGACCAATCTTCACGTAGGGTATTTAGCAATTTTGTTGAGAAGGGTTTAAATTAGTGCAACAGGGTAACAGGTAACATCAGGGAGTTAAAATAAAGGGAAACAAGGGATGAACGATAAAGAGGAAGGGAGCAAAAAAAGAGCAAGAAGCAAAGGAAGCCACAATAAACTGACTGGATAAAGTTAAGCAAAACACACATTTCTGCCGTAGCTCAGCAGCTCATGCAGCATCTGTGGAGGAAATGGAGATTTTGGGTCAGGAATGTCAGGAAAGGTGATTAAAAAAGACAAAATTAAGAACTCTATATCTAAGTGCAGATAGTTTCCCAACCTAAACCAATAACCTTACATCACAAACAGAAGTAAATGGCTGGACATGACATGGATATAGAGAGAACAAAGCGTGGAACTCCGTTTTCAGGGATATGTGAACCTATAGAGTTCATAGAGTTAAGCAGCACGTGAACAGGCCCTTCGGCACAACTCGTTCGTGCAGTCATGATGCCTACCTAAACATTTACATTTAATATATTTGGCTGCATTTGGCCCACGTCTCTTTAAATTTTCCTATCCATAAACCTGCCCAAATGTTTTTTTTAATGGTGCCATTGTACCACCAGGGGGCGCCGCACAATGGCAGCCTCGCCAACAGTCTGTCTGTCTTTGTCTTTTTTGTTAATTTGAGTATGTTTTAAAAGTTTATGTTAATGTTCTCTGGTTTGTTTTAAGTGGGAGGTGGGGAAGGTGTCCGGGGGAAACTTTATTTTCAATCTCTTACCTGGCTGGAGATGCGAATGTTTTCCAGATCGTATCTCCGGTCACCCTGTGGCCTAACATCATGGAGCTGGAGGCCTTTCTCGGGACTGACTTTGAGCTCCACCGCGGGGATGTGGACTTACCATCGGAGCCTGCGATCCCTTGCCTGGGATCGACGCTCCAACGCAGCCTGAGGATTTCACCATCGAGGAGCTTACAGTCTCCAATAGAGACCAATGTCGGGAAGCTCCAAACGATGCAGAAGGTTTTGACCAGCCCCCACCCGGCACGGGGGATCTGAGATTCCCACCCCCCACCCCAGATGCAGGAGCTTGATTGCCCCGACGCAAGGGCCCAAACGCCGCCGGCTACGGGAGCCAAGATCGCTCCATCAACGGAAGGCTCGAGGCCCCGGACCGTGGAAGAACAAAGAAGGGAAAAAATTTAACTTTTTTTCGCCTTCCATCACAGTGAGGAATGTGGAGGAGTCACTGTGGTGGATGTTTATGTTAAAATGTATTTTGTGTGTTCTGTTGCTTTTTAGTGGTATGACTGTATGGCAAATGAAATTCCTCGTATGTTGCACACATACTTGGATAACAAAATATGACTATGAATATGAGGTACCTGCGTTCTGCCAGCTCATTCTATATATCTACCCCTATGTGAAAAAGTGGTCCATCAGATTTGCTTTATATTTTTCTTCTCTCTCCTTAAACCTAAGTGTTCATAATTTATAGGAACAAAATTTGGCCATTTAACCATATAACCATATAACAATTACAGCACGGAAACAGGCCATCTCGGCCCTTCAAGTCCGTGCCGAACAACTTTTTTCCCTTTGTCCCACCTGCCTGCATTCATACCATAACCCTCCATACCCTTCTCATCCATATGCCTATCCAATTTATTTTTAAATGATACCAACGAACCTGCCGCCACCACTTCCACTGGAAGCTCATTCCACACCGCTACCACTCTCTGAGTAAAGAAGTTCCCCCTCATGTTACCCCTAAACATCTGCCCCTTAATTCTCATGTCATGCCCTCTTGTTTGAATCTTCCCTACCCACAATGGGAAAAGCTTGTCCACATCAACTCTGTCTATCTCTCTCATTATTTTAAAGATCTCTATCAAGTCCCCCCTTAACCTTCTGCGCTCCAGAGAATAAAGACCTAACTTATTCAACCTATCTCTGTAACTTAGCTGTTGAAACCCAGGCAACATTCTAGTAAATCTCCTCTGTACCCTCTCTATTTTGTTGACATCCTTCCTGTAATTGGGCGACCAAAATTGTACACCATACTCCAGATTTGGTCTCACCAATGCCTTGTACAATTTTAGCATTACATCCCAGCTTCTATACTCAATGCTCTGATTTATAAAGGCTAGCATACCAAAAGCTTTCTTTACCACCCTATCTATATGAGATTCCACCTTCAAGGAACTATGCACGGTTATTCCCAGATCCCTCTGTTCAACTGTATTCTTCAATTCCCTACCATTTACCATGTACGTCCTATTTTGATTTGTCCTGCCAAGGTGGAGCACCTCACATTTATCAGCATTAAACTCCATCTGCCATCTTTCAGCCCATTTTTCCAACTGGCCTAAATCACTCTGTAGACTTTGGAAATCCTCTTCATTATCCACAACGCCCCCTATCTTGGTATCATCTGCATACTTACTAATCCAATTTACCACCCCTTCATCCAGATCATTGATGTACATGACAAACAACAAAGGATCCAACACAGATCCCTGAGGCACCCCACTAGTCACCTGCCTCCAACCCGACAAGCAGCCATCCACCATTACCCTTCTCCCATTCAGCCACTGTTGAATCCATCTTGCTATTCCTGCATTTATACCCAACAGTTGAACATTCTTAACCAACCTTCCATGAGGAACCTTGTCAAAGGGCTTACTAAAGTCCATATAGACAACATCCACTGCTTTACCCTCGTCAATTTCCCTAGTAACCTCTTCAAAAAATTCAAGAAGATTAGTCAAACATGACCTTCCAGGCATAAATCCATGTTGACTGTTCCTAATTAGACCCTGTTTATCCAGATGCTTGTATATACTATCTCTGTATCTTTTCCATTAATTTGCCCACCACTGAAGTCAAACTAACCGATCTATAATTGCTAGGTTTACTCTTAGAACCCTTTTTAAGCAATGGAACAACATGTGCAGTACGCCAATCCTCGGGGACTATTCCCATTTCTAATGACATTTGAAATATTTCTGTCATAGCCCCGGCTATTTCTACACTAACTTCCCTCAATGTCCTAGGGAATATCCTGTCAGGACCTGGAGACTTATCCACTTTTATATTTTTCAAAAGTATCAGTAATTCTTTTACTTTGAAACCCATAGTATCCATAGCTACTCTACTAGTTTCCCTTACCTCACATAATTCAATATCCTTCTCCTTGGTGAATACCGAAGATTTGGCCCATCAAGTCTATTCTGCCATGGCTGATCTATCTTTCCCTCTCAATTCCATTCTCCGCATAACCCCTGACACCCGTACTAATCAAGAATCTGTTAATTTTCTCTTTATAAATATCCATTGACTTGGCTTACTCAGCCATCTGTGGCAATGAATTCCGCAGATTGACTACCCTCTGACTAAATAAATTCCTCCTCATCCCCTTTCTAAAGGTGTGTTCTTTTATTCTGAGGCTATGGCCTCTGGTCCTACACTCTCCCACTGGTGGAAACATATTCTTCACATCCAGTCTATCCAGGCCTTTCACTATTCAATATGTTTCAATGAGGTCCTCCCTCATCCTTCTAAAGTCCAGCAAGTACAAGCCCAGTGCCGTCAAACGCTCATCATATGTTAAATCAATCATTCCTGGGATAATTCTTGTAAACCTCCTCTGGACCCACTCCACGCCAGCACATCCTTCCTCAGTTATGCTCACAATACTCCAAATGCAGTCTTACCAGTGCCTTATAAAGCTTCAGCATTGCATCCCTGTTTTTATATTCTAATCCTCTTGAAATAAATTTGACTTACAAATTAACTCGTGGGGAATCCTGTACCAGCACCTAAGACCCTTTGCACCAATTTCTGAATTCTCTCCTCATGTAGAAAATTGTCTATGTCTTTAATTCTACGACCAATATGCATGACTCCACACATTGCTACGCTGTATTCCAGAGACTAGCTTTAGTTTTCTATCTTGGGAGAAAGGCTATTTACCCTCTCTATGCCCCTTATAATTTGGTCCCTAAAAGCTGTTACCACAATCAATAAGATCATAAGATTGATCCATCTTTCCTCAAGATCACTTTCCCATCTTAGCCTCATAACCCTTGATTCCCTTACTGATTAAAAGTCTATCTTAGCATTGAAGTTATTCACCTCTGCAAGGTGTTCCAAAGACTCATAACTCTATGAGATTAGAAATTCTTATTCATCCCAGTTATAAATGAGTCTCTCTTTATTCTGAGATTATGACCATGAGGGGAAACTTTCTCCTACCGTTTGTGTGTGAAGCCCTCTGAAACCTTCAATAAGATGGCTTTCATTCTATTAAGCTCTAACTCATTCAACCTTTCAGCTGCCTTCAATATTGATCTAACTTTCGTTAAGTAATTCTACCAAGACTCCAGCAGTACTTTGAATATGGTCCCATTGGTGACTTGCAGTAAATCTTTCCTACTTGGTACTCCAACACCCATGAAATAAGAGCCAGCATCCTACAGATGTTCTGATTATTTGCTGGATAAGCATGCCAACATTCTGTGTTCTATTTATGGGAACGACAAATCCACTTTCTGCAGTCTTTCTCCTTTGAAATAATAACCTGTTTAATCACTTTTCCTTCCAAAGTGAAGCACTTAATATGTTCCCACATTTAACAACTTTTTGCCCCCTCAAGTCAAGAGTGTTTAATTGTCATATGTACCAAGAACGCAACAATTAAATTCTTACTTGCAGCAGCATAACAGGCCTGTAAACACATTATTCATTGAGCTTTACAACACAAGAACAGTCCTGTCAGCCCACAATGTGTGCCGAACATGATGCCAAGACGTCATCCATTTGACTGACATCCATAACACTGACTTCATCCATTTCACCACTAACTTTCATCCGGCACTCAAATACACCTGAACCATTTCCGACATTTCCCTACCATTTCTTGACCTCACTATCTCCATCGCAGGTGATAGACTACTGACCGACATCCACTATAAACCTACTGACTCCCATGGCTATCTGGACTACACTTCTTCCCACCCTGCTTCCTGTAAGGACTCCATCCCCAACTCCATTCCTCCGTCTACGCTGCATCTACACCCAGGAAGAGGTGTGGAACAGGGCATCTGAAATGTCCTCATTCTTCAGGGAACGGGGGTTCCCCTTCCCTACTATAGATGAGGCTCTCACCAGGGTCTCTTCTATACCCCGTGACTCTGCTCTCACTCCCCATCTCCCCACTCGTAACAGAGTCCCCCTAGTCCTCACCTTCCATCCTACCAGCCGTCACATACAACAAATAATCCTCCAACATTTTCGCTACCTCCAACGTGATCCCACCACTTGCTACATCTTCCCATCTCCTCCCCAGTCTGCTTTCCGCAGAGACCGCTCTCTCTGTAACTCCATGGCCAATTCGTCCCTTCCCACCCGAACCACCCCCTCCCCGGGCACTTTCCGTTGCAACCGCGAGAAATGCTACACTTGTCGCTTTACCTCCTCCCTTGACTCCATTCAAGGACTAAAGCAGTCATTCCAGATGCATCCACTACTCGAGGTGTCAACTGCTCTACATTGGTGAGACCAAGCGTAGGCTTGGCGTTCGCTTCGCCGAACACCCCCGCTCGGTTTTTCAATAACCAACCTGATCTCCCGGTGGCTCAGCACTTCAACTCCCCCTCCCATTCCAAATCTGACCTTTCTGTCCTGGGCCTCCTCCATGCCAGAGTGAGGACCACCGTACATTGGAGGAGCAGCACCTCATATTTCACTTGGGCAGACTGCACCCCAGCAGTATGAACATTTACTTCTCTAATTTCAGGTAGTCCTTACTTTCTCCTCCCCTTCTCAGCTCTCCCTCAGCCCACTGGCTCCACCTCTTCCTTTCTTCTCCCACCCCCCACCCTCACATCAGTCTGATGAAGGGTTTTGACCCAAAACTTTGCCTATTTCCTTCGCTCCATTGATGCTGCCTCACTTGCTAAGTTTCTCCAGCATTTTCGTCTACCTTTGATTTTCCAGCATCTGCAGTTCCTTCTTAAATATGATGCCAAGACTATTACTTACATACTTACACATCATCCATATCCCTCCATTCTCTGCACATGTATATGCCTGTCCAAAACTCTTAAATGTCACCAACATATATGCTTCAACCACCTTCCAGGCACTTTGCAGCATATTCCAGGCACTTTGTGTAAAGAAACTAGCCTCACTATAAATCATAGATAATAACCATATAACCATATAACAATTACAGCATGGAAACAGGCCCTCTCGGCCCTTCCAGTCCGTGCCGACCATTTATTTTCCCCTAGTCCCATCTACCTGCACTCAGACCATACCCCTCCATTCCCTTCCCATCCTTATACCTATCCACTTTACTTTTAAATGTTAAAATTGATAACATCGATAATATAACAAACAAAAAAAATCAGTAAGTTTGAAACCTCATTACTCGTGGGAAAAGTCCTCAGTACAACCGAGACAGTCCATAGTTCATAGTTTAGATAGTGTTTTGTAGTGTTCACGAGTTTGATTTTTATGTTGCTGGTTAGCTGGGAGGATGCCTCTCCTCCTGGTAGAATCCAGGACCAGAGGCTTAGTCTCAGAATAGACAATTGTGAGTGTTAAGAGTTCCACAGATGCTGAATGGATGAATATGTTTCAAGAGACCCAAGTGACTGCAGATGCTGGAATCTCCAGCAAAATATAAGTGCTGGAAGAACTCAACATTTTGACCGGTATCTGTGGAGGCAAAGGAACGGCCGGCGTTTTGGGTTGAGGATCTGCATCAGGATTGAGAGTATGCAGGGATAACCAATATATAGAAGGTAAAGGGTTGGGTGAGGCAAAGGCTGGTAGGCAACAGATGAAAATAGACTGAGATGGAGCCAGGTGGAGGAGTGCAAGGGGGGTGCGACGGGAGTCTTCAGTCATAGGCTAGTATGTAATAGGTGGAAATGTAAGAAAGAATAAGTCGATGAAAAGGGTAGCGACTGAGGTTAAAAATTGAACCAGATAAGGGGGCGGGGGGGTGAGGGGCAGACGGAATCAGGTGAGGAAGTGATTAGGGAAAGTGAACCAAGGGAAAAGAAACTCAGCTGGGTGAAGGGCAGATGGAACCAGGTAAGGGGAGGGTGAAGAGTTAAGGTAACTGGAGGGGTGACGAAAGTAAAAGGTGAACAAAGGGAGAGGGAGAAGCCAGTTGGACTGGTGCCAATGGATTACTTGGGATTTGAAAATAGTTATTGAATAATATTTAATCGGTTTGGGAAGCAGGGCTTATGGAGATAGGATGGGAAAGTGGAGAGGAAATGGCATGATCAGGCATGATCGTTTTGAGTATCAGAGCAGGTTTGAGGGCTTCAATGGTCCATCCCTGTTCCTTTTTTTATAGTCACATATCCATTACTTAGAATAATTACATCTTTTTGGCATTGCTTATCTCATGCCAATGCCCTTATTTATGCCGTTGTTAACTCAAGAGCCTTCCAGCCCTGCATTTCCCCAAAGTCTCTGCACTTTCAGTATTGTGTCTCTTGTGTGGCTTGATTTTAATCAGTGTAAATTTGGCACATCTAGCTGTCGGGGCCCTGTGCTGCCATAATTCCCTCCCTAAGCCTCCTTCTCAGTAACTATCTCATTCTTTAACGCATTCCTTAATGTTTACCTCATTCATCAAGTTTTTTTACCACTATCACCTTATGTGTTTTGGTGTCAAATTTTATTTGATAAAGGACTTTCCATTAATAAAATGTAAATACTGTTGTTGATGCAGCACGATACAATAAAAAGGACTGCCTGTGGTGCAGCAGTATTGCTGGGGCGGCTGTAAGAGCTAGCAAGGGGTTTTAAATTCATTATTCAAGATTTGGCAAGCCCTGCAAGCCAACGTTTATTGTCCATTCCTCATTGATTTTGTGCGAGTGATCATTGGTTGGCGCAGACTTGATGGGCCTGTTTCCATGCTGTATCTCTAAACTAAATTAAATTAATATGTAGGATGTGAACAGGTGCCCCATCAACTTGGCCTCTTTTGTCCTGGATGTTATGGAGCCTCTTAAGTGCAGTTGGAGCTCACCGAGTATGGGGAGAGGTTTCAGAAATCAGAGTACAAAGGGACTTGGGAGTGCTGGTGCAGGATTCCCAAGTTAATTTGCAGTTTGAGTCTGTACCAAGGAAGGCAATGCAATTCATTTCAAGAGGACTAGAATTTTTCAGAAAGGATGAAATGCTGAGGGTTTAAAAAGTGTTGGCCAATCCAAATTTGGAATATCATGAGCAGTTTTGGGCCCCATATCTGAGGAAGATTGTGCTGGCGTTGGAGGGGGTCCTAGGGATGATTGGGTTAACTTGTGCAGTGGATTTGATGGGTCTGGGCCTGTACTCACGAGTTTTAAAGGATGAAGGGTAAATCTCATTGAAACCTATCAAATAATGAAAGGCCTAAATAGAGCGGACGTGGAGAGGATCTTTCTAGTAATGGGTGTGACTAGGATTAGAGTGCACCGCTTCAGAATGAAGAGACGCACCCTAAGAATGGATATGAGGAGGAATTTCTTTAGCTAGAAGGTGGTGAATGTGTGGAATTCATTGCCACAGACAGCAGTGGAGCCCAACTCATTGGAGATTGAGAGGTTCTTTATTAGTAAAACAGTCAAAGGTTATGGAGAGAAGGTAGGTGAATAGGGTCGAGAGGGAAAAATAGATCAGTCATGATTGTTGTTTAAAAAGGGTTCTAAAAGTAAACCTAGTAAATGGCGTACTGCACATGTTGTTCCATTGCTTAAAAAGGGTTCTAAGAGTAAACCTAGCAATTATAGATTGGTTAGTTTGACTTCAGTGGTGGGCAAATTAATGGAAAAGATACAGAGATAGTATATATAAGCATCTGGATAAACAGGGTCTAATTAGGAACAGTCAACATGGATTTATGCCTGGAAGGTCATGCTTGACTAATCTTCTTGAATTTTTTGAAGAGGTTACTAGGGAAATTGACGAGGGTAAAGCAGTGGATGTTGTCTATATGGACTTCAGTAAGGCCTTTGACAAGGTTCCTCATGGAAGGTTGGTTAAGAAGGTTCAACTGTTGGGTATAAATGCAGGAATAGCAAGATGGATTCAACAGTGGCTGAATGGGAGAAGCCAGAGGGTAATGGTGGATGGCTGTTTGTCGGGTTGGAGGCAGGTGACTAGTGGGGTGCCTCAGGGATCTGTGTTGGGTCCTTTGTTGTTTGTCATGTACATCAATGATCTGGATGAAGGGGTGGTAAATTGGATTAGTAAGTATGCAGATGATACCAAGATAGGGGGTGTTGTGGATAATGAAGAGGATTTCCAAAGTCTACAGATTGATTTAGGCCAGTTGGAAAAATGGGCTGAAAGATGGCAGATGGAGTTTAATGCTGATAAATGTGAGGTGCTACACCTTGGCAGGACAAATCAAAATAGGACGTACATGGTAAACGGTAGGGAATTGAAGAATACAGTTGAACAGAGGGATCTGGGAATAACCGTGCATAGTTCCTTGAAGGTGGAATCTCATATAGATAGGGTGGTAAAGAAAGCTTTTGGTATGCTAGCCTTTATAAATCAGAGCATTGAGTATAGAAGCTGGGATATAATGTTAAAATTGTACAAGGCGTTGGTGAGACCAAATCTGGAGTATGGTTTACAATTTTGGTCGCCCAAAAAATAGAGAGGGTACAGAGGAGATTTACTAGAATGTTGCCTGGGTTTCAACAGCTAAGTTACAGAGATAGGTTAAATAAGTTAGGTCTTTATTCTCTGGAGCGCAGAAGGTTAAGGGGGGTCTTGATAGAGGTCTTTAAAATGATGAGAGGGATAGACAGAGTTAATGTGGACAAGCTTTTCCCTTTGAGAATAGGGAGGATTCAAACACGAGGACATGACTTTAGAATTAAGGGACAGAGGTTTAGGGGTAACATGAGGGGGAACTTCTTTACTCAGAGAGTGGTAGCGGTGTGGAATGAGCTTCCAGTGGAAGTGGTGGCGGCAGGTTCGTTGGTATCATTTAAAAATAAATTGGATAGGCATATGGATGAGAAGGGTATGGAGGGTTATGGTATGAGTGCAGGCAGGTGGGACTAAGGGAAAAAAGTTGTTCGGCACGGACTTGAAGGGCCGAGATGGCCTGTTTCTGTGCTGTAATTGTTATATGTTATATATGTTATATGATTGAATGCCAGAGCATACTCAATGCACTGAATAGCTCAATTCTGTTCCTATGTCTTATTCTGCCACACTCCTCACTGTGTCTCATGTGCAAGTGTGGTGGAAAGGTTTGGCTATTTTGTCAGGGTAGACATTTCTGGTCAGTGATGACCGTCCAGAGTACTAATGCTGGAAAATCCGCTGGTGTTGTCACCAGAAAATGTCAAGGATAAATAGGCAGCCTCTCTTGTTGGAAATGGTAATTGTTCTATGGCATGGATGATGCTTACCACTCATCAAGCCATGCCAGAATGTTATTGAGGCCATGCTGATTGCAGGCATGGGCTGCCTCGTGTTCTAAGGAATTCTGAGTAAAACTGAGCTTCTGAGGATTGGAGCTGGGAGCTGAATATTCAAGGTTACATGTCCTATCGGAAAGACCTACAGGTGGGCAGAGGAAATGGGGTAGCTCTGCTGGTAAGAAATGAAATTCGGTTCTTGGCAAGGGGTGACATAGCATCAGAAGATTTAGAGTCCCTGTGGGTGGAGCTGAGAAACTGCAAAGGTAAAAAGACCATAATGGGAGTGATTTACAGGCCCCCAAACAGTAGCCATGAAGTGGGGTACAAGCTACATCAGGAGATAAAATCCGCGTGCAAGAAAGACAATGTTTCGGTTGGCAGGGGGGATATGCAGGTAGACTGAGAACATCAGGCTGGTACTGGACCCCGAAAGAGGGAATTTGTAGAGTGTCTCTAAGATGGTTTCTTAGAGCAGCTTACCAGAGAAAAGGCATTTCTGGATTTTGTGTTATCTAATGTACAAACCGGCTTTGTTAAGGGGCTCAAAGTAAAGGAACCACTAGGAGGTAGCTAAGATTCAGCCTGCAATTTGAGAGGGTGAAGATGAAATCAGATGTGTCGGTATTATAGCTGAACAAAGAATGCTGCAGAGGCACGAGGGAGGAGCTGACCAAAGTTGAGTGGAAAGGGACCCTAGCAGGAATGACAAGGATTTCTGGGAATAACTCGGAAAATGCAGGATCTTTTCATGCCAGAGAGGAAGAAAGATTCTTGGGTGAGAATGACGTGACTGTGGCTGACAAGGGAAGTCAAAGACAGCATAAAACCAAAAGAGAAGGCATATAACATTGCAAAGATTATTGGGACGCTTGAGGATTGAGAACCTTTTAAAAAGCAACAGAAAGTAATTAAAAATACAATATGGGGAGAAAAGATTGAATACGAAGGTAAGATACCCAATAATATAAAAGGGGTAGCAAGAGTTTTTTCTGATATATCAAAAGCAAGAACGAGGTAATAAGAGTGGACGTTGGACCACTGAAAAATAACGTTGGAGAGACTTGAAACCAGAAAATAGGTGCAGGAGTAGGCCATTTGGCCCTTCGAGCCAGCACCCCCATTCAATTTGATCATGGGTGATCACCCAAAATCAGTACCCCGTTCCTGTTTTCTCCCCATATCCCTTGATTCCGTTAGCCCAAAGAGCTATATTTAACTTCCTCTTGAATATATCCAGTGAATTGCCCCCAATGCCTTCTGTGGCAGATAATTCCACAGATTCACAACTCTCTGGGTGAAAAAGCTTTTCCTCATCTCAGTCCTAAATGGCCTGCCCCTTATTCTTAAACTGTAACCCCTAGTTCTGGTCTTCCCCAACATCAGGAACATTTTTGCTGCATCTAGCCTGTCCAATCCCTTAAGAATATATGTTTCTATAAGGTCACCTCTCATCCTTTAAATTCCAGTCGAAATAAGCCCAGTCGATCCATTCTTTCATTATATGTCAGTCCCGCATCCTGGGAATTAACCTGGTGAACCTACGCTGCACTCCCTCAATACCAAGAATGTCCTTTCTCAAATTAGGAGACCAAAATTGCACACAATACTCCTGGTGTGGTCTCACCAGGCCCCTGTACAATTGCACTAGGACCTCCTTGCTCATCAACTCAAATCCCTTTGCTCTGATGGCCAACATGCCATTTGCTTTCTTCACTGCCTGCTGTACCTGCATGCTTACTTTCAGTGACTGATGTACAAAGACACCAAGGTCTCCTTGCACCTCCTCTTTTCCTAATCTAAGAATATTCAGATAATAATCTGCCTTCTTGTTCATGCCACCAAAGTGGATAACCTCACATTTTATCCACATTATACTGCATCTGCCTACTCATCCAACCTATCTGAGTTACCCCGCAGCATCGTAGCATCCTCCTCGCGGCTCACACTGCCACCCAGCTTTGTGTCATCTACAAACTTGGTGATGTTATGTTTAATTTCTTTGTCTAAATCATTAACATTTATTGTAAATAACTGGGGTCCCAGCATTGAGCCTTGCGGCACCCCACTGGTCACTGCCTGCCTTTCAGAAAAGGACCTGTTAATTCCTATTCTTCCTACTCTTACTCTTTGCTTCCTGTCTGCCAACCAGTTCTCTATCCATGTCAATACCCTACCCCCAATACGATGTGTTCTAATTTTGCACACTAATCTCTTGTGTGGGGCCTTATCAAAGAGAAGTAATAATGGGGAATAATGAAATACAGAGGAATTGGATAGCTTTTTGCATCAGTCTTCAAAGTAGAAGACACCAGAAACAAGCCTGAAATTCAAGATAGTCAGGGGCGAAAGTTAGTGGAGTGGCTTTTACTAAGTTGAAGGTGCTTGGGAAACTAAAATGGTCTGAAGGTAGATGTCAACTGGACTGGGTGGACTGCACCCCAGGGTTCTGAAAGTCGTGGCTTTAGAGGTTATGGAGCGATTAGTAGCGATCTTTCAAGGATTACTATAGTCAGACGATTGAAAAATTGCAAATATTACTCAGCTGTTCAAGAATGGAGCAAAGTGGAAGAGTGGAAACTGTAGGCTACAAGAAAATATCATGATTTCAATGTCTGGTAAGATTTTAGTCCATTATAAAGGATGAGGTATCTGAGTATTTAGAAGTTCATGGTGAAATAGGCCAAAGTCAGCATGGTCTTGTGAAGGGGAAATCTAGCGTGACAAATCTTGGTGTTCTTTGAGGAAGTAAATAGCAGAACAGACAAGGAGGGAGGGGGGGAGGGGTCAGTGGATGTTCACCTAGATTTTCAGAAAGCCTTTGATAAGGTGCTAAAGAAGATGAGAGTCCATGGTATCAAAGATACAGGCATCAAGAGCAAGTTGGCTGGATGGCAGAAGGCAAATAGTGGCAATAAAAGGGGCTTTTACTGATTGGATGCCAGTGGTGGCGGAAGTCCGCAGGGGTTGGTGCTGTGGCCGCTACTCATCACGTTGTACATCAATGATTTCGATTGGGGGATTGAAGGCTTTGCGGCCCATTTTGCAGATAGGTGGAGGCGCAGGTCGTGTAGAGAAAGCAGAGACTGCAGAAGGACTTGGGAGATTGGGCAGAGAGTGTCAGATGGAATACATCACAACAAAGTGTGCGGTCATGCATTTTGCTAGTAGGAATAAAGGCGTAGACCATTTTCTGAATGGGGAGAGAATTCAGAAATCAACAGTGCAAATGGACTTGCGAGTGCTGGCGCAGGATTCCCAAAACGTTAATTTGCAAGTCAAAACAGTAGTAAGGAAGGCAAACGCAAAGGGATGTAATAGTGAGGCTTTATAAGGCGCTGGTTAGACTGCATGTGGTGTATTGTGAGCAATTTTAGACTCCATATATGAAGAATAATGTGCTGGTGCTGGAGAGAGTCAGACTGCCCGTGAAGCTACTGGATTTAGGGCTCAACACCCCCCTGTGTGCCTGGGTCCTGGACTTTCTCACCGCCAGGCCCCAGGTATTCAAGATGGGAGGGAATACATCGAAGTCCCTCACCCTGAGCACAGGATCCCCCCCAGGGTTGCGTCCTCAGCCCCCTATTGTACTCCCTGTAAACACATGACTGTGTGGCTACGTTCAGCTCCAACTCGATAATCAAGTTTGCTGATGACACCGTGGTGGTGGGCCTGATCTCAGACAACGATGAGAAGGCCTACCGGGAGGAGGTAGCTGATCTGGCACTCTGGTGTCAGGACAACAGCCTCCTCTTGAACATCAAAAAAACTAAGGAGCTGATCGTGGACTTTAGGAGGGCACATCATCCGAGGACGTACACACCATTGAGGATAAATGGGGATACTGTGGATAGGGTGAGCTGTTTTAAATACCTGGGAGTCCACATCTCTGAGGATATGACATGGACATCACACGCTGCATCACTCGTGAGTAAGGCAAGGCAGCGCCTTTACCACCTCAGGCAATTGAGGAAGTTCAGAGTGTCTCTGAGGATCCTCCAGTGCTTCTACTCTGCGGCTGTGGAAAGCATCTTGTCCGGAAACATTACAATCTGGTTTGGGAATTGCTCTGCCCAGGACAAGAATGCACTACTCTCTGCAGAGAGTAGTGCGTTCGGCCGAACTATACATCTGCAGGAACTATACATCAGGAGGTGCAACTCCAGAGCCAATAAGATAATGGGAGACCCCTTCCACCCCTGCAACGGACTGTTCCAGCTCTTACGGTCAGGCAAACGCCTCCGTTGCCGTGCTGTGAGAACGGAGAGGATGAGAAGGAGTTTCTTCCCAGAGGCCATTCGGACTGTAAACTCCTATCCCACCAGGGACTAACTCTACTAACTTACTGGACCACAATATCGCCCACAATATTTAATATGAAAAAGAACATGTGATTCTGTTTGTAGTTTGTTGGTTGTTTGGTTGTTTTTTGCACAAAGTCCGCAGGCACGGCCACTTTTAATTTCACTGCTCATCCCGTATGTGTATGTGACGAATAAACTTGACTTGACTTGATGAGGTTTACCAGAATTATCCCAGGAATAAGTAAGTAATATGATGTGCTTTCGACAACACTGGGCCTGTACTCGCTGGAGTTTAGAAGGATGAGGGGGGACCTCATGGAAACTTACCGAATAGTGAAAGGCCTGGAAAGATTGGATGCGGAGAGTATGTTTCCACGAGTGGGAGAGTCTAGGACCGGAGACCATAGCCTCCTTTAGGAAGGAGATGAGGAAGAATTTTTTTAGAGGGTGGTGAATCTGTGGAATTCATTGCCACAGAAAGCTGTGGAGACTGTCAATGGATATTTTTAAGGCAGAGATAGATCGATTTCTGGTTTGTACGTGTGTCTGGGGTTATGGAGAGAATGCCGGAGAATAGGGTTGAGAGGGGACGGTAGATCAGCCATGATTGAATGGCGGAGTAGACTTCGTGGAGTGGCTATTGGAGGTGCTGTTCCTACAATTTGCGTGTGGCCTCACGGAGGAGGAGGGGGAGGAGGCCCAGGACAGAAAGGTCGGAATGGGAATGGGAAGGGGAGTTAAAATGTTTTGCAACCAGGAGATCACATAGGCCAAGGTGGACTGAACATGTGTTCAGCGAAACGATCACCAAGTCTATGCTTGGTCTCACCGATATATAGGAGCACACATCGGGAATACTGGATACAGTCGATGATGTTGGAGGAGGTGAAAGTAATTCTCTTCCTCATCTGAAAGGATGTCGGGATCCCTGGTTTGAGTCGAGGGAGGAGGTATAAGGACAGGTGATGCATTTCCTGTAGTTACAGGGGAAGTCCCTGGGGAGGGGGTGGTGTGGGTGGGACGGGGTGAGTGAACGGGGCAGCATCTCTTGTTTAGCAAAGGGTGAACACACAGGGTACAAACAACCTTGTATGACAATTATGGAAGCATGAAACAGAACTTAGAGAATGATGTTAGGGCAAATAGCCCAAGAATAATTCAAGCAGATAGTGTTGGAGCATTATTGGAATAAACTGCTGCAGTTTACATCTTTGCTTCACATTTAGTATGTAATTAGCATAAGTAATATATATGTAGAACTGAAAGCTTCCATGGGCTACAGTCAAAAAATTATATCTGAATATATCCTTTTGTGGTGAAGTGGTGCAGTTATTATGGTGTTTTGGGCTTTAACATCAAGGTTGGGATTATCAGCAGCTGAAATCTAATTATGTAGTTGCTGTTGGGAAAATATAGAAGATAGCATATTTTGCATTTTGTCATCTTATTGCAAAATTTATTACCACAAAATGTTTTTCTCGTAAAAATCAAAACGCACGTCAGTCAAAGGGCAGGGATATGGAATCTCAAGAAGCACTTTACAGCAAAGATTATATCTTCCAGCTGTCTGCCCCTCCGCAACCTCCAACCTTATTGTTCCCCAGACCAACACGGCCTGGTTTTACCACCTCCCCAAAATCCATAAACAGAACTGTCCTGGCAGACCCATTGTTTCTGCCTGCTCCTGCCCCATTGAAATAATTTCCATATACTTTGACTCCATCCTATCCCTGCTGGTCCAATCCCTCCCGATCTATGTCCAAGACACCTCACGCGCTCTTCGTCTCTTTAATTACTTTCGTTATCATTCCCCCAATCTCTCATCTTTAGTATACACATTCAGTCACTCTACACCTCCATTCCCCACCAGGATGACCTTAAAGCACTCAGTTCCTTCCTCGACCACAGAACCAAGCAATTTCCCTCTACAGCACACTCCTCCGCCTAGTAGAGCTGATCCTCACTCTCAACAACTTCTCCTTTGACTTTGAAGGTAGACACAAATTGCTGGAGTAACTCAGCGGGTTCGGCAGCATCTCTGGAGAGAAGCAATGGGCGACGTTTCGAGTCAAGACCCTTCTTCGGACTCAAAGGACTCCTTCAACTACCTCCAAATCAAAGGCATAGCCATGGGCACTCGCACAGGCCCCAGCTATGCCTGCCAATTTGTATGATACGTCGAACAATCCCTATTCCAGGCGTATACTGGCCCGAACCCTGAACTCTATCTCAGCTACTTTGACGACTGCATTGGAGCTACCTCCCGCACCCATGCAGAACTCATGGACTTCATTAACTTTATCTCCAATTTCCATCGAACACGTACATTCACTTGGACCATCTCCCTCCCCTTTCTTGATCTCACCATCTCCATCAAGACTGTCGACTGATGCCTGATACACACCTACGACTCCCAGAGCTATCTAGACTACACTTCTCTAAGAAGGGGGGGGAGAGAGAAAACGGGGCATTACAGACCAGTTAGTCTAACATCGGTAGTGGGGAAACTGCTAGAGTCAGTTATTAAAGATGGGATAGCAGCACATTTGGAAAGTGGTGAAATCATTGGACAAAGTCAGCATGGATTTACGAAAGGTAAATCATGTCTGACGAATCTTGTGGAATTTTTCGAGGATGTAACTAGTAGCGTGGATGGGGGAGAACCAGTGGATGTGGTGTATCTGGACTTCCAGAAGGCTTTCGACAAGGTCCCACATAAGCGATTAGTATATAAACTTAAAGCATATGGCATTGGGGGTTCAGTATTGATGTGGATAGAGAACTGGCTGGCAAACAGGAAGCAAAGAGTAGGAGTAAACGGGTCGTTTTCACAATGGCAGGCAGTGACTAGTGGGGTCCCGCAAGGCTCAGTGCTGGGACCCCAGCTATTTACAATATACATAAATGATCTGGATGAGGGAATTGTAGGCAATATCTCCAAGTTTGCGGATGACACTAAGCTGGGGCGCAGTGTTAGCTGTGAGGAGGATGCTAGGTGACTTGGATAGGATGGTTGAGTGGGCAAATGTTTGGCAGATGCAGTATAATGTGGATAAATGTGAGGTTATCCACTTTGGTGGCAAAAATAGGAAAACCAACTACTATCTAAATGGTGGCCGATTAGGAAAAGGGGAGATGCAGCGCGACCTGGGTGTCATGGTACACCAGTCATTGAAAGTAGGCATGCAGGTACAGCAGGCAGTGAAGAAAGCCAATGGTATGTTAGCTTTCATAGCAAAAGGATTTGAGTATAGGAGCAGGGAGGTTCTACTTCAGTTGTATAGGGTCTTGGTGAGGCCACACCTGGAGTATTGCGTACAGTTCTGGTCTCCAAATCTGAGGAAGGACATTATTGCCATAGAGGGAGTGCAGCGAAGGTTCACCAGACTGATTCCTGGGATGTCAGGACTGTCTTAAGAACAAAGACTGCATAGACTCGGTTTATACTCTCTAGAATTTAGGAGATTGAGAGGGGATCTTATAGAAACTTACAAGATTCTTAAGGGGTTGGACGGGCTAGATGCAGGAAGATTGTTCCCGATGTTGGGGAGGTCCAGGACAAGGGGTCACAGCTTAAGGATAAGGGGGAAATCCTTTAGGACCGAGATGAGAAGGACTTTTTTCACACAGAGAGTGGTGGGTCTCTGGAACTCTGCCACAGAGGGTAGTTGAGGCCAGTTCATTGGCTATATTTAAGAGGGAGTTAGATGTGGCCCTTGTGGCTAAGGGGATCAGAGGGTATGGAGAGAAGGCAGGTACGGGATACTGAGTTGGATGATCAACCATGATCATATTGAATGGCGGTGCAGACTCGAAGGGCCGAATGGCCTACTCCTGCACCTAATTTCTATGTTTCTATGTTTCCCACCCTGCTTCCTGTAAAGACTCTATCCCCAACTCCCAATTCCTTTGCCTCTGCCGCATCTGGTCAAATGTTAAGGTGTTCCCTACCAGGACATTCAAGATGCCCTCATTAGGGAATGGGGATTCACCTTTTCTATCATAGAAGAGGCCTTTATACATATCTCCCAATTATCCCTTAGCCCCGTTCTTGCTTCCCCTCCCCCTGGTCGCAACAGGGACAGAGTCCCCCGAGTCCACACCTTTCACCCCATCAACTGTCGCAAACAGCGCATAATCCTCTGGCATTTTCGCCACCTCCAACGGGATCCCATCACCAGTCTCTTCTTCCTATCACCATCCCTTTCTGCTTTTCACAGGGACCGTTCCGTCTGCAACTCCCTGGGTCACTCATCCCTTCCCATCCAAACCAGCACCTCCCCAGGTACCTTCCTCTATTTTCGTAATTCTTGTTTACATGATCAGTACAAAATAACCATCCATTAACAGTACTCAAGTTTAAATTCTAGCCCCAAGCATGTTTTTTTAATGCTATGTTTAACCAATTACTATCATTTCAAAAATGTATTCCTAATCAATTTGTCTCCCTAGTTTTAGTTTCCATTCTCTCAGGGAGAAGATAAGCTGGCAAGCTTGTCCTGGCCTTTTTGCAGTTTGCGACCAGTTTGCAAAGTTTCACTCAATAAATGAAAAAACAACCACATTTTGATGTATGTAACTTTGAAAGTTTAATATAGTCCCATAATAGTTCACTAACTTGCAGCCTACAAAACCTCATTTATGTCTGCCCTTTAATATCCACAGTGGTAATTGCTTTGCAAGAAGAAGGTGCACTGACTTGTGTTGGTGAAAAGAGTCAATAATTAGAAATGTGGAGAGCAAGCGAGCGTCACATAACCCTGCAACTGAGTTGCCATGTGGAACATGATGTTCTTTCCAATCAGAGAAATGTAAATTGGTGCATGAAAGTAGTTCAAAGATGGCATACATTACATCCACTTTAAAAACACACCAGGATTTAACAGAGCAATACCATCAGTCTCATTCCTCTTTCTCCTGCAACTTAATGCATCTCACATGCCCATCGATTCCTATTCAGTTATTTTGCCACTTAATCTATGGGACAGTCAAAGGGAGAACATGTAAAGTCCACATTGGCAACACCCAAAATCAGGATCAAAGCCAATCCACAGAGCTGTGGACAGCAGCACTGACAGGGCATTTGTGTACAAAGAATGGAAAGGATAGCGACATGTGAATTAGAAGATGTAATCTATTTAGATTATCAAATAGCTTTGAGGAAGGAACCATTGATTGTTGCTGCAATTGCCACAACATATCACAGCATACGAATAAAACAGAATGAGTGTGTAACTAGCGAAAGAACAGAAATGGTGGAAAGTGTGAGATGATGTGTTTTGTTTTCAGAAAAATAAGAAAACTGTCTATTCCGAGAAAATGTGTTTAAGTACGGTACGGTGGATTTGAGGGTAGACATGCACAAATATACAAAGCAAATGTAAGTTTATGAAGCTGGTATCAAACAGAGCCCACAAGGAAAGGAAGGAATGCAGGAAAGAACCCAAACAAGGAATCAGAAGGGCCAAAAGGGGCCATGAATATCCTTAGCTTAGGATTCAGGAAAACTCCAAGATTTTGTATATACATTAAAAACAAGAGCCTGGGATTTAGAAGGATATGGACCAAATGCAAGCAAATTGGATTAGCCCAGTATGCCTACTTTGTTTGCATGGACAAGATGGGCTGAAAGCCTGTTTCTATGTTGTACAGCTCCATGACTCTATGACCATTCAAATACACAAGGGGGTATTTATACTTTGAGCAACAGGAAGTGAGTGAGGTACTAAATATTTTGAATCAATATTCACCAAGCTGTTGGTATTGATAAATTATTGCCGTGTATATTGAGAACTTTGTTTTGCACGCTATCCAGGCAAATCACTACATATATTACAAGTACAATCTAAATAAACACAAGTAGAACAAGTGATGCAAAGGTAAAAAATAAACAGAGTGCAGAATAAAATGATACACTGACAGAGAAATTGCAGATAAATAGCTGCACCTGCCACAACGGGGTAGGTTGGTTGGGAGATTGGCAAGACATCCTTGGTTTACAAAAGATCAATTCAATAGTCTGATAAAAGTAGGAAGAAGCTGTTCCTGAACTTGGTGGTATGTGCCTTCAAGCTTGCATCTTGATCTTGTTGGGGTGGACCTGGAGGTCAGTCAGTATACTAATATTGTAGGACATGTTGACATCATGTGTTACATCTCGAAGAACGTTAAGGTGATAAATCCCTCCGGGCTGATGGGATCGATCCCAGGCTGTTGATGGAGGCAAGAAAGAATATTTCAGGGGCCTTAACAAAGACCTTTATATACTCTCCAGCCACAGGTGAGATCCCAGAGGACTGGAGAGTAGGCACTACTGTTCCTTTGTTTAAAAAGGGAAGTAGAGATGATTCAGATAGTATTGGCTGGTGCGAGCTCTACGCCGGTGATAGGGAAGCTATTGGAGAGGATTCTTTGGGATGAGATTTACTTGGATCAAGGGTGGTGGTGGAGCAGATACGATAGTGGTGTTTAAGAGGCTCTTACATAGGCACACGGGAATGTAGAAAATGGAGGATTATAGATCATGTGCAGGTAGATGAGAATACCCTATCTTGGCATCATATTCAGCACATACATTAAGGGCTGAAGGGCCTGCTCCTATGCTGTACAATTCTAAGGTCCCTGACCTGTTCCATGGCTCCCAGAATATGGCAGCATGAGAATTTCTCCACAAGGATAGATGTAAAAATATATGTGTCATGCTTGGGAAGTTGGGATGTCATGTTTCCGCTAGATAGAACTTTGGCAACGGCATATTTGGAATATTGTCTGCAGTTCTGGTCACCGCATTATAGGAAGGATGTGGAGGCTTTGGAGAGGGTGCAGGATTAGGTAGTATTGGCTGTAAGAAGAGGTTGGACAAACTTGAATTGTTTTCTCTTGAACATCGGATTGAAGCATATGAAATTATGAGACACATATATAGGGTAGAGAGTCAGAGGACTAGAAGGCATCGTTTTAAGACCAGAAGGGGTAAGTTTAAAGGGGAGGTATTTAAAGGCCGTAATCAAATGTGTGAAGGAGAAAATAACATTAGTTGGGTTCTATGAACAAAGATGTGAGAGGGAGTCACTTGTGTGGAGTATAAACACAACCAGAAATTAAGTGGCCTATTTCTGTTATGTGAATGCAATGTACATGTGAGTGGAACAGAGGTTATGATCTAATCTATAGGAAGGAACTGCAGATTCTGGTTTACACCGAAGATACACTCAAAGAGCTGGAGCAATCAGTTGGTCAGGCAGCATCTCTGGAGAGAAGGAATAGGTGACATTTCAGGTTGAGACCCTTCTTCAGACTGAGACAATCTTATTGACTAGCAGAGAAAACCTGCGAGATTGAATGGTCTGTTTCTGCAAATATGAGTTTTCTTGAGCTGGGGGAATCGACTCAGTTGTTACTGGATCTTGCACATGGATGCAATCACAGCGAAAACTCACCAAAGCCTTTACTTCATCAGAAGTTTTAGGAGATGTTGAGGTACAAGTACATAGTTCCCAAAAGTGGCATGACAGTAGTGGTGAGGAGGGCTTCTGGTATGCTGGCAATCAAAAGATCCATCATTGTACATGTACCAAAGAATGCCTCTCCAGCTTGTTTGAATGACTACCGTCCAGTAGCCCTCACCTCGGTGGTCATGAAATGCTTTGTGACGTTGGTCAAAAACCACATCTGCGCCTTCCTCCCTCGCAACATGGACCCGCTACAGTTTGCATACCGTCCGAACAGATCCACGGACGATGCGGTCTCCCAGGTTTTGCACACCGCTCTCTCTCACCTTGACAGCCAGACGGGGGGCTATGTGAGGATGCTGTTCATTGACTTCAGTTCAGCCTTCAATACGATAGACTTGCTGAGAAGCTGCTGGAACTGGGGCTTAACACTCCCCTGTATGCCTGGGTCCTGGACTTTCTCACCGCCAGGCCCCAGGTAAGCAAGATGGGAGGAAATATATCGAACACCCTCACCCTGAACACAGGATCCCCCCACGGTGCATCCTCAGCCCCCTACTGTACTCCCTATACACACATGACTGTGTGGCCAGGTTCAACTCCAACTATAATCAAGTTTGCTGATGACACTGTGGTGGTGGGCCTGATCTCCAATAACAATGAGAAGGCCTACCGGGAGGAGGTGGCTAATCTGGTGTCAGGACAACAGCCTCCTCTTGAATGTCATAAAAACCAAGGAGCTGATTGCGGACTTTAGAAGGGCACAGCATCCGAGGACGTATACGCCAGTGGAGATAAATGGGACTACTGTGGATAGGGTGAGCTGTGTTAAATACCTGGGAGTCCACAACACAGAGGATCTGACATGGACAACGCACACTGCCGTACTGGTGAGTAAGGCAAGGCAGCGCCTTTACCACCTCAGGCAGCTGAGTAAATTCAGAGTCTATATGAGGATCCTTTGATGCTTCTACTCAGGGGCTGTAGAAAGCATCTTGTCCGGCAACATCACAATCTGGTTTGGGAACTGCTCTGCCCAGGACAAGAAGGCTCTGCAGTGAGTAATGCGTTCGGCCGAACGCACTATGGGAACTACACTCGCCCCCCTGCAGGACCTATACACCAGGAAATGCAGATCCAGAGCCAGCAACATTATGGGGGACCCCTACCACCCCAGCAACGGACTGTTCCAGCTGCTACGGTCAGGCAAACGCCTCCGCTGTCACGCTGTGAAAACAGAGAGGATGAGACGGAGTTTCTTCCCACAGGCCGTCAGGACTGTAAACTCTGATCTCACCAGGGACTCATTTACTGCACCAATTTACTGTTGTGTTGTGTCTTTATAAAATTGCTGGGGTTTTTTCTAATATGTAAATACTGATTCTGTTCTGTAGTTTTTTACACAATCCGCAGGCATTGCCACTTTCATTTCACTGCACATCTTGTATGGGTATGTGACAAATAAACTTGACTTGACTTGGCCTTCCTCATTAGGGAGTTGAGTATGGAGGTTGGGGCATTTTGTTACAGTTGTACAAGACATTGGTGCGAATGCATGAGGAGTATTGTTCAGTTTTGGTCTTTGTGCTGTCGGAAAAATGCCCTTGTGCTGCAATGCAGAGATGATTTATTGAGATGTTGTCGGAACGTGAGGATCTGAGCTACAGGCAAAGATTGGGCAGGCTAGGACTTTGTTCCTTTGAGTGCAGAGGCTGAGGGATGATCTTACAGAGGTGTATAGCATGATGAGATAAATAGATGGAATGTACAAGTAGTTTCCCCCCATAGTAGGGGAATCAAGAACAGAAGCATATACTGTAGGTTGAAGGTGAGAGGGGAAAGATTTAATAGAATCTTAAGAGGTGATCCTTTCCACAGAGGGTGATAGATGTATGTAATGAGCTGCCAGAGAAGTAGTTGAGACAGGTACAATATTTCACATTCATAAAGAAGAAATAAATAAGAAAGGTTTAGAGGTATATGAGCCAAATGCAGGCAAATGGGACTTGGTCGGCATGGGCAAGTTGGGTAGGTAAGCCCCATTTGTGTGCAGCATGATGCTGACTCTAATTTCTGCTCATTTATTGTCTGTTGGTTTATTTTTGTTCTTGTTGCATCTAATATAAAGCTGCAGCAAGTGAGACTTTTGTTATTTCCACGGTTCATGTCCGATGAAATATGGGTAGAAACAAATGGTTTCTGTTTGTCACAGCAACTAAATGTGAGAGGGAATCAGGCAGCGATTTTTAGCAATGGAAAGTTGTGGTAAAGTAAAAAGAGGGGGAAAATTTTTAAACTTCAGATAGCTAGCATTTCGAGAGGGAAGGGGATGAAGCTAAGCAAACAGCTCTGGAAGGGGGAGAGATAGCCAGAACACCGATGTTCTGAATTCCCTCCTGAGCCATACTATAAACCATAGCGAATCTAACAGAATTTAGAACAGCTGTGACTTAAGCAGCTGTGATAAATATCACACAGCGTTGTCAGGGGAAGGGAATAGTACAAGATGATTAAACTGTTCCTGTACGAACCAGATTTAAATGTCATTGTTATATAATTTCACTGGTGATGGTCAGATTGTGTTCAATGAACTTAATCTCTTTAGAATTGATATTTTAAAATGTAGATCTGCTGGAGGGTTTTTATCTTCTTGTATTTTGATCCTGTACTTTAATGACTCCCTGTCAGGAAGCTCATTCCCCAGCTCCCCCAAGTACTGCATCTAATCAGCTAGATTGGCTACATTGGAGACTTATCCATCCATCCCTGACATGTCCCCTTCCGCAAATAAGAACTTGGTCTCTGTTTGACAGCAAGATGTAAAACTGCAGCGGTGGGGTGGGGGAGGGGGAGGGGGAGGTGGAGGGTTGCCCGGGTTTGTTGGGGTGAAGACTCCCTGTGAATCTATCTACATTGGCCTGTAGCTGTCCCGTGAGGATTATTCGCCCATAGGCAACTTCCAGAGACCTGTAAAATCATCAGTTTACCTCCTATCTTTTCAGAAATGATGTTGAAAGAAAAAACAACAAAAGATTTTCATAACGTCTGAAAGTCTCAAGCTGTTGCTATTAATATTCAGTGGATGTATAGTCATTGCCGTGGGCGACACAGCGGCCAGTTTTGCTCACAGTAGTCACCTATATCAAAATGTACGCTAAAGATCTATTTTATTTTAATGCTATTGTACAAGGAATAAATATAGGCCAAGTGTTAGAGATAACTGTCTTGCTATTTACAAAATGTTGCAATTGAATACTTTACATTATTTGAGAGAGCTAGCATGGAAATATACATATTAGGAACAGAAGTAAGCAAAGTGTAACTAGGCAGAGAATAGGTCCCCTGAAGGATCAGTGTGGTCATTTATGCATGGACCCAAAGGAGATGCCTGAGATCTTAAAGGAATACTTCTCATCTGTATTTGCTGTGGAGAAGGTCATGGAATTACGGTATTCGGGATGTCATGAAACATATCAAAATTAGGAGGTGTTGGCGGTTTTGAGGTCTGGATAAAATTTGTCTGCATTTAGAAAGTCAAGAACTGATTGGGGAAAGTCACTTAGTGTGAAATTGTGTCTCATGAATTTGATTAAACTTTTAAAAGAAGTGATCAAAGGAGTTATAACCATATAACATATAACCATATAACAATTACAGCACGGAAACAGGCATTTCATTTCGGAGTCACGTGAGTGACTTCGTGAAGAGCCCGCCGGCGCGCATGCTCGACATATCGTCGTACCGCGTTGCTGCGACGGCTGGCGGTGGAGCGCGCTCCTCGCCAGCCCTTCAGAAGGGGCCACGGAGGTAAGTATTCTACCTTTAGTTGGTGGTCCTTGTTGTTGGTTTTGTCTTGCAGCAAGGACATGGATGGGAGTTCCAAGGGCCGGAGGACGTCAGGACGAGTTCGCCGGTCAACAGTTCCGGGGCCTTTACCATCGGCAGTACCTGCATCGCAGGCCGGGACTCAGGCAGAGATGTGGGTAAGCCCTGTGTTTACAGGTCCAGATCCGCCAGCACACCACAGCTCGGAGGAGTTCGACGAGGAGGAGTGTGGTGTGCCGCCAGAGCAGGGGGACCTGCCATGGCAGTCAGGTCGTCAGCGGGCTCGCTGGCGACCTCGAGCTGGGTGCGTGCGGCTGCACGGCCTGTTCCACTCCGAGAAGGGGAAGGGCAGGAGCCCAGAAGCCTAACCCTACCAGGGCTAAGGCATTGCCTGACACGGAGGAGCGGTCAGGTTCCAGGGAAAGACCCGGGGCGGCTGTGAGGTCCAGCCGGCACGCCCCGACTCTCGACGCCGGGACGGGTCGGTCGAGTCGGGTCTCGTCACGGTCGCCGAGCCCCCCATGGATGGGTGGGCGAGACCATGCGTCGGCAACGTCCACGATGTGGGCAGCCGGCAAGACTGCGCGGGCCCCAGGCAGCCATGCTTCGGCTGGTGCCGACACCTCGCCGCAAGTGCCCTTAGTGGCAGCGGCTTCAGCTCCCGCTAAACGGAGGCGGTTGAACACGCCCGCGCAGGAATCGCGCAGTTCGCCTCGGCGGCTGTTAGCGACAACTACCGGCACCGGCAGGGCCTCGACGAGGTGCGGGCCGATGACAGGAGCCCGGTTTTCTTTTCAGAGCCGGAGGACTCCGACCACCTGAGTGTTCAGGGTGAAGGGCGTATTGACCGTATGGAGCGGCTGCTGGAGCTCCTGCTTCAACGTCAACAACAGCAGGGCAGCAACAGGCACAGGGCGTCTTCACAAACATCTACTATCAGCCTGGAGCAGCAGGAAGAAGTCCTCATCCAGGCAATGAGCCGTCACAAGGCTCCATCCAATTGCAACTCCCTCAACGTGCCTGTGGTCAATACGCCGATATGGGGCAACATCAGTGCGGCTATCCGTCAACAGGAGGTAAAACTGCAGCGGATCCTGAAGCTCCTCACGGCCGGTATTACCGCCTTTGTGCGGTCGGTGGACGGGGACGAATTGAATTTGGACCAGGGAGATGCCCTGGCCCTCCTGTGCGCGACCCAGCACGAAATTAACGGGTTTCGCAAAACCAGCATCCGCCCAGCGCTCAATCCAAAGTTTGCAGGAGTGTGCAAACCACCGCCGCCGCCCCCGCCCCGTCAGCTCTTTGGGAAGGACCTCTCGAAGAGAGTCAAAGAGCTTGACGAGCAAGCCAAAACGGTGGGGATCATGCGCCCTCAGAGTGCCCCCACACCGTCAGGCTCAAAGTCTCCATACATTCGATCACGAGGGTCTGCCAGTACCTCGACGAGGACCCACCCTCAAGCTCCACAACGACAGCAACATCAGACCCAGCACCAGGGGTCTTTTTTAGGACAGGGTCGGCAGAGACCCTGGTGGAAAACGAAGACGCAGCGCCCTCAAGCCAACCCAGCACCTCCACGTCCACACACGCGTGTCAAGGACCGCCGGTAACCACGGAGGTGAGGGGGTCTGGTTCTCTCTTTTCTCTCTGTTTAACTTCACATGTTGGTGGTCACCTTCGGTGGTTTTTTGGGTGCATGAGGTAATTTCACTGGTGACGAGTATGTGTTGCAGAATATTCAGGGGCATAAAATTGAGTTTATTAATGGCGACATTCCTCCATCCCAGCACATGCCCGCTCGAACATTTAAAATTATCTGCTGCAGAACAGGCAGCCGGCTATAAGGAATTGTTAAGTCTTGAGCAAAGGAGTGATTAAGAGAGTGGTGCATGAGCCAGTTGAATTTGTTTCGAACATATTCACCAGACCTAAGAAGGATGGAAGTTGTCGTGTCATTATTGATCTAACCCGTTTGAATACTTTTGTAACATATTCTCATTTTAAAATGGATACGATGAAACAACCAAATCATTGATTTCTCATGGTTGTTTTATGGCATGCATCGGTTTAAAAGACGCATATTATTCCGTATCCGTCCAGAAATGTGACAGAAGGTTTTAAAAATTCATCTGGATGGGGCAACTCTGGCAGTACAAGGCTTTGCCTAATGAGCTCACCACAGCCCTAGATTGTTCACTAAATTAGTGAAGCCAATTATGGCTTATTTGAGACAACGACACCATATAGTATGGCCTATTTAGATGATGTCTTAATTGTGGGCCACACCCTGGAATTGGCTGAACAGGGTGTTGCAGCTGCTGTCAATATATTTCAACAATTGGGGTTTATTGTCCATCCAGAGAAATCAAAGTTCTACCCTGCCCAGGTGATTAATTACCTAGGGTTCACGGTGAACTCTATAAGCATGAGGGTTACCATTCCAATTAACAAGATTGAGGAGGTTACCCAGGTGTGTCAAGATTTAATCTGCACCAATATACCATCGATTCGGCACTTAGCTACAATAATTGGGAAGCTGGTAGCTTTGTTTTCGGCAGCGCGATATGGACCTTTGCATTATCAGAATTTGCAAAGAGCTAAAATTGCTGCGTTAAAACAGAACGCTGGTTATTATGATCGGTCCATGCAGCTGCCGCCCGAAGCGATAAATGAGTTGCAATGGTGGGTGTGTCACATTAGCAACTCATTCAAGCCTATTAGGGAGGCTAATCCGGTGGTATATTTGCAAACTGATGCAAGCTCCAATGGTTGGGGATCCACGAATAATTGCTCTAGTTGTGGTGGCAGATGGGACACCCTTGAATCAACGATGTTGTTAACTCATGGGATTAACTATTTGGAGTTGCTGGCAGCATTCCACGGACTTCGTGCGTATTGTTCTAAGCTTGTTGGAGCACATGTCCGTCTCCAAATAGACAACACCACAGCAGTAGCATATTTAAACCATATGGGTGGTACCAGGCCTGTTTCGTGTGACAAATTGGCAAACTCAATTTGGCTCTGGTGTGTTCAAAGAGACATTTGGATTTCAGCTACCTATTTGCCAGGTGAGCTTAATACTGTGGCGGACACCAGGTCACGCAAATTTAATGACAACATTGAATGGATGTAGCATCCTGAGATCTTTTCTAAAGTCACAGCCAAATTTGGTAAACCGGACATTGACCTCTTTGCGTCACGGTGGAACCATCAGGTACCAACCTACGTTTCATGGGAACCAGATCCTGGGGCAATAGCGCTAGATGCATTCTCGCTGGACTGGGGGAAGTGGTTTTTCTATGCCTTCCCCCCATTTTGCCTCATCAGTCGGGTATTGGGAAAGATTCAGGCAGATGCTGCCAAGGGCATCCTTATTATACCCGACTGGCCCACACAGCCTTGGTATCCGGTGGTCTTTGACATGCTCAACGAACCTTGGGTCCTTTTGAAGGGTTGCCCACAATTGGTTACTCACCCTGTCTCAGGGGAGCCGCATCCCTGCCATGGCTATTTAAATTTGTTGGCTTGCAGGTTCTGAACAGGCCGTTAGTCCAATACGGCCTCTCGGCTCGGACCATGGATACCACCGGGGCGTCGTGTCGAGAGTCTACAAGGCGAAGATACCGCTCGCATATTAAGAAGTGGGAAGCCTACTGCAGCCGCTCTCGCATCACGTACGATGGCGTGACAACAACCGACGTCCTGGAATTCCTCGCGGGGTTGCACCATGATGAACACTTAAGTTACAGTGCCATCAACAGCGCCAGAAGTGCGCTATCATTCTACCTCAGTTTGGAGGTAGGATCCAACAGGCTAGTGTCCAGACTCATGCGGGGTATATTCAATATGAATCCGCCTACACCACGCTATAATATCACCTGGGATGTCAGGGACGTATTAACCCTGCTCAGGACGTGGTCACCCATGGAAGGGCTCCAACTGGACCAACGCACCATGAAGCTGGTGATGTTACTAGCGCTGACTTCAGCTCAGAGGGTACAGACACTACACAAACTTCGTGTCGACAGAATGACGTCTACCCCCACAGAAGTAGTCTTTTTCATTGACGAGCTACTAAAGCAGCATAGACCTGGGTGCACAGGGCTGCAGCTGAAGTTCCCGGCATACCCCGCAGATGCTAGGCTATGTGTAGCCTCACATATCCGCCACTATGTCAAGGTGACGGCACGCATCAGAGGAATGGAGCGATACCTGCTTGTCACTCATAAGAGACCTCATCATCGAGTGACAGTCCAGACGATATCCATGTGGCTTCCAGTCGTTTTGGGTAAGTCAGGTATCGACACTAATGTGTTCAAGTCTCTTTCCAACAGGGCTGCATCGACGTCAACGGCGAGGGTCATGGAGGTGCCCATGGACAAAATTCTCGCCACAGCAGGATGGGCTAATGAAGCTGTGTTCCAGCGTTTTTATAACAAGCCTGTTGCTGCTCCTCTACAGTTTACAGAAGCCGTGCTGAATGCAGGTCACGAACGTGGAGATGTCCCCGCATGAGGGGTTTTGATTTGTTATGAATAACTCTGCTCTTGTTTTGCAGTATGAACTATTGAGCAAGTTTGTTCCTCCCATCCATCCCTGGTAGTGGTGTGTCAGCATGGACGTGGTCCAGGGCGTGTAATCACAGAAGCTTTGAAGTCTTCACGAAGTCACTCACGTGACTCCGAAATGAAATAGTAAGATTGAACGAGAACTTACCAGTTCGAAGGTTGATCTTTATTTTATGAGGAGTCGAAGTGAGGGATTTCGTGCCCTCCTCGCCCAACCCTCAATCACCTTCATCTGGTAATCTTAGTCACTTCAATCTTACTATGCGAAGTCATTTCTTTGTTGGTTTCTGTGATTCCACGCCGCTACTTTGAAGTATGTCGAGCATGCGCGCCGGCGGGCTCTTCACGAAATCCCTCACTTCGACTCCTCATAAAATAAAGATCAACCTCCGAACTGGTAAGTTCTCGTTCAATCTTACTATTCTCGGCCCTTCCAGTCCGTGCCGACCATTCATTTTCCCCTAGTCCCATCTACCTGCGCTCAGACCATACCCCTCCATTCCTTTCCCGTCCATATACCTATCCACTTTACTTTTAAATGTTGACATGGGTAGAGCGGTAACTACTGTCAACGTGGACTTCAGCAAGGCTTTTGCAAGGTCACACATGGTAGGCTGGTGTGGATGGTTACATCATACAGGATCAAGGTTGAGCTGCCCCATCTACACGTCCCACCTGCTCACGTTTGCCACATATCCTTCCGAACCTTTAATAGACAATAGGTGCAGAGGTAGGCCACTTGGCCATTCAATATGATCATGGCTGATCATCAACAATCAATGTCTCGCCATATCCTCTGACTCTGCTATCTTTAAGAGCTCTATCTAACTTGCTCTTGAAAGCATCCAAAGAATTGGCCTCCACTGCCTTCTAAGGCAGAGAATTCCACAGATTCATAACCTTCTGTGTGAAAAAGTTTTTCCTCATCTCCGTTCTAAATGGTTTACCCCTTATTCTTAAACTGTGGCCCCTGGTTCTGGATTCCCCCAACATCGGGAACATGTTTCCTGTCTCTAGCATGTCCAAACCCTTAATAATCTTATATATTTCAATAAGATATCCTCTCATCCTTCTAAATTCCGGAGTATACAAGCCCAGCCACTCCATTCTATCAACATATGACAGTCCTGTCATCCCAGGAATTAACCTCATGAACCTACGCTGCACCCTCAATAGCAATAATGTCCTTCCTCAAATTTTGGGACCAAAGCTGCACACAATACTCCAGGTGTGGTCTCACCAGGGCCCTGTACAACTGCAGAAGGACCTCTTTGCTCCTATACTCAACTCCTCTTGTTATAAAGGCCAACATGCCATTTACTTTCTTCACTGCCTGCTATACCTGCATGCTTACTTTCAGTGACAGATGAACAAAGACCCCCCAGTCTGAAGAAGGGTCTCGACCCGAAACGTCGCCTATCTCCTTTGCTCCTTAGATGCTGCTGCACCCGCTGAGTTTCTCCAGCTTTTTGTGTAACCCCCCAGATCTCGTTGTACTTCCTCTTTTCCCATTCAGATAATAATCTGCCTTCCTGTTTTTGCCACCAAAGTGAATAACCTCACATTTATCCACATTAAACTGCATCTGCCATGCATCTGCCCACTCACCCAACCTGTACACTCACCCTGCATCCTCATAGCATCCTACTCACAGTTCACATTGCCACCCAGCTTTGTGTGATCTGCAAATTTCCTAATGTTACTTTTAATAGTAAGATTAAATGAGAACTTAACTGTTCGAAGTTTGATCTTTATTTTATGAGGAGTTACGATGGGGGATTACGTGAAGAAGCCCCACCTGGCGCTTGATCGGCGTACTTCAAAGCAGCGGCATGAAAAACACAGAACCAATAGCCGGAGTAAGTTAGTAAGACTCAACATAGACTAGAACTACCAGATGATCATTTATATTATGAGGGTTGGGAGTGGAGGGCACGTAATCCCTCATCGTAACTCCTCATAAAATAAAGATCAAACTTCGAACAGGTAAGTTCTCATTTAATCTTACTATTTCATTTCGGAGTCACGTGAGTGACTTCGTGAAGAACCCGCCAGCACGCATGCGCGACATATCGTCGCTCGCATTTGCAGTCGACGGCTGGAGGAGGAGCGCGGCTCACCACCAGCCCTCATAAGGACCAACTCAGGTAAGTATAATCAACCTTGAGCTGGTTGGTTTGTCTGTTAGTAATTTTTTCCTACAGAGAAACATGGACAGAAGAAGTAAGGGCCGCAGGACGTCCGGAAGGATCTGCAGGCCACCAAGCCCAGAGCTCCCTTCTACAGCGCCCGCTGGAAGGACCGGGGAAAAAGGCGCGCAAATCGGGGAGCCCTGTAATCACAGGACCCGAATCACCGGCACAGCTGAGCTCTAGCGGGGTTCCCGCAGAGCAAGAAGTCGGTATAGCGCCGGAGCAGGTGGACCCTGACTCCATTTCCCTCTCGCCAACTGGATCATTGGCAGAGGCGAGCAAAAAGGGTTTACGTGCTGCTGCACGACCCTTCTCCCTGAGCCCTCTTAGTAGGGCCAGGGATAGAGCTCGAGAACCTAGCCCTTTTCGGGCAGAGGGTTCACCAGGCGCCGCTAGATCGCGGCCTGGTGTAGCAGCGAGACCTGAGTCCACTGGCAGACCAAGGAGGGCCAGTAGAGACTCACCACCTAGTCGGACCAGCAAGAGTCACACAGGTGGAGGCTCGCCACGGTCACCGCTTCCCCCGCGGGGGGGATGGACGGGACCGTACGCCGTCTGGGTCCAGAAAAAGGACAGTCGGCAAGCCCGCGCGGATGTCGGGTCACCACGCCGAGGCGTCGGGTGCCGACTTATCACCGCATATGCCCTCGGAGGCAGCTGGATGCAGCTCAGCCAAAAGGAGGCGTATGAGCAGATCCGCGCGGGAGTCGTTCAGTATCGCTGAGGCGGCTGGAAGCGACTTACCGTCACGGCACCGACATTACCTCGACGAGGTACGGGCCGATGATAGGAGCCTCAGAAGTTCCTTCGGGCATGAGGACTCTAATCGCCCATTCATGCATGATGAAGGGCGCATAGACCGGATGGAGAGGATAATGGAACAACTCCTGCTTAATCAAAGACAGGAAGCCCACAGTTCCAGGGGACTTATGGGCATATCCCCATCATCTATGGGCAGCATGAGGCCAGAAGAGGAGGAAATTTTGGTACATGCCCCAGTTGCACCTGAAGTTCCCCAGGAAGAGCTCCTGGACGTGGCAGCCAAGTTTGGATTACCCATTTCATCGGGCCAACCCCTCGATACCAAGCTGGCTGCTACCATTGATTTCCTCACGAATCATCAACTACAGGAGGAGGTCCTTGCAAAGGCCATGGATAGACACAAGGCGCCGGGCAATTGTAATTCACTCAATGTGCCTACAGTCAACATGCCGATTTGGGGCAATATCAGCCCGGGCATTCGCACTCAGGAAGAAAAATTACAGAGAATCCTGAAGTTGCTCACATCTGGGATTACTGCGTTTGCAAGGTCGGTGGATGGAGTGGACTTGAGCATCGATCAGGAGGATGCACTGGCTCTACTTTGCAACACGCAATACGAAATTAATGCTTTTAGGAAAAGTATTATCAAGCCGACATTAAACCCCAAATTTGCGGGGTTATGTAGAGCACCTCCAACACCACCACCCAGGCAGCTATTCGGTGAAGACCTCCCGAAGCAGGTCAAAGACCTAGATGATCATGCCAAAACAGTGGGTCTGATGAGGTTACACCCCGTGACCAGACAGACGGCCAAGAAAACTCCATATTTCAGGCCACGAGGTCCCACCGATAGGCCAGCAAGGACCTACGTTCCAGCGCCTCCTATGTACCAACAGCCTCAACAGCCCAGGCCTTTTTTAGGGCAGGGCCCTCAACGGCCAGCATGGAAAATGCGGTTTCCGTATTTCCAGCGCAACCCAGCACCTCCACGTCCCACCAAAAACGTCAGGGACCGCCGATAACCATGAAGGTAAGGGGGTCTGGGTTTCATACATAGATCTAACCCATTTGAATACCTTTGTACAATATACCCATTTCAAAATGGACACGTTTGAAACAGCCAAATCTTTGATTTCTGAGGGCTGCTTCATGGCATGCATTGACTTGAAAGATGCATACTATTCAGTATCCGTTCAGAAACATCACAGGAAGTTCTTGAAATTCATCTGGATGGATCAACTTTGGCAATATAAAGCTTTGCCCAATGGGCTTACCACAGCCCCTAGACTATTTACCAAATTACTCAAGCCAGTGTTAGCCACACTGAGGAGGGCAAATCACACGGTCATGGCTTATCTAGATGATATCCTCATTATTGGGCATACATTGGAATCAGCAAAATTGGCAGTTTCAGCCACTGTGGATATATTCCAAAAAATGGGATTTATTATCCATCCAGATAAATCAAAGTTCTGTCCTTCACAGATCATGGACTATCTGGGGTTCACCATAGATTCCAATCACATGATTGCCACCATACCAACTAACAAGGTTGGGGATGTCATCCAAACATGCAAGAACCTGGTCTGCGCCAGTATGCCATCAATTAGACAAACTGCAAAGGTAATTGGGAAAATCGTAGCAGTTTTTCCAGCTGCTCAATTCGGACCTTTACATTATCAAAATTTACAAAGATCCAAGATTTCAGCATTAAAATTGAATGCTGGACATTTTGATAGACCTATGCAGCTGCCACTCAAGGCAAAAATTGAGTTACAATGGTGGATTGATAATATCCATAACTCATTTAAACCCATCATTGTGCCTCGTCCGGTGGTATACTTACAAACGGACGCAAGCTCCCATGGCTGGGGAGCTACGGACAACAACACAAGTTGTGGGTGCAGATGGGACTCACTAGAATCTACCCTTTTGTTAGCACAAGGGATAAATTATTTGGAGATGCTTGGGGCATTCCACGGACTCAGAGCTTATTGTTCAAACTTTACTGACACTCATGTCCGTCTCCAAATAGACAACACCACTGCGGTGGCATATCTAAATCATATGGGTGGTACCAGGTCAATTTCATGTGATGAATTGGCTAATACAATTTGGCTCTGGTGTATTCAAAGGAATATTTGGATTTCAGCTACCTATTTACCAGGTAAGCTCAACATAGTGGCGGACACCAGGTCACGGAAATTCAATGATAACATCGAGTGGATGTTGAATTCCCAAATATTCGAACAAATTACAGCCAAATTTGGTAAGCCGGATATTTACCTTTTTGCGTCACGGTTAAACCATCAGGTACCAACATATGTATCATGGGAGCCAGATCCTGGGGCAATGGCGATGGACGCTTTCTCGCTAGACTGGGGGAAATGTTTTTTCTATGCATTTCCCCCATTTTGCCTCATCAGTCGGGTATTGCGGAAAATCCAGCTAGATGCTGCTAATGGCATCCTTATCATACCCGACTGGCCTACTCAGTCATGGTATCCGGTGGTCCTTGGTATGATCAGTCAACCATGGGTCCTCTTGGAGGGTTGCCCACTATTGGTGACGAACCCCGTTACAGGGGAACCACATCCCTGCCATAGTCATTTGAATTTATTGGCTTGCAGGATTTGAACAGGCCATTACTGCAGTATGGCCTATCATCAAGGACCATGGATACCATAGGAGCATCATGCAGGGAGTCCACAAGACGGCAATATTTATCGCACATCAGGAAATGGGAAACCTACTGCGGCCGCTTGGACATTGCATATGACTCCGTGTCAATCACAGATGTGCTGGAGTTCCTTGCGGGGTTACATCATGACGAACACCTCAGCTATAGTGCCATCAACAGCGCCAGGAGCGCACTATCATACTACCTCAATTTGGAGGTAGGATCCAATAAGTTGGTGTCCAAACTGATGCGGGGAATATTTAATTCCAATCCGCCTAGACCCCTGGGATATTGGGAATGTACTGACCCTGCTCAGGACGTGGTCGCCCATGATTGGGCTTGAATTGGACAAACTCACCCTGAAGTTGGTGATGTTATTGGCACTTACTTCGGCACAAAGGGTACAGACTCTTCATAAGATCAAGATTGATAGAATGATCTCTACTCCAGAAAAGGTTATTTTCTTTATTGATGAATTGCTTAAACAGCACAGGCCTGGATTTACAGGTCTGCAACTGGTGTTTCCAGCATACCCCGCTGATGCCAGGCTATGTTTAGCCACCCACATCCGCCACTATATTAAAGTGACGCGGAAATTAAGGGGAATGGAGCAATACTTGCTAATCAGCCATAAGAGACCTCACCATAGAGTGACGGTACAGACAATCTCCAGATGGCTCAGAATCGTTTTGAACGAAGCAGGTATAGGTACTAATGTATTTAAATCCCATTCCACCAGGGCTGCATCAACGTCGGCGGCAAAGGTCATGGAGGTACCCATGGACCATATACTAGCCGCAGCGGGATGGGCCAGTGAAGCCACCTTTCAACGATTTTATAATAAACCTATTACCGCTCCTGAAATGTTTGCAGAAGCTGTACTGAATGCAGGCCGAGGACATTCGGCTACTCCCCAGTGAGGGGTTTTTTCTTTTGTTATTATTAATAAATATTATTATTTTTCAGAACTAGCAGTCTGAAAATTTTTGATACTCCTGTCCATCCTTATCGTGGCGTGTGTGATAGCATGGACGTTGTCCAGGGCGTGTAATCACAGAGCTTTGAAGTCTTCACGAAGTCACTCGCGTGACTCCGAAATGAAATAGTAAGATTAAACGAGAACTTACCAGTTTGAAGTTTGATCTTTATTTTATGAGGAGTTGCGATGAGGGATTTCGTGCCCTCCGCTCCCAACCCTCGATCATAAAGTCAACTGGTAACTAGAGTCTCTTCAATCTTACTATCACAAGTCATTTCCTTTGGTTGTTGGTTCTGTGATTCCACACCACTGCTTTGAAGAGATGTCGCGCATGCGTGCTGGCGGGTTCTTCACGAAATCCCTCATCGCAACTCCTCATAAAATAAAGATCAAACTTCAAACTGGTAAGTTCTCGTTTAATCTTACTATTTTACTTCGGAGTCACGTGAGTGACTACGTGAAGATTTTAAAGCTCTGTGTTTTTTATGTCGTAGATTCATTCCATACGACACTGTTTGGTCAATACAGTAGTGAGTAAATAGTATTTTAAAACATTAAAAGATTTATTACATAAATTATAGCAATCATAAAAAGAACAATTTTTTAATAATAACCCCTCTATCGTAGGGGAAAATGTTACAAAAGAAAAAATGATAATGATATCAATGATAACATAAATCGATAATATAAATCGATAATATAAAACAAAGCAAGCATTTAAAGAGAACCCAGTACTGCGTGTCCAAATCCTGGCACCATGACAACAGGTTTATCGTAAAACTTTGAAAAAGTTTCTTCTCTACACCACCCTGCAGCCTCTAAAATTTGATTGAGTGGTACATCCTGTACCTTCGCCGCAGACGTAGCTGCCGCCCTAGTGGAGTGAGATTTAAACACATCAGTGTCTATTCCTGCTAGATCCAAAACCTGTTTTAACCATCTAGAAATGGTTTGAACTGAAACTTTTGTATGTGGTTTTTTTGTGCGTTATCAATAACGCTTTCTCAGAACCTCTAAGATTTTTGGTTACTTCAATGTATTGAGTTAAATGCTTAGCTACACACAATGTTTCATCGATAGGATATGCTTTAAACATTACCTTAGCTCCAGTTCTCCCCGGTCTGCTTTGTTTGATCAGGTCATAAACATAAAACTCAATGTTATCTGCAGCCACATGCATGCAATCTAACCATAACAATTGCAAAGTTTGTACTCTTTGAGCTGATACTAATGCCGTTAACATTACTACCTTGAATGTTAACTTCTGCAAAGACATTGAAGTAATTGGAGTCCATTGCTTAAGCAAAGTGAGAAAAATGCTAACATCCCAAATTTCTGTATATCTGGGCTTGGGAGGATTTTTATTAAAAATTCCTTTCGTGAATCGGGATACTAATGGGTGAGACCCAACTGAATCTCGATCAGAAATTTGTCCTAAGTAGGATGACAGAGCACTACGAGCACAATTAATGGCACTATAACTCAAATGCTCATCAAAATGTAATCCAGCAAGGAACTCCAATACATTTGAAATGTTTTCAGTATGATAAGATATCTATGACTGTCTACAAAAGGCTTCCCATTTCCTTATATGCGACATATATTTTTTTTAGTGATATTCCTCCAAGCTGCACCTATAACGTCCATGGTCCTGTCCGACAGTTCAAACTCTTGCAATGGTCTGGTCAGAACCTGCAGATCATATGATCATGCAATGGATGAACTTCTTTGTGTGTCAACAAATTGGTTGTGTCAACAAATTGTTGCAACTAGGAATCGTCGTACATGGTTCAATAGTCATTTTTAGCATCAATGGGAACCATGACTGCATAGGCCAATTTGGCACCACCAAAATGACTTTGGCAGCATCTTGCGCTATTTTCTTAAGACATTGCCCAATCAGACAGAATGGGGGAAAAGCATAAAAGAACGTATTCCCCCAGTGTAGCGAGAAAGCATCCACCGCTACTGCCCCTGGATCGTGTTCCCAAGACACGTATTTGGGCAATCGGTGATTCAATCTAGATGCAATCAGATCAATGTCCGGCACTCCATACCGACTGACTATATTTTTGAAAATTTGTGGATTTAACATCCATTCTGTACTGTCTTTAAATATTTATGATCTTTGTCTGCCACAACATTGTCTCTCCCTCGGAGATAAATAGCTGAAAGCCAAATATTTTTACCAATACACCAATGCTACATCTGGTTTACCAGATGATCACATGATATTGATCTTACACCACCCATGTGATTGATATATGCCACAGATGTGGTATTGTCTATTTGTATTTGGACATGCAAATCCTTCATAGTAGAACAATAAGCTTTTAATCCATAAAATGCTCCCAGCAACTCCAAATAATTTGTACCATATGTTTGGAGCAATAAATCCTCTTGGATTTACAGCTGGTCTCATTATCCGTAGCCCCCCATCCGAGAGAACTTGCATCAGTTTGCAAAAACACTACTGGCTGCTGAACTAAAATGTTCTTAACAGCTTGTGGAACATTCTCAATCCACCAATGCAATTCTGATAGGGCATCCTTTGGCAATTGCATAGGCCTATCAAAATGGCCAGCTCGCTGTATAAGCGCTTGCGTTTTTGCCCTTTGAAGATTTTGGTAATGCAGTGGACCAAATTCTACTGCTGCGAATGCTGCTACTAACTTCCCAATAACCTTAGCAACTTCTCGGATGGAGGGATAAAGTTTGTTAATCAGGCTCTGACACACATTTGTCAAATCAATAACCTTATCCATTGGTAAAGTTACCAACATGGTAACTGAATTAATCACAAACCTCAGATATTCAATGGTTTGGGATGGCTGTAACTTAGATTTTGTTGGATGAATCAGGAACCCCAGCCTTTCAAACAGACATGTAGTTGCTGAGACTGATTTTTCAGCTGACTCCTGATTAGCATTGACAATTAAAATGTCATCTAGATAAGCCATAACGATGTGTTTTTGTGCCCTTAGCAGTGCAAGTGCTGGCTTCAACAATTTAGTCTAGGTGCTGAGCTTAATCCATTAGGTAATGCTTTGTATTGCCACAGCTGTCCCATCCACTTAAACTTTAAATACCTGCGAAAGTGATGATGAATTGGAACTGAAGAATATGCATCCTTCAAATCTATTGTAGCCATATAACAACCTGTTGATACCAGCTGCATTGCAGTGTTGAATGTGTGCATTTTAAAATGTTTATACTGGACAAATGTATTCAATTGTGTGAGATCTAAAATGATTCTACAACCCCCATCTTTCTTTGGTCTGGGGAAAATATTTGACACAAATTGATGTGGAACCTCTCCTGTTTTCTTGATAACTCATTTTCTACACAAATTCTTAACCTCTTTATCAATTTGAATTTTTTCAAGAACAGAAAACATCAAAGTATGATTAGGCTTATTCTGTCCCAGTGGATCCATACCTTCTACAAAATCAATGGTAGATCCTAAAACAGTATCTAATATAACACGATCAGATGTTATACTGTCCCATTCATTATAAAACATTCGGAGTCTACCACCAATCTGAGGTTCATCCACAAATTCTTCTTTAATAGGATAAAGTTTTTGTACCTCTCCAACCGGACGTAGTAATCTCCTTCTCCCAACAAATGAGTGTACATTCGGCTGTGCTAGTTGGTAATTCTTCCTTACCATACTCCTGCCTCAGCTTGTTCCAGCTCCAAAATCAAATCCCCTTCTCATATGACCAGCCCTTCTCTGGCCAAAATTGAAGGGTTTCATAAGGCCAATAGTTTTTGCCTCTTCATCAATTTCTTTAATTTGTTTAGACAGATTTTCTCCGAACAAATAACCAGGAGCTTGAACATTGCTTGATCTGCACAACCCTGCAAATCTTGGATGTAAAAGAGGCCGAATGGCAATCTTCCTCATACAATTTATCTCAAAAAATGAGTTGCGGAATAATGCCAACATATGCTTCTGAACTTTGGTCATTCCACAACCTTCCACTTGTCTTCCAAAAGCAGTGATGCCAGCCGAAATCAGCTTGAGGATTCTTTGAAATCGTATTTCCTGCGCCCGCATCATTGATGACATTGGCGCCCAAATAGCCGGATTCACCGTAGGTACCTTCAGTGAGGTACAATTAATAGGTGTTTGATACAAATCTGCTGTCTCAACCATAACAGCTTCTTGAAGCGGGTGAGAGACCATATAATTAATATTGGCCGCCAGGTTTTCTTCCATGGCCTCACCGCCTCCTCCAGGTATAGCAAAACTTTGTGCCACATCAGACACACCTGGATCAACATATTTGTATTGTGGTGGGTACTCCTGACCGCAATCACCACTTTCAGGGTCAGTCTCATACAGCCCTGGTACTCCTGAAACTTGTTCAAAGGAGACTTCCTCCAGCCCAATCCCGGGCACTGGAGTTTCAAATTCCCAATTCACAGTCGTTACAGACTTCATAAAGAAATGTGTGGAGGACTGCATCCCTACAAAAACCTTCCGAGTGTTTCCCAATCAGAAACCTTGGATGAACTGTGAGATCCGTACTCTTCTGAAGACCAGACACCGGGCATTCATGTCTGATGACACAGGGGTCTACAAGAAGTTCAGATACGACCTTGGTAAGGCCATCAAAAAGGCCAAAAGGGAGTTCTGCTCCAAGCTGGAGGATGAGACAGATGTTCGGCAGCTGTGGCGGGGACTGAATGCAATCACCTCCCACAAGGCGACACCAGGAGGCAGCTCGGATGTCGGCGATTCATCGCTCCCTGATGAGCTCAATGCATTTTACGCACGCTTTGATAGGGAGAACACCGATGTGCCTTCCCGAGCCCCTATTCGCTGTGATGGTATTTCAGTCTCTGTCACAGAGGCCGACGTCAGGAAATCCTACAGAGGGGTGAACCCTCGAAAAGAGTCTGGACCTGATGGCATACCTGGTCGAGTCCTAAAAACCTGTTTTGTTGACTTTGGAAGGAGTAGGATGGGGACCCACAGTCCTGTTTATATCAACGGGTCGATGGTTGAAAGGGTCAAGAGCTTCTAATTCCTGGGCGTGCACATCTGTGAAGATCTTTCCTGGTCCGAGAACACAGATGCAATTATTAAGAAAACTCATCAGCGCCTCTACTTCCTGAGAAGATTACGGAGAGTTGGTCTGTCAAGGAGGACTCTCTCTAACTTCTACAGGTGCACAGTAGAGAGCTTGCTGACCGGTTGCATCGTGGCTTGGTTCGGCAATTTGAGTGTCCTGGAGAGGAAAAGACTACAAAAAGTAGTAAACATTGCCCAGTCCATCATCGGCTCTGACCTTCCTTCCATCGAGGGGATTTATCGCAGTCGCTGCCTCAAAAAGGCTGGCAGCATCATCAAGGACCCACACCACCCTGGCCACACACTCATCTCCCCGCTACCTTCGGGTAAAAGGTACAGGAGCCTGAAGACTGCAACAACCCGGTTTAGGAATAGCTACTTCCCCACAACCATCAGGCTATTAAACTTGGCTCGGAACTCTGAACATTAATATCCCTCCATCTGTTATTTGCACTTTATTAATTTATTAATTCACGTGTGTATTTACGTATATTATTGTAGTCAATGCCTACTATGTTCTGTTGTGCTATGCAAAGAAAGATTTTCATTGTCCTGTCAGGGACACATGACAATAAACTTTTTTGACTTTGACTTTGACTTTGAAATGGATAGGTGATGTTTTGGTTGGAATCCTTCTTTAGTGTAAATAGGGCATCAATCCGAAACATCCCCTATTTAGTCCCTTCACAGATGCTGCCTGACTCGCTGAGGTCCTCCATCACTTTGCGTTTTGATCTACGTGTGGCGACAGTACCACCGACAGTAATACCCGAGTCTAGCACAAGTATATAGCACTCAAGAGGAGACACTGAGACAAATCAACATATTTGGGCTGCATTGCACAGCCTGAACACCCACATGCCCACCCAGCCTACTACTCTACTCACCAGAAGATTGTGATCAAATTAACGAAGAAAGTCAGTCTAGATGGGGAGCTGCAAAAGTCCAAGTTTCTGCAGAGGCTTATCACCAAGTCATGGACACAGTTCTGACCTTAGCGTTCATGTGATGTGAGTGTTGTGACTGCCTCTACAGATTGTCTTATCTCTGTAACAACGTTTCATGCCCATCCCTAATTGGCTTTAGGAAATGGCTTTGAGAATAGCCGCTGGCATGAACAGCTGTGGGCTTTCATCTGAGGTGCCCCCCCCCCCCCCCCCGGCAATGAGGAGTGTGTTAAGAATTTAGATCCAGTCATGATGAAGGTGTGTTGATTTATTTCCTTCAGAATTATGGGTGTGCTGGAGCAGGACTTCAGGAAATAGTGATTCATACACTTGCTGTCCTTGTCCTTTTTGGTGATAAAGATCACAAGTTTGGGAGGCGCCGCAGTATATTTTGCTGCTGGTAAATGATGATGCCAAACAAGACTAAAACTGGAAGGGGTGAGTGTTTGGAAATGATATTGATTTCACATATGTGATGCTGAATTATCAGATTTCGAGAACATTTACTAGAACATTGAGTTTTACGCTGAAATTAATATATATATATATATTTTAAACTCATTTTCTGACTCAGACTAGCATTTATTGTCCTCAAGTAGTTGGAGTCTGTCCGGTGAAGGACTTCAACAATGCTGTTGGGAGGGGAGCTCCAGGATTTAGATCCAGTGGCCATAAATAAATGCTGATTTATTAACTAGTCATTGATGGGAACCTATTGGAGGCTATGTACCCATGGACTCATCCTTCTTGGTGGTAGATTTTCTTTAGGTTTGAGAGATGTTTGGGTCGCATAGACTAGCTATTCTAATGCATTTTGTAGATGATCCACACTGCAGATGGTAGAGTTATTGCCTTACGGTGCCAGAGACCCAGATTTGATCCTGAGTTTTCTCCAGGTGCTTCGGTTTCCTCCCATACTCCAAATAATATACAGATTTGTCGGTTAATTAGCTTCGGTAAAATTGTACATTGTCCCCAGTAGGATAGTGTTAATGTGTGTGGATCGCAGGTTGGCAGGGACTTGGTGGGCCGAAGGGCCTGTTTCTCCGCTGTATCTCTAAACTAAACTAAATTAAACTTCAATGATGGTGTGCTGGTGGTGAAACCATTTATAGGGGTAATGAGGGAAAACCAAGTAAACAAGGCTAGATCCTATCAATTAGAGAGTGTTCATTCACACTCCTGACTTGATGGAAAGATCAAGCTGAGCAGCTATGTTGCTCAAAAGATAACACATTTGGTCAGTGGTGGCTACTCTTGATGATAGACTTTGAACTCTTCCACTCGAGAGTGCACCTGTGGCATCGCTGCTTTCAATGTTACTTTCAAATATTGCTCTACATGGACACCATCAGCTGAGGATCTGATAATCTGTAAAAGGTTACATCGCCCATGTCTGTCCTGATGTCACAAGACGTCATGGAGTCAAAAGTTAGTGTTAAGACTTATGATCTTTGCTTCAAAGGCTTTTCACTGCCTCCAACCCACTCTGGGTTGTATACCAGTCTGCAGCCATCCCGAGTAGAACACATGTTGTGCTGGAGCCGTCTGGCATCTTGACACAATCTGGAATCTAAATTGTGATTCTGTGAATATGACTCTGTCAGGCTGGAGCTTGACTAGTCTCAATACACCATTCCACGGACGTTTGTGAGGAAGACTTTGCAAGTTTTATTGGAATAGGGGCACCTTCACTGTCTCTGAATTTGGTACTTAGCTCGATCGCACAATTGAACTAATTTTCTGGTTCAATGAAGTGCTGGTGGTACAGTTGAGAGGAAACAAAGGTTGTCCGCATTGGAACCAACACACTAGATGGAAGGAAGGATGCGGTCCCAGAAACAGAATTTAGACAGTTCAGAAAGCAAGACCTCATAAAGATAGTAATCTCAGGATGAGCGCAAATGCCAACTGCTATGGGGAAATAGAGTAAATGAATGGGTAGCTGAGGGGATGGCACAGGAAGGAGTGCTTTTGATTTGTGAGATATAGGCATAGTTTCTGGGCAACTTGGGATGTCAAATAGGTTACCCTTAACAGAACTGGGACCTTAACAGAACTGGGGGCATTTGCTTATAGTTTTTGGGAAAACCATATCGGAATGGCGCGTTGAGAAACAAATCTGGAAGTGGAAGTTTTTCAAATGCACAAAGCTAGATGAAAAGGCAGCTCAATGAAAGGCAAGCAGCAACGAGATCAAAAGTCACCCACAGTAAGTCTAAATATTCACTGCATCCATGACAATGTGGAACAATTAATTGCACGTCATAAATGATTGTAACATAATTGCAATTATAGAAACACAGCCACAGGGGTGATGTACAATAACATAGAGCCTTTGTAACACTATACCTAGAGAATTAAGGCCCTGTCCCACTTCCCCGAGTTACTAACGAACTCTCCCGAGTTTTCCCCTTGATTCGAACTTGGGTAATGTCGGTAGCGAGTCCGTAGGAGTCCGTAGATGTTTCGTAGCGGCTCGTAATGCCAGCCGTAGGAACTCGGGGCATCAGGTAAATCGGGATGTTTTTTCAACATGTTGAAAAATGTCCATGAGTTAAGAAAATAGCCCCGAGTACCTATGCACGGCTATTACCGTAATTCTCCGAGTTCGAATCAAGGGGAAAACTCGGGAGAGTTCGTGAGTAACTCGGGAAAGTGGGCCAGGGCCTTTATGCACTTCAGTCTCTCCATCCAAACACACATATATTGGCATTAAATGGAGTGCTGTGAAGATTAATCAGTCTTGTTCCTAAAATAGTGGGTCAATTACGTGAGAAGGGATTGAGTTGGCTAAGTCTTTTGTCTGGTTTACTGGATTAAGAGATGATCTCATTGAAAAATACATAATTCTTTGTAGAAGTAATTGCTCGGATAGCTTAGAATCACGCTGTAGATTCAGATCTAAATCTAAATCTATTTAGGTTTCTGAAAAACATTTGGAGCGAACCTCTAATCCGAGCCAGAATGATACGGAGCACAGGGACAAATAGGAAATACAAAGTTCGGCAAAAAGATGAGAAATTCTGTTCTATACAAATGCTTTAGACTCTGGATTTGGAAGTAAAATGTAAACATTTGCAAAAGACGCTAAATTCAGAGTTGTGCCATAGGAGCCCATAGATAGATAGTGGGCGGCATGGTGGCACAGCAGTAGAGTTGCTGCCTTACAGCCCTTGCAGCGCCGGAGACCCGGGCTTGATTCCGACTACGGATGCTTGTCTGTACGGAGTTTGTATGTTCACCCCATGACCGCGTGGGTTTTCTGTGAGATCTTCGGTTTCCTCTCAAACTAAAAGACGTACATGTAAGTAGGTTAATTGGCTTAATGTATGTGTAAATTGTTCCCTGTGTATGCTGGATAGTGTTAATGTGCGGGGATCACTGGTCGGCGCAAACTCAGTGGGCCGAAGGGCCTGTTTCGCGCTGTATCTCTAAAAACAAAAAAACATGTAGAATGAGCAGGTAAAGAGCATAAACGGTGAAAAGCATGAGATGGTTTGTTTTGGTTAAAAGAATAAGAGGACTACACAATTCTTGAAAAAATGTGTCTCAATAGAGAAGATGAGCAGCGGGATCTGGGTGTGGAAATACACAAAGCACTGGGAGCATAGACAGGGACAAGTAATGCCAACTTGTTCCAAAAGGTGAAACAAAGCACTGTGAATCATGGACTTGAGCCTAAGTACAGGAGGGATGTTTTCACAGGCAAAGGATTCCAGAGGTAGGGAGATACAGTATCAAAACCAGAAGTGAAGAGCCATTTCTTAATTTAAAGCATATTGAATATTTGTGATTCTCTAACCCGGAGGTTGGTGGAGACACAGTAATTCAGTACGTTCAAAACTGCGGTGGATGGTGTTTCAATGTTCGAATTGTGGGGCATATGGTAGGAAAACAATGTTTGTAGTAGAGAATCAGACATTATTTTACTGAGTTACAGTACAGAAATTATAGACTGAATGGCCAGTTCCTGCTTTTAACAGGAGGTTTACACAAACTGCTGGAGAAACTTAGCGGTGCAGCAGCATCTATGGAGCGAAGGAGATAGGCAACGTTTCAGGCCGAAACCCTTCTTCAGACTGATTGGGGGTGGGGAGAGGCAGGGGGAAGAAAGGAAAAAGGAGGAGAAGGAGCCCGAGGGCTGAGGGAGAGGTAGGAAGGGGAGGAGACAGCAAGGGTTAACAGAATTAAGAGAATTCGATGTTCATGCCAAGAGGATGCAGACTCCCCAAGGAGGTGCTGTTTGTGGTGTTGCTCACTCTGGCCGTGGAGGAGGCCCAGGACAGAGAGGTCAGATACAGAATGGGAGGGGGAGTTGAAGTGCTGAGCCACCGGGAGGTCGGGTTGGTTATTGCGGACCGAGCGGAGGTGTTCGGCGAAACTATCGCCAAGCCTCCACTTGGTCTCACCGATATAGATCAGCTGACATCTAGAGCAGCGGATGCAATAGATGAGGTTGGAGGAGGTGCAGGTGAACCTCTGTCGGACCTGGAACGACTGCTTGGGTCCTTAAATGGAGTGGAGGGGGGAGGTGAAGCGACAAGTGTAGCATCTCTTGCGGTTGCAAGGGAAAGTGCCCGGGCTAGGGGTGGAGCGGGAGGGAAGGGATGAATTGGCAAGGGAGTTGCGGAGGGAGCGGTCTTTGCGGAAGGCAGACGGGGGGGGGGGGGGGGAGATGAGAAGATGTGGCGAGTGGTGGTGTCACGTAGGAGGTGGCGAAACTGGCAGAGGACTATCTGTTGTATGAGCCGGCTGGTGGGGTGAAAGGTGAGGACCAGGGGGACTCTGCCCTTGTTGCGAGTGGGGGGATGGGGAGAGAGGGCAGTGTTAGGGGAAATGGAGGAGACCCTGGTGCGAGCCTCATCTATAGTGGGGGAGTTGAATCCCCGTTCCCTGAGGAATGAGGACATTTGTGATGCCCTGGTGTGGAACACCTCATCCTGGGAGCAGATGCGGCGTAGTTGGAGGAATTGGGAATAGGGGATGGAGTCCTTACAGGAAGCAGGGTGGGAGGAAGAGTAGCCCAGATAGCTGTGGGAGTCAGTGGGTTTATAGTGGATGTCGGTCAGAAGTCTATCACCTGCGATGGAGATGGTGAGGTCAAGGAATGGTAGGGAAGTGTTGGAAATGGTCCAGGTGTATATGAGTGCCGGATGGAAGTTGGTGGTGAAACACATGAAGTCAATCAGTTGTGTGTGGGTGCAGGAGGTGACACCAAAGCAGTCGTCGATGTAGCGGAGGTAGAGGTCGGGGATAGGGCCCTGGTACGCCTTGAACAAGGATTGTTCGACATACCCGACAAAGAGGCAGGCGTAGCTGGGGCCCAAGCGTGTGCCCATAGCTACCCCTTGTATTTGGAGGAAATGGGAGGAGTCAAACGAGAAGTTATTGAGGGTAAGGACCATCTCCGCTAAGCGGAGGAGAGTATCAGTGGACCTGCTTTTACCTCTTGTATTCTACTGAGCAGCATCTCAGAGTTTGGTGAAGCTGGAGTCACATCAAGACCACACAAGCACTTATGGAGTTTAATGCTGATAAATGTGAGGTGCTACACCTTGGCAGGACAAATCAAAATAGGACGTACATGGTAAACGGTAGGGAATTGAAGAATACCGTTGAACAGAGGGATCTGGGAATAACCGTGCATAGTTCCTTGAAGGTAGAATCTCATATAGATAGGGTGGTAAAGAAAGCTTTTGGTATGCTAGCCTTTATAAATCAGAGCATTGAGTATAGAAGCTGGGATGTAATGTTAAAATTGTACAAGGCGTTGGTGAGACCAAATCTGGAGTATGGTGTACAATTTTGGTCGCCCAATTATAGGAAGGATGTCAACAAAATAGAGAGGGTACAGAGGCGATTTACTAGAATGTTGCCTGGGTTTCAACAGCTAAGTTACAGAGATAGGTTGAATAAGTTAGGTCTTTATTCTCTGGAGCGCAGAAGGTTAAGGGGGGACTTGATAGAGGTCTTTAAAATGATGAGAGGGATAGACAGAGTTAATGTGGACAAGCTTTTCCCTTTGAGAATAGGGAAGATTCAAACAAGAGGACATGACTTTAGAATTAAGGGACAGAGGTTTAGGGGTAACATGAGGGGGAACTTCTTTACTCAGAGAGTGGTAGCGGTGTGGAATGAGCTTCCAGTGGAAGTGGTGGCGGCAGGTTCGTTGGTATCATTTAAAAATAAATTGGATAGGCATATGGATGAGAAGGGTATGGAGGGTTATGGTATGAGTGCAGGCAGGTGGGACTAAGGGAAAAAAGTTGTTCGGCACGGACTTGAAGGGCCGAGATGGCCTGTTTCCGTGCTGTAATTGTTATATGGTTATAAGGTGTGGGTACACAAAAAGACTGCAGACGTTGGATTCTTGAGCAAAAGGCAAACTCAGTGGGTCAGGCAGCATCTGTGGAGGGAAGTGGACTGAGGACATTTCAGGTTTGAGACCCTTCATCAGACTGGCAGAAGTTCAATAGTAAGCCAGATGGGTTTTCATAACAATCCAATAGTTTGGTGATCATCATTACTCAGGACTACTTGTTTTAATAGCTGCTACTTTTCCCCATCACCCCACTGATAATACTGGTCATGTAATAAAGTTAGATTTATTATAAGAAAACTTATAATAACATTACCGGAAACATTCAGCCGGTCAAGTAACACGTTTGGAGAATGAGTCAGAGGTAATGCTTTAAGTTTAGCTTTTAGCTTTAGTATTGGCATATTTACCGAGGCATGTGATAAGGTTTGTTTTGCTTGTTATCCAAAGATCAGATCTACTATACATAGATACAATCAGTTCAAACTCAAGTACACAGAGAGAGCAAAGGGGAAGATACAAACTGCGGAACATAGTTCTTAGCATAGGTCATAGAGCTCTGGTATCTTTGGTTCTGAGCATTGCAGCGAATCAGTTCCTTACACAAAGGCCGATGTCTGAAATCCATCAGAGCTGTATCAAACAGTACCCTAGCCTGTTCGGATGCCTGATAATGGATGGGAAGAAGCTGTTGCTGAGTCTGGTGGTGTATGCTTTCAAGTTTCTGTACCTTCTGTCATTCGAGAGCAGGGAGAAGAAGGAATATCCGGGTTGGGACGAGTCTTTGATTATGCTGGCTGCTTTTCCGCGGCAGCGTAAAGTGTAGAAGTCAATGGTGGGAAGGCTGGTCCGTCTGATAGATTAGATTACATCTACATCTCTCTGTAATTTCTTGCGGTCTTGCAACCGAGGGAGATGCAACCCAACAGCATGCTATTTTTGGTACATCTGTATACGTTTGTAAGAGTCACTGGAGATATGCCAAATTTCCTCAGCTACTAGGTGGCGTTCGTTTGCCTTCTTGGCTGTTACATCAATGTGATTAGTCCACTACAGATCATTGGTAATATTAACGCCAGGGAACTTGAAGCTCTCAATCATTTCCACATCCACACCATTGATGCTGATTCAAGACAGTGACTTTTCATCAAAGGTTTGTGCTGAATTATAAATGTAATGTGTACTCAGTGTTTTGTGTTAACACAGAGTTTCTAATGTTGCAGGTATGTTACCAAGTGAAAGAAAGGAGCATTTGCAAGATGGAGCACCTTCTGCGTGGGCATTTACTGCTTCTGATCCAGAGAGCGCCACTGCTTCTGAAGATTATGAAGAAAACCAAGGTAGGATTAAATAATTAGCTTGAAAATATAAGCAGTAAGTGTGGGAAGCATTCAGCAGTCAGGTAGCAACCGTGGAAACTGGACATGTCAACCTGAAATTTCTTAAAGGATACTCATAACATTCTTAAAGGATTGGACAGACTAGATGCAGGAAAATTGTTCCCGATGTTGGGGAGTCCAGTACCAGGGATCACAGTTTAAGAATACGAGGTAGGCCATTTAGGACTGAGATGAGAAAAAACCTTTTTACCCAGAGAGTTGTGAATCTGTGGAATTCTCTGCCACAGAGGCAGTGGAGGCCAATTCACTGGATATTTTCAAGAGAGAGTTAGATTTAGGTCTTAGGGCTAAAAGAATCAAGGGATATGGTGGGGGGAAATAGGAATGGGGTACGGATTTTGGATGATGAGCCACGATCATATTGAATGGTGGTGCTGGCTCAAAGAGGTGAATGGCCTACTCTTGCACCTATTTTTCTAGCTTTCTATGTTCTATGAAACTTTAGCTACGTTTCCCTATCTGTAGATTGAGATTTTGGCATTTTTGTTTACATTTCAGCTTTCCAACGTCAGCACAAACATATGTGAGCTCACTTCCCCCTTTCACTCTATTTTGCAAACTTTAATGTTACCAATTCTTTTGTCAGATTCTTACTGTGAATTCTGCATAAAAAAGGCAGTGTAAGCAAATTTATGCCAAAGATCTACAACAATTCTCTTTTCCAAAATCTTGCAAGCCTCCAGATAATAAATGTAAATTGTGCAGTGGTTAATCTCACACATGTACACATGTGCATTCAGATATGTGCACATGGATGGTTAGTTATGCATTAGTCATGTGTACACATTTCACCTCTTGGCAGACGTGTGATATAAGACACAGTCACTCAAAGGTTAAAATGTGATGTAGAAGCTTGAATGATTTACATATAAAACTGCCTGGGGTGTCAGAGAACAGGAGCAATAAGGTTAACTGACCTTTCCAATTTCCTCTATTCTAACAAAAGCTCTGTGCAACCAGGAAGAATTGTGAAATTACATCACTATTACATATTTGGGAGTCTGAAGAAAGCCCCCAAGTGAAGCTTTGTCTGTCCATTCCGTCTTCAGATGCTGCCTGACCCACTGAGTTTAACAGCACTTTGTATTTTGCTCAAGATTGCTCGTCTATAGTTCCCCAAGTCTCCATATTTGGCAGTTGTTGTTTTTGGAATGTAATTGAAAATATTGAAGCGTATGACATGTTGTTTTGCAATTTGAGAGTTTTGAAGTTCATGTGTGACATTGGATTCCATTACATCAGAGTAGTTCAGTAACATCCTAAACAAGGCTTAAAGGGCCTGGCCCACTTTCACCACCTAATTCACGCCCTTTTTTACTCGTGGACATTTTTCATCAGGATAGAAAATTGCCCTGACATGCTTGCCACGAGTACCTACGACTAACATTACAAGCTACCTACGACCTCCTACGACCTCGTGATGACAATGCTGCGAGTATGAGTCAAGGGCAGAGGTCGTGAATTAGGTTGTGAAAGTGGGACAGGATCTTAAGGGTTAACTCGTGGCACATGACGACACTTGATTTGGCCCACTGAAAGGAGGCACCCCTGAGGGTATTTACAGAGGTTTCACTGCATGCATGTCTCAAAGCACCGTGTGTAGTAGAATAGGCTCTTCCTCACCAATCATTTGGTGTTGTGGTGCATGGAGATTTCGCGGGAAGTGCTTGATGACTAGGCTGAGGTTTGGGGTATGATGGTGGTGTAAAGAGGTTTGGTGTGGATGTAGCAGGTTTGGTCAGCCCTTATAGATGGTTACAGTGACTGGAGGAGGGATGTCAAATTAATAGGGAAGGGCATGTAAGGACAGCTGATCCTCAGAGACAGGAAGAGCAGATGAATGGGAAAGGTTGGAAGGAGAAGAAGGGAAGTTGACGGTTGTAGAAGGGAGAATGGTGAGTATGTGTTTACTGGGGGTTCACGCAGGTGTTTACGGGGTTTCTCGCAGGTGTTTAATGCTGGGATATTTTGAGGACAACCGGAGGGTAGAGGGTGTTGTTGGGATAATGATGGCAAGTTACAGAAGTTACTGAACTGTACCTCAGCTCCTCTGGCAGTAGTCCAGGTGGTCTCAAGTCATACAAGTGATTCTAGTCCAAGTGACTCTATGTCATACAACAAAGAACCAGGTCCTTTGGCCCAACTTGCCCATGCAGACCAAGGTGCACGTTTTATGCTAGTCCCACCTGCCTATGCTTGGCTCATCTATCCATCTATTTCCTACCTATGTAGCTATCTATATCCATTCTATATTCTATCTATCTATATATCTTCTATCTTCTATATATCCATCCAGGCACATGCTGTCAAGGTAGGCAAGGTAGGCACTGCCTACCCTGACCAAAATTATGAAATGGTAATTATTAAATATAAATTATAAGGGCATGGAAGAATTATGCCTATCTAAGAGATCGATCTGTTAGGTAGGCATCATTCTCCGTGCCTTTCATCCGCAGCGCTTGTAACACGCAAAGGTCTGTGCAGCCAACGTGCCGTCAGCACTGCTTGAAGCTGTCAATGACAAGCGGGGCGGAAGGCAGCTGAAATTCTGCTTTTGCAGTACTGCGCATGTGCAGCAGTTACTGCGCATGTGCAGCAGCCTACTGCGCATGTGCAGCAGCCTACTGCGCATGTGCAGCAGCCTACTGCGCATGCGCAGCGCAAGTTGTTTGGAGAGATCAATCTGTGCATGCGCGATTTAAGTTTTTTTTTAAAGCCGACTGACTGCCTACCTTGAGTAATTACTCATGGCATGTGCCTGCTTCTATCTATCTTCTTCTATCTATATTCTATTCTATATCTATATTGTTACTAAAACTCTCATCTTGACCACTTCCGGTCTGCTTTGTTTTTAAATTTGCGCAAACGTGTTACCCCACATCGCTAGGATTTTTTCACCATCTTACTCACCGTTCTCCTCTGCTCCAAGCGAACCAAGTTTTGTTCCGATCGGTGGAATATTAGAAAGGTTATGAAGGTTTAAATAATCGTGAGATCAGCAGATTGGTCTTCTCGCCTGTCAGTCACCATGAAGGTAAAGCTCCTTCCAGGGGCGAGGAGAATAAAGCCCTGGAGGTCGCGTGTGAGTCAGTCAGCCCGGAAGTCGTGAGTGAGAGTTACATCCAGAACTGTGAGTCCACAAGCCATGAGTGACTGAACTGTGAGGTGGGGAGTCGCGCCGAGTCCGGACGTTGCGCCAAGTCCGGAAGTCGCGCCGAGTCCGGAAGTCGCGCCGAGTTCGGAAGTCGCGCCGAATCCTGCAGTCACGCCGAGTCCTGAAGTCGCGCCGAGTCCGGAAGTCGCGCCGAGTCCGGAAGTCGCACCGAGTCCGGAAGTCGAAACGAGTCCGGAAGTCGAGCTGTGTCCGGAAGTCGAGCCTGAGTCCAGAGGTCCACAAGCCATAACTGTCTGAACTGTGAGTCCACAAGCCGTGAGTGACTGAACTGTGAGTCCACAAGCCGTTAGTGGCTGAACTGTGAGTCCACAAGCCGTGAGTGACTGAACTGTGAGTCCACAAGCCGTGGCTGAGTGGACTGTGAGTCCACAAGCGGGGGCTGAGTGAACTGTGAGTCCACAAGCCGTGGCTGAGTGAACTGTGAGTCCACAAGCCGTAGCTGAGTGAAGTGTGAGTCCACACGCCGTGACTGAGTGAACTGTGAGTCCACAAGCCATGGCTGAGTGGACTATGAGTCCACAAGCGGGAACGAAGTGAACTGTGAGTCGACATGCCATGGCTGAGTGAACTGTGAGTCCACAAGCTGTGGCTGAGTGAATTGTGAGTCCACAAGCCGTGGCTGAGTGAACTGTGAGTCCACATGCCGTGACTGAAGGAACTGTGAGTCCACAAGCCGTGGCTGAGTGAACTGTGAGTCCACAAGCTGCGAGTGAGTGGACTGTGAGTCCAGAAGGCTCACCACCCCCGCCCACACACCCCCATCCCTCTCTCCTCGTGCACACACCCCCCCCCCCCCCACCTCAGCGGCAGGCCATGGCAGCATTAGGCCATGGCAGCACTCCTCTCCAACCGGCCCCTTCCTGAAGCCGTCCCCCTCCCCCAGCTACAGAAAGCTCCCGCCGTCCCCGCCTGAAACCTCCCCATCCCCAGCTGCAGGACTAGCCCAAGAATTGGGCCCATAATGTCCAAACTAGCCCTCTGGAAACCAGTCCATTCGGCCCACAACACCCATACTAGCCCTCCAGAAAGCCCCCCCCCCACTGGCCACCTCCTAAAGTTGTCCCCTCCCCCGGCTGCAGGATGCTCCCCCCTCCCCCACAGGCCCCCATCAGCCCCGCCTGAGGCTGTGTCCTTCCCCAGGCTGCAGGGCGCTCCCCCCACCGGCCCCCGACAGCTCCCACCTGAAGCCGGCTGCAAAACCCAACAAGAGACACAACAAGAAAGAATGGACTGAATTAATCTCCTCTTTAACGTTTAAATTGTGGTTATATTTTAAGAGTTATTCACATTTTAAGCTTTAATAAATCCCTTTTCCACTTGCCGTGACTGTCAGCTGCGCCTACGCAGTAATACAATGGGAACCCAATGGGAGGGAATGGCTGCGCCGCCGGAGAGCTGTGGGGGGTGGAGGGGGGGGGGTTTAAGGGAGGATGGAGTGAGTGCATTGGTAGTGTAGAGCAAGTGGCGGAGTGGGGGGTGAGGGGAGGAGGGGGATCAGGGGCGTCACAATGGGAACCTGCAGCCGCGCCTGCGCCTGCGCAGTTGGGGGCTATGCGTGAGTGGTGGAATATTGGAATTGATGGAGAGGTGGAATATTGCATTGGGGGACCAGCCTCCCATGTGAGAATGGGACCCAACGGCTCCCACTTAGTCTAGTACTTAACTAAACTTGTCCTCTTCCGGTTTGCGTTGTTTTTACATTTGTGCCAAAACGGTACCCAATAGCACTACGATATTTCGCCGCCTTACTCGCCATTCTCCTGTGCTCCAAATGCATCAAGTTTTTTTCCGATCAGTGGAATATTACACAAGTTATGAAGGTTTAAATCAGCAGATTGGTCTTCTCTCCTGTCGGTCACCAGGACGGCAAAGCCCCTTCTGGCACCCGCTGTTAATCACCGGGATCAGCCAGAGTGGATGAAGTCAGTGATGGTGCTAGAGATAGTGGCCTGGTGCTCGTCTGTGGGGTCATGGTCCAGGGGTAAGTAGGAGGAGGTGTCTGAGAGTTGGCACGTGGTCTCAGCTTTGTAGAGATCGACGCACCAGACTACCACGGCACCTCAGTCAGCGGGTTTGATAACCCAGTCTGGGTTGTTGCGGAGTGAGTCGATGGCAGTACATTCGGGGGGGGGGGAGAGATTTCTAGTGAGACAGGGGACTGGAGAGGTTGAGGCGGTTGATGTCCCGCCGATAGTTTGGGATAAAAAGGTCTAAAGCCGGAAGGCCATGAGGGGGGGGTCCATGATGAAGTCCAGTATCTGCAGTGCCAAGCCGGGTAAAATGACTCGCCGTTTAGGTTGCCCGGTGGCACTTTGGGTAGTCATTGGCACCCAGGCAACTGCTAATTTAGAACCCTGCATTTTGGTTTCACCATGTAGAAATTACAGCAGTGTTTATACATAGTCCCTCCATTTCTGGGCACCATGGTGTTTGGGACACAGCAATGTCATGTAAATGAAAGTAGTCATGTTTAGTATTTTGTTGCATATTGTTTGCATGCAATGACTGCTTGAAGTCTGCGATTCATGGACATCACCAGTTACTGGGTGTCTTCTCTGGTGATGCTCTGCCAGGCCTGTGTTGCAGTCATCTTTAGCTTATGCTTTCTTTTGGGGGCTAGTCCCCTTCAGTTTTCACTTCAGCATATAAAAGGCATGCTCAATTGGGTTCAGATTGGGTGATTAACTTGGCCACTCACGAATTGACCATTTTCTAGCTTTGAAAAACGCTTTTGCTGCTTTAGGTGTATGTTTGGGATCATTGTCTTACTGTTGAATGAATCGCCAGCCAATGAGTTTAGAGGCATTTATTTGAACTTGAGCAGATAAGATGTGTCTATACACTTCAGAATTCATTATGCTACTGCCATCAGCAGTTGTATCAATGAAGATAAGTGAGCCAGTACCTTCAGCAGCCATACATGCCCAGGCCATAACACCCCCACCACCGTGTTTCACATGAGGTGGTATGCTTTGGATCTTGGGCAGTACCTTCTCTCCTCTATACTTTGCTCTTGCCATCACTATGATATAAGTTAATTTTAGTCTCATCTGTCCACAAGACCTTTTTCCAGAACTGTGGTTGCTCTTTTAAGTAATTCTTGGCAAACTGTAACCCGGCCATGGATACAGTAGATGAGGTTGGACGAGGTGCAAGTGAACCTCTGCCTAACTTCAAAGGACTGTTGGAGTCGAGGGAGAAGGTCTAGGGACAGGTGTTGCATCTTCTGCGGTTGCAGGGGAAGGTACCTGGGGAGGGGGTGGTTTGGATGGGAAGGAATGAGTTTACCAGGGAGTTGCAGAAGGAAAGATCTCTGCAGAAGGATGAAAGGGGTGGAGATAGGGAAATGTGGCTAGTGATGGGATCCCGTTGGAGATGGTGGAAATTGTGGAGGGTTGTGTGTTGTATGGGGTGGAAGGTAAGGACGAGGGTGGACTTTGTCTGTTGCGATTATGGGAAGGGGAACAATGGCAGAGCTGCGGGTACCGAGGAGACACGAGTGAGGGCCTCAAATATGATGGGAGAGGAGAACCCCCGATCCCTAAAGAATGGGGACATCTCGGATATCATAGATGGAACGCCTCATCATGGGCGCAGATGCGGTGTAGACGGAGGAATTAGGACTAGGGGGATTTGCAGGAAGCAGGGTGGGAAGAAGTGTAGTCAAGATACTTGTCGAGAGTCAGTGGGCTTGTAATAACCATATAACCATATAACAATTAGAGCATGGAAACAGGCATTCTCAGCCCTTCCAGTCCGTGCCGAACATTCATTTTCCGCTAGTCCCATCTACCTGCACTCAGACCATACCCCTCCATTCCCTTCCCGTCCATATACCTATCCACTTTACTTTTAAATGTTAAAATCGATCCTGCCTCCACCACTTCTGCAGGAAGATCATTCCACACAGCCACCACTCTCTGAGTAAAGAAGTTCCCCCTCATGTTACCCCTAAACTTCTGTCCCTTAATTCTCATGTCATGCCCTCTTGTTTGAATTTTCCCTACCCTCAATGGGAAAAGCTTATCCACGTCAACTCTGTCTATCCCATTCATCATTTTAAAGACCTCAAACAAGTCCCCCCTTAACCTTCTGCGCTCCAAAGAATAAAGACCTAACTTGTTCAACCTTTCTCTGTAACTTAGTTGCTGGAACCCAGGCAACATTCTAGTAAATCTCCTCTGTACTCTCTCTATAGACGTCAGTCAATACTCAATTTCCTATGATGAAGACTGTGAGATCAAGAAAGGGGAGGGAGGTGTCGGAGATGGTCCAAGTGAATTTGAGTGCAGGATGGAAATTGGTGGTGACGTTGATGAGGTCCATGAGTCCTGCATAGGTGCAGGAGGTAGCACCGATGCAGTCATCAATGTAACGGAGATAGAGTTTGAGGATAGGGCCAGTGTACGCCTGAAACAGGGATTGTTCAACGTACCCCACAAAGAGGCAGGCGAGGCTGGGGCCCATGTGGGTAACCATAGCTATGCCTTGGATTTGGAGAAAGTGGGTGGAGTCAAAGGAGAAGTTAGTAAGGGTCTGTGGATTTTGGTGAGAATGTAAAATCAGACTGTGCGGGGCTGGGAAACAGTAAGGTTGGAGGCTGTGGAAGGCAGACAGCCAGAAGTGATGACATCAGAAATAGTGTGTGAATTTAAAGCCTGGTGCTCGTCTGTGGGATCATGGTCCAAGGATAAGCAGGAGGTGGTGTCAGAGTTGTCGCCTGGCCTCAGCACGGTAGAGGTCTGCACGCTAGACTACCACGGCACCTCTCTTGTCGGCGGGTTTTATTATAATGTTGGGGTTGCTGCAGAGTGAGCGGAGGACTATACATTCAGAGGGTGTGTGTGTGTGAACGGAAAGAGCTCCAATTGACGTCCAGTGTTGAGTGATACACCTCAGGGCACAGTACTTGGCCCACATCTGTTTTTGCTTTACATAAATGACATCCATGAAAAAGTCGCAAGCACAACCAGACTATTCATATAACCATATAACAATTACAGCACGGAAACAGGCCATCTCGGCCCTTCAAGTCCGTGCCGAACAACTTTTTTCCCTTAGTCCCACCTGCCTGCACTCATACCATAACCCTCCATACCCTTCTCATCCATATGCCTATCCAATTTATTTTTAAATGATACCAACGAACCTGCCGCCACCACTTCCACTGGAAGCTCATTCCACACCGCTACCACTCTCTGAGTAAAGAAGCTCCCCCTCATGTTACCCCTAAACCTTTGTCCCTTAATTCTAAAGTCATGTCCTCTTGTTTGAATTTTCCCTATTCTCAAAGGGAAAAGCTTGTCCACATCAACTCTGTCTATCCCTCTCATCATTTTAAAGACCTCTATCAAGTCCCCCCTTAACCTTCTGCGCTCCAGAGAATAAAGACCTAACTTATTCAACCTATCTCTGTAACTTAGCTGTTGAAACCCAGGCAACATTCTAGTAAATCTCCTCTGTACCCTCTCTATTTTGTTGACATCCTTCCTATAATTGGGCGACCAAAATTGTACACCATACTCCAGATTTGGTCTCACTAATGCCTTGTACAATTTTAACATTACATCCCAGCTTCTATACTCAATGCTCTGATTTATAAAGGCTAGCATACCAAAAGCTTTCTTTACCACCCTATCTATATGAGATTCCACCTTCAAGGAACTCTGCACGGTCATTCCCAGATCCCTCTGTTCAACTGTATTCTTCAATTCCCTACCGTTTACCATGTACGTCCTATTTTCATTTGTCCTGCCAAGGTGTAGCACCTCACATTTATCAGCATTAAACTCCATCTGCCATCTTTCAGCCCATTTTTCCAACTGGCCTAAATCACTCTGTAGACTTTGGAAATCCTCTTCATTATCCACAACACCCCCTATCTTGGTATCATCTGCATACTTACTAATCCAATTTACCACCCCTGATGATTTACCACCCCTATTCGCTGATGATTGTTTGCTGTACCGTCCAATTAAGTCAGCTGATGATGAAGATGCTCTCCAAAAGGATTTCGATACAATGATTGAGTGGTCACAACAATGGGGCATGCAGTTCAACCCGTCCAAATGTGAAACCATGCGTGTCACCAGAAAGAGGAATCCAGGCGAAACATTTTACAATATACTTGGTGTCACCCTTGAAGAATCCAAACAAACCAAGTATCTTGGCATCAAATTGCAGAATGATCTGCGTTGGAATGGTCAGACTCATCATGCAACGGTGAAAGCAACAGGCGTCCTAAATTTTCTGATGGGCAACTTCCATCATTGTTCAACTTCTGTCAAGGAGAAGCTATACTTCACCCTCGTTAGACCTCATTTGGACTACGCAGTTGCAGCATGGGGCCCATACACAATTAAAAATATTTCTTCCATCGAACGTGTCCAAAGACTGGCCGCTCGATTTGTTACTAACACCTATGAGAGAGAAGCGAGTATTACCAAACTTCTGAATTCTCTGGGGTGGAACCCTCTCCAAGACAGACATGAAGCTGTTTCAACCTGTTTTTACAAAATGTTAAATGGCCAGCACGACATAGATTACAAGACCTACACCAAACCCAAACCAATTAGGAGCGGACGAGGGCATTCAATCCAATTTGTGATTCCAGCTACCAGGACAGATGTGTACAGCAATTCATTCTTCCCCCGCACAATTAAAGCATGGAATAATCTCCACCCTACTATAGTTACCCAACCAGATACAACTAAATTTAAGGTAGCTCTTTCTTCCCAAAAACCCTTTCTGGCTTAAGTCCTCCCTCCACCACCTCCAGTTTAAATTCCATTTGGAATACTTTGGAGGACCAAAAATCCAAGAAACCAAGAGGGGGTGAGGGTACAAAGGACATTTATTATCACATACACCAATTGGTGTAGTGAAATTTGATTTGCCATGCAGCACGCAGATAAAGATAAGACACAACATTAAAATTTAACAATAAACATAAAAACATCCCCCCACAATGGTTCCCACTGTGAGGGAAGGCACAAAGTCCAGTCCCCATCCCCATGTCCATCCATAGTCTGGCCTATTGAGGCTGGTGTTCCAGGCCGTTCTTGCCGGGTGATGGTACTCCGGCGTCGGGAGAATCCTCTCAGTGGCTTGGGGTGCCAGGAACGGCTGCCCCCTTACCGGAGACCGCAGCTTCCAAGCCGACAGGCCGCGCTGGACGGAGCTCCACCAGTGGCGATCTCGGCGAGAGATCCCAGGCTCCGCGATGTTTAAGGTCAGCGCCGCTTAGAGCAGGTAAGGGGAGTGGAAAAGCCGCCTGGCCTCAGCCCGGCTCTCTAAACCTTTTCCATCCATGCTTTAAGTCCTTTAACCATTGCAGAAGAGGGCTTGAGCTCTTTAATTAGAACCCAAATAGATGCACATAAAATTTAGTGTCATGCCAGTACGCGAAGAACACAAAGGAAAGAGCAGGTGACCCACTCCTCACAACACACTATTCAGTGTAATCATGGATGAACTCCTCTTTTGTGCCAGTTACCAAAGTCTTCAATTCCCTGCTTTCAAAAATACCTCTTTAAATACCCTCAATGATCTGCGCTCCACAATCCTATCTGGTTGAGAATTTCAAAGATTCACTGTGCCCCGTGAAAATAAATGTTCTCTTTAAGTGATTGTTTTAAGTGACTGTACCCTTATCTAGCAACCGTGTCCTCCCATTTGAGCCTTCCCTGCAAAGGGTAACACGTCACTGTTCAAAAATTAAATATATTAAAAGAAATGTATGCAGTAACTATGCGCTTCCTTATTTTATTTCCTGTTAAATTGTTGTTCCTATTTTTAACGCATATCTACAGTTAAATTAAGAATTGATCAAACTACATAGTGAGCCAGTTGAATTGTTTCAATTGTTGGGAACATTTTGTGTGTACACAGTGGTTTATTTTTCAAAAAAGGGTGATTAAATTTGTGTTTATAGGAAAATAGCTGTAAATTAAACAGAAGATGAAACATTCTAATCAAGTCAGACTGACTCTGTACCTGTAGTTGATAGCTTGATTGGTTAATCCACTCACAAGTGAATGCAATGGGGACAGTAGTAAGTGATGCAGCTCTGCCAGTTGCTCTGGCATTCAGTAATATTATAGTCATCTTACAATACAATGCAATACAATACCGTTTATTGTCATTTGAACCTCATTGAGGTTCAAACGAAATGTAGTTTCTGCAGTCATACAAACAAGAAAAGAACCAAGACACAACATAATTTACACAAACATCCATCACAGTGAATCTCCTCCTCACGGTGATGGAAGGCAAAGTCTTATCTATCGCCTGCACTCCTCATTTCATTTCGGAGTCACGTGAGTGACTTCGTGAAGAGCCCGCCGGCGCGCATGCTCGACATATCGTCGTAACGCGTTGCTGCGACGGCTGGCGGTGGAGCGCGCTCCTCGCCAGCCCTTCATAAGGGGCCACGGAGGTGAGTATTCCACCTTTAGTTGGTGGTCCTTGTTGTCTGATTATGTCTTGCAGCAAGGACATGGATGGGAGTTCGAAGGGCCGGAGGACGTCAGGACGAGTTCGCCGGTCAACAGTTCCGGGGCCTTTACCATCGGCAGTACCTGCAGCGCAGGCCGGGACTCAGGCGGAGATGTGGGTAAGCCCTGTGTTCACAGGTCCAGATCCGCCAGCACACCACAGCTCGGAGGAGTTCGACGAGGAGTGTGGTGTGCCGCCAGAGCAGGGGGACCCTGCCATGGCAGTCAGGTTGTCAGCGGGCTCGCTGGCGACCTCGAGCAGGGCGCGTGCCGTTGCACGGCCTGTTCCACTCAGCCCTCCGAGAAGGGGGAGGGGAGGAGCCCAGAAGCCTAACCCTGTTAGGGCTAAGGCATTGCCTGTCGCGGAGGAGCGGTCAGGTTCCAGGGCGAGACCCGGGGCGGCTGTGAGGTCCAGCCGGCACACCCCGACTCTCGACGCCGGGACGGGTCGGTTGAGTCGGGTCTCGTCGCGGTCGCCGAGCCCCCCATGGATGGGTGGGCGGCACCATGCGTCGGCAACGTCCACGATGTGGGCAGCCGGCAAGACTGCGCGGGCCCCAGGCAGCCATGCTTCGGCTGGTGCCGACACCTCGCCGCATGTGCCCTTAGTGGCAGCGGCTTCAGCTCTCGCTAAACGGAGGCGATTGAACACGCCCGCGCAGGAATCGCGCAGTTTCGCCTCGGCGGCTGTTAGCGACAACTACCGGCACCGGCAGGGCCTCGACGAGGTGCGGGCCGATGACAGGAGCCCGGTTTTCTTTTCAGACCCGGAGGACTCCGACCACCTGAGTGTTCAGGGTGAAGGGCGTATTGACCGTATGGAGCGGCTGCTGGAGCTCCTGCTTCAACGTCAACAACAGCAGGGCAGCAACAGGCACAGGGCGTCTTCACCAACATCTACTATCAGCCTGGAGCAGCACGAGGAGGAGGTTCTGGTGGATCCCGTACCACCTCCGGTGGAGGTGCCAGCGGAGGAACTTTTGGATGTGGCGACCAAATTCGCGGCCCCACATACGGCTGGTCTTCCTCTCAATTCAAAGCTGGCAGCCACAGTGGACTTTCTTAATAATCAGGTGCTGCAGGAAGAAGTCCTCATCCAGGCTATGAGCCGTCACAAGGCTCCATCAAACTGCAACTCCCTCAACGTGCCTGTGGTCAATACGCCAATATGGGGCAACATCAGTGCGGCTATCCGTCAACAAGAGCTACAATTGCAGCGGATCCTGAAACTCCTCACGGCCGGTATTACCGCCTTTGCGCGGTCGGTGGACGAGGACGAGCTGAATTTGGACCAGGAAGATGCTCTGGCCTTATTGTGTGCGACCCAGCACGAAATCAACGGGTTTCGCAAAAACAGCATCCGCCCAGCACTCAACCCGAAGTTTGCAGGATTGTGCAAACCACCGCCGCCGCCGCCGCCCCGTCAGCTCTTTGGTGAGGACCTCTCGAAGAGAGTCAAAGAGCTTGACGAACAAGCCAAAACGGTGGGGATCATGCGCTCTAAGAGTGCCCCCACACCGTCCGGCTCAAAAGCTCCATACATTCGCTCACGAGGGTCGGCCAGTGCCTCGACGAGGACTCACCCTCTAGCTCCACAACGACAACAACACCAGAACCAGCACCAAGGGTCTTTTTTAGGACAGGGTCGGCAGAGACCTTTTTGGAAATCGAAGACGCCGCGCCCTCAAGCCAACCCAGCACCTCCACGGCCACCCACACGTGTCAAGGACCGCCGGTAACCACGGAGGTGAGGGGGTCTGGTTCTCTCTTTTCTCTCTGTTTAACTTCCCATGTTGGTGGTCGTTTACGGTTGTTTTTGGATGCATGGGGTAATTTTACTGGTGATGAGTATGTGTTGCGGAATATTCAGGGGCATAAAATTGAGTTTATTAATGGCGACATTCCTCCATCCCAGCACATGCCTGGTCGTACGTTCAAATTGTCTGCTGCAGAACAGGCAGCAGGTTACAAGGAAATTTTAAGTTTGGAACAGAAGGGTGTGATTGAGAAAACAGTGCATGAGCCAATTGAATTTGTTTCGAACATATTTACTAGACCTAAGAAGGATGGAGGCTGTCGTGTCATTATTGATCTAACCCGTTTGAATACGTTTGTAACATATACTCATTTTAAAATGGATACGTTTGAAACAGCCAAATCATTGATTTCTCATGGCTGCTTTATGGCATGCATTGATTTGAGGGATGCATATTATTCAGTATCCATCCAGAAAGATGATAGAAGGTTTTTGAAATTTATCTGGATGGGGCAACTTTGGCAGTATAAGGCTTTGCCTAATGGGCTTACTACAGCCCCTAGATTGTTCACTAAATTGGTGAAGCCAATCATGGCTTATTTGAGACAACGACATCATATAGTTATGGCCTATTTAGATGATGTCTTTATTGTGGGCCACACCCTGCAATTGGCTGAACAGGGTGTTGCAGCTGCTGTCAATATATTTCAACAATTAGGATTCATTGTCCATCCAGAGAAATCAAAGTTCTGCCCTACCCAGGTAATTAATTACCTAGGGTTCACGGTGAACTCAATGAGCATGAGGATAACTATACCAATTAACAAAATTGAGGAAGTCACTAAGGTGTGCAGAGATTTAATTGGCACCAATATACCATCGATTCGGCATACAGCCACAGTAATTGGCAAGTTAGTGGCTTTGTTTCCGGCAGCACGATATGGACCTTTGCATTATCAGAATTTGCAAAGAGCTAAAATTACTGCGTTAAAATGGAACGCTGGTCATTACGATCGATCTATGCAGCTGCCGTCCGAAGCGATAACTGAGTTGCAATGGTGGGTGTGTCACATTAGCAACTCATTTAAGCCTGTCAGGGAGGCTAATCCGGTGGTATATTTACAGACTGATGCAAGCTCCAATGGCTGGGGAGCTACTGATAATTGCTCTAGTTGTGGGGGTAGATGGGACACCCTTGAGGCATCGATGTTGTTGACTCAAGGGATTAACTATTTGGAGTTGCTGGCAGCATTCCACGGACTTCGTGCATATTGTTCCAAGCTTGTTGGAGCACACGTCCGTCTCCAAATAGACAACACCACAGCTGTGGCATATTTAAACCATATGGGTGGTACCAGGTCAGTTTCGTGTGACAAATTGGCTAACTCGATTTGGCTCTGGTGTATTCAAAGAGACATTTGGATTTCAGCTACCTATTTGCCAGGTGAGCTTAATACTGTGGCGGACACCAGGTCACGCAAATTTAATGACAACATTGAATGGATGTTGCATCCTGAGATTTTTGCTAAAGTCACAGCCAAATTTGGTAAACCGGACATTGACCTTTTTGCGTCACGGTTGAACCATCAGGTACCAGCCTACGTTTCATGGGAACCAGATCCTGGGGCAATAGCGCTAGATGCATTCTCGCTGGACTGGGGGAATTGGCTCCGTTTTGCCTCATCAGTCGGGTATTGCGAAAGATTCAGGCAGATGCTGCCAAGGGCATCCTTATTATACCCGACTGGCCCACACAGCCTTGGTATCCGGTGGTCTTTGACATGCTCAACGAACCTTGGGTCCTTTTGAAGGGTTGCCCACAATTGGTTACTCACCCTGTGTCAGGGGAGCCACATCCCTGCCATGGCTATTTAAATTTGTTGGCTTGCAGGTTCTGAACAGGCCGTTAGTCCAATACGGCCTCTCGGCTCGGACCATGGATACCATCGGGGCGTCGTGTCGAGAGTCCACAAGGCGAAGATACCGCTCGCATATTAAGAAGTGGGAAGCCTACTGCAGCCGCTCTCGCATCACGTACGATGACGTGACAATAACCGACGTCCTGGAATTCCTCGCGGGGTTGCACCATGATGAACACTTAAGTTACAGTGCCATCAAACAGCGCCAGAAGTGCGCTATCATTCTACCTCAAGATTGGGGTAGGATCCAACAGGCTAGTGTCCAGACTCATGCGGGGTATATTCAATATGAATCCGCCTACACCACGCTATAATATCACCTGGGATGTCAGGGACGTATTAACCCTGCTCAGGACGTGGTCTCCCATGGAAGGGCTCCAACTGGACCAACTCACCATGAAGCTGGTGATGTTACTAGCGCTGACTTCAGCTCAGAGGGTACAGACACTACACAAACTGCGTGTCGACAGAATGACATCTACCCCTACAGAAGTAGTCTTTTTCGTTGACGAGCTACTAAAGCAGCATAGACCTGGGTGCACAGGGCTGCAGCTGAAGTTCCCGGCATACCCCGCAGATGCTAGGCTATGTTTAGCCTCACATATCCGCCACTATGTCAAGGTGACGGCACGCATCAGAGGAATGGAGAGATACCTGCTTGTCACTCATAAGAGACCTCATCATCGAGTGACAGTCCAGACGATATCCAGGTGGCTTCGAGTCGTCTTGGGTAAGTCAGGTATCGACACTAATGTGTTCAAGTCTCATTCCACCAGGGCTGCATCGACGTCAGCGGCGAGGGTCATGGAGGTGCCCATGGACCAAATTCTCGCCACAGCAGGATGGGCGAATGAAGCTGTGTTCCAGCGTTTTTATAACAAGCCTGTTGCTGCTCCTCTACAGTTCGCAGAAGCCATGCTGAATGCAGGTCAAGAACGTGGAGATGTCCCCGCATGAGGGGTTTTTGATTTGTTATTAATAAATATGCTTTTGTTTTGCAGTATGAGCTATTGAGCCAGTTTGTTCCTCCCATCCATCCCTGGTAGTGGTGTGTCAGCATGGACGTGGTCCAGGGCGTGTAATCACAGAAGCTTTGAAGTCTTCACGAAGTCACTCACGTGACTCCGAAATGAAATAGTAAGATTGAACGAGAACTTACCAGTTCGAAGGTTGATCTTTATTTCATGAGGAGTCGAAGTGAGGGATTTCGTGCCCTCCTCGCCCAACCCTCAATCACCTTCATCTGGTAATCTTAGTCAATTCAATCATACTATGCGAAGTCATTTCTATTGTTGGTTCTGTGATTCCACGCCGCTACTTTGAAGTATGTCGAGCATGCGCGCCGGCGGGCTCTTCACGAAATCCCTCACTTCGACTCCTCATGAAATAAAGATCAACCTTCGAACTGGTAAGTTCTCGTTCAATCTTACTATTCTCCTCCCGATGTCAGTCAAAGTTAGGATCTTCTATCCTAACTTATCTTTCCTGCCCTATCCCTGCATTTGTTGGCTCTCCAGTCATTCAAAAGTCTGTCAGTCTCAGTTCTGAACATACCCAATGTCTCAAAGATAGACACAAAATGCTGGAGTAACTCAGCGGGATGGGCAGCATCTCTGGAGAGAAGGAATGGATGACGTTTCGGGTCTCAACCGTAACATTGACTGCTCTCAAGACAGTTGACTGCCCCAGGTTCCTCCATCCTCATGTCTTTCTCCTCGGTAAATACCTTGCCCATCTCCTGTGGCTAGAATTTAAATAATTAATGGGAGGTTTATTCATAATAATCATCCGTTAAGGCAAAAATAGGAACGTAGTGTACCTGTGGCAATTGAAAGAAGTTAAAGATACTATTAAGGAAAAGCAAAGATTTATAACATTGCCAAAAAAAACAACTAGGCTATTTGGGGGAAAAAATCAGAAAAGGATGAAGGAAAGGGAAAGCAGGATACAAAAGCACCAATCAAAAAACAATCTGAAGAAGGGTCTCGGCCTGAAATGTTGCCTATTTCCTTCGCTCCATAGATGCTGCCTCACCCGCTGAGTTTCTCCAACATTTTTGTCTACAATCAAAAACATAATAACAGATTTAAAACCTTCCACCGTAATGTGAAGCAGAAAAGATTAACTAAAGTTAATGTGGGCCCCTTATATTGGGAGAGATTACAGTGGAGTATAAGGGAATAGGAAAATTGAATCCATATTTTGTGTCTATCTTCAAGAAAACAGGCACAGAAAGTCTTCTGGAAGTAGTTAAGGACTGAAAGTTCAGGACCAAGTGACCTGCGTCCTTAAATTTCAAAGGCGGTGGCTGTGGGGATGGTGGATGCACTGTTGTAATTTTCCAAGAACACCTCTGTCACATAGGAGGTAAATGTAACCTCACTACTTTGGAAATAAGGAAACATGAACACAGGGAACTGTAGATCTGTTAGCCACACATCATTGAGTGGGAAAATTCTAGGCTATGTTATTAAGGATGTGGTTGTGGTCACTTGGAGAGTAATACTGCGATAACTAAGCTATGAAAAGGAAATTGCTTTTGCTTTTGTTAGAGTTTCTTTTCAGATGTATCTCGCAGAACAGACACAAAATGCTGGAGTACTTCTTCAATCTGAAGAAGGGTCTCGACTCGAAACATCACCCATTCCTTCTCTCCAGAGATGCTGCCTGTCCCGTTGTGTTATTCCAGCATTTTGTGTCTATCTTCGGTTTAAACCAGCATCTGCAGTTCTTTCCAGTACATGTCTCGCAGAACAGATCAGGCTGAAGCACCTGATGTTTCATTAGATCTTGGAAATGGTTCCGCACAAGAGATTATTAAACAAAATCAAGGAATACAGTATTGGGGATAATATACTGCCACGGAAAGAGGATTAAGTTAGTAAACAGAGTAGGAATAAATTGATCATTTTCAAGTTAAGAGGCTATGACAAGGGGTTGCTGTAGGGAACATATTAGAGCCACCAGCATTCACATTCTAGTGATGGGGTGAGGTATAATGTAGCTAGTCTTAATGCTTGAACAAAATTGGGTGACAGCTTGGGTTTCAAAAATGCAGAGAGAGTTCAAGGGAATATGGATAGATGAAGTGAATGGATTAGTACATGTAGTTCAAATATATTGTGGCAAAATGTGAGGTCATTTACTTTGGTGGAAAAAGTGTACTTTTTAAAATGTTTCCATTGTACATGAATCACTGAAAGTTAACACACAAGTACAGCAAGCAAACGCTGAAGCCTTTATTGCAAGAGGTTAAGTTCAGTAAACTGTTGTTTTAACAGACCTATTTATAATGGATTTTGGTTACAACAGATGGCTGCTGTAGCCGCCCCCTGCCTTGTACATTGTCCAAATTGATGAAGAGGGTTATTGGGAAGAAAGTGCCACTTTAAATTTAGTTGCATCTGCCCAGCCAGATGCAACTATATTTAAAGTGGCACTTTTTTCCCCAATAACCCTCTCTGGCTTAACCCCTCCCTTCACCACCTCCAGTTTAAATTCCAGTTGGAATATTTTGGAGGATCAAGTAACCAAGAACCAAGAACCAAGATGGGCACAAAAAGCTGGACTAACTCAGCAGGCAGCAGCACAGGCAGCATCACTGGAGAGAAACAATGGGTGACGTTTCGGGTCGAGGCCCTTCTTCAGTCTCGACCCGAAACGTCACCTTTTCTTTCTATCAGTGATGTTGCCTGTTCTGCTGAGTTACTCCAGCTTTTTGTGTCTATCTTCTGTTTAAACCAGCATCCGCAGTTCCTTCCGACACATTCAAATTGTTGGTATGGATGACAAACAGCAATGAGCCCAGCACCGATCCCTGAGGCACCACAACTATTCACAGGCCTGCAGAGCGAAAAGCAACCTTACACTATCACCATCAGCACCGTTATGCACGGTAGAGTTACCGTCTTACAGTGCCAGAGACCCAGATTTGATCCTGACTACGGGTGCTGTCTGTACGGAGTTTGTATGTTCTCCCCGTGACCTGCGTGGGTTTTCTCTAGGATCAACTATTTCCTCCCACAATCCAAACACATGCAATTTTGTAAGCTAATTGGCTTGGTAAAGTTGTCCCCAGTGTGTGTAGGACAGTGACAGAATGCTGGAATCGCTGATCGACGTGGACTTGGTCGGCTTATGGGCCTGTTTCTGCGCTGTATCTCTAACCTACCATCAAGCCAATTCTGTATCCACTTAGCTGGTTTTCCTTGGATTCCATGCAATCTAACCTTCCAAGGCACACTACCATGTGGAACCTTATCAAAGTATTAGCTAAGTCCCTATAGCCTCTATGGTCCTGCTGTCGTCAACTGCCTTGGTTACTTCTTCAAAAATGTGAATCAAATTCATAGATATGAAACCATGGCTTTCCCTCACACTAAAGCATTCCGACGATCCCTAATCAACCCGTATCTTTCCAAATGCATATTATCTCCCTGAATCCCCGTTAATAGTTTTATTACCACAGATGTTAGGCTTACTTGCCCATAGTTCCTCGCTGTTTATCTGCATAACATTAACCACCCTTCAATGCTCCAGCACCTCACTTGTGGCTAATGATGATCCATATATCTCAGCCAAGGGGCCTGCAATTTATTCTCCAGCTTCTCACAGTGTTCTTGAATACTCCTAATTAGGCTCTCAAGATTTATCTACCTTCATAGGTTTTAAGATGGTCAGCACCTCCTCCACTGTCATGCAGACTATTCCCAAGGCATTCCGTTTAACTTTCCCGAGTTCCCTAGCCTTCATGTTTTTCTCCATGGTAAAAACAGGGCAAAATATTCATTGAGGATCTTGCCTGTCTCCTGTTGCTCCACACATAGATGTCCACATTGCTCTCTATATTCTGTTCCTACTCATTCTCTTTCCCACAATATCCATAATCTTCTTTGCCAAAGCTATCTCACACATCCCTATTTTCCCGCCTGATGTCCTTCTTAAGTATACTTCTGCATCCCTAATCCTAAAGGGATTCACTTGATCCCAGCTGCTTGTACCTGACCCATGTCTCCTTCTTTCTTCTGACCAAAACATCAATATCTCTTGTAGACACAATGTTGGAGTAACTCAGCGGGTGAAGCAGCATCTCTGGAGAGAAGGAATGGGCGACGTTTCGAGTTGAGACCCTTCTTCAGACTGATGTCAGGGGAGGGGGCGGAACAAAGATAGATTGTAGGTGGAGACAGTAAGACTAATGGGAGAACTGGGAAGGGGAAGGAGGGAGAAAGCAAGGGCTCTCTGAAGTTAGAGAAGTCAATGTTCATACCGCAGGAGTGTAAACTACGCAAGTGAAATATGAGGTGCTGTTCCTCCAATTCCCTCTGACAATGGAGGAGGCCCAGGACAGAAAGGTCAGATTGGGAATGGGAGGGGGAGTTGAAATGCTGAGCAACCGGGAGATCAGGTCGGCTAAGACGGACTGAGTGGAGGTGATTAGTGAAACGATCGCCGAGCCTGCGCTTGGTCTCGCTTGGAACAGCGGATACAGTAGATGAGGTTAGAGGAGGTGCAAGTGAACCTCTGCCTCACATGCAAAGACTGTTTGGGTCCTTGGATGGAGTCGAGGGGGGAGGTAAAGGGACAGGTGTTGCATCTCCTGCGGTTGCAGGGGAAAGAACCTGGGGAGGGGTTGGTTTAGGTGGGAAGGGACAAATTGACCAGGGAGCTTTGGAGGGAACGGTCTCTGGGGGAACCAGAAAGGGGTGGAGATGAGAAGATGTGGCCAGTAGTGGGATCCCTTTGGAGGTGGCGAAAATGTTGAAGGATTATATGCTTTATTCAATGGCTTATGGGGTGGAAGGTGAGGACAAGGGGGACTAATTCAATATCTCTTGTCAGCCAGGATTCCTTACTTCTGCCAGCCTGTCTCTTCATTCTAATAGGAAAATTCAAACCTAAAATCTCATTTTTAAAAGCCTCCGACATGCCAGATGTCCCTTTACCTACACACAACCTCCAATTAACATTTGCAAACTCCTGTCTAATACCATTGAAATTTGCCTTGCCCTATTTTAGAACTTTCATTTGTGGATGCGTTTTCTCCTTTTCCATAATTTGACACCTAATTCACTTTCATATCTTCAGTATTAAAAACTTTATGGCCTTTTTCATACTCGGAAATTAGCATCTTGTTCCCTATTGCTTTTCCATTGACTTAACACAAAAGCTGTGATCGAGGACAGTTAAAAGCCCATAACTTTCTTCAAAATTAAGAGAACTGAAATACATTTTCAGTTATTATAGATTGAAGCAGTCTGAAAGAAATCTGAAACAATCTTACTTGGATGACCTGAAATTAAAGCTTATATTAGTTAGTTACCTAATTGTAGCTAATTACAAAATTTAATTACTAGATCTAAACATCTATCCATTTCTTAAGAAAAGATTAACATTTTTAAATAGCCTAAGTGTCCAAATAATATTCAAACAAGAATTTACAAGATTACATGATTTTTAAATCTCATTGTCATGAATTTATAGGCCAAATGGAAGGAATTTAGTGTTTAATTCCCGTAAATTAATGGCCATTTAAATCATCTTGCGAGTGGGATTTTGTAGAACGCGATCGATTGGAACGGTGCATTTGTGGTGAATTTAAACCCCGTATCGGCACGAAAAACACTGCCAGTTCATATGGGGCCTAAATCACCTTTTCGCAATTTAAAATTTGGATTAAGGTAATCCTAAGAAGCACGTTTATATGTAAAATAAACGGCTTACCTTTAGCTGTTCCATACGTGAAATCCGTCCCGTTGTCGGCGTTGACGGCAGTAGAAGCGGATTTTTATTTTACTCCAGTGCTGAAATTGTCCTGCAGTTTAAAAAAAAAATCACGGGACGGCAGTCGGAACAATTCTTCAGCATTAGCTAGCACCCCGAGAAAATATATCTCGGACAGGCAGGAGAAAACCGCATTTTAACCCCGCCCCTCCCCCCCTCAAAGGCGCCAAAGGCACGCACACAGCCAGTGGCAGAACTGCAGCACCACTGAAGGTAAGTTTTGTAACATACCTCTAACACCTGAGTCACTTGCCCTGCCCTGCTTCCCACAAGTAAGTCAAGCTTTACCCTCGCCCCAGTACATGTTGCCTGAGGAAACTTTCCTGAACACACTTGAGAAATGTTGCGTGGAACACGAACTGCCGGAGCACCTCAGCAGGTCAGACAGCATCTTCCTTCTTGGTGGGCTTGTCGTGCCCGAGGTTCAAAAGTGCCCAATCTCCCACAGAATGCAGCCCTCTCATCCCGGGCCGTCCAACGCCCAGGCCAAGGCTGTAGTGCTGCCATCGAGTGAAGAAATGAGGCAAGTGCGCTAGGCTACAGGTGAGGCTGAAATAATGTGGTTTCAACACCCCTCTCCCCAACATACTACTGGCAAATGTGCAGTCTATAGAGAACAAGCTTGATGAACTTAAAGCCAGACTAATCTACCCTAGAGAACTGAGAGACTGCTGCATGCTCTGTTTCACAGAGACATGGCTCATGCCTGACTACCTGACTGTGACATCCAACTCGAGGGCTTCTCTCTTCATCAGATGGACCGCATGGCATCTTCGGGCAGGGTTGGAGGAAAAAGGGTCTGCTTCCAAAGCAACACCTTGTGGTGCTCAGGCGTGGTGGTCCTGGCAAGTTCATGCTCCCCGGACCTGGAAATGTAGCTGTGAAGTGCCGTCCCTACTACGTGCCGTTGAAATTCACCTCACGTATCCTGACAGTAGTCTACACCAAGCCTGCTCTGAATGAACTGTACTCCGCAACCAATAGCCTTGAGGCAAAACACCCCAAAGCCCTGCTCATTGTAGCCGAGGAATTAAATCGAGCCAACCTCAGGAGCGTACTACCAAAACACTATCAGCATGTCTCTTGTTCCACCAGGAGCCAGAACACCGTCGACCACCACTACACATCCATTATAAACTCTGACCACTCCATTCACCGGCCACATTTCGGGATATCTGATCACTTAGCTGTGTTTTTACTCCGTGCTGACAAACAAAAACTGAAGCAGGAAGATCCATTACAGTAAGTTGTTCAGTGTTGGGCTGTGGAAACCAATGTCATTCTTCGCGACTGTAATGGACTGGTTCATGGATGAACCAAGGTTCATTCCCACGTGTAGACCAAGACTGCGTACAAGTCCAAGTGGTACAAGAATGCCCGTTATGATCTTTGCAACACCATCAAGAATGCCAAGAGACAAACTTGTGAAATGTGAGGTGTTGCATTTTGGAAAGTCTAACATGGGCAAGACCCACACAGTGAATGGTAGGGCTCTGTAGAGCAGAGGGATATAGGAGTGCAGGTACATAGTACGTTGATGGCGGCTTCACAGGTAGATAAGGTGGTCAAAAAGGCTTTTGGCACATTGGCAAAAAGTTTGGCATGTCCCCAAGAACCCTCACCAACTTCCACAGATGCGCCATAGAAAGCATTTTATCAGGATACATGACAGCATGGCTTGGGAACAGCTCCATCCAAGACCTCAAGAAATTGCAGAGTTGTGAACGTAGCACAACCACCACACAAACCAACCTCTCTTCCATTGTTTCCATCTACACCACGCTAGGCCACCAGCATAATCAAGGATCAGTCTCACCCCAGGCACTCCACTTTCTCCCCTCTCCCATCAGGCAAGAGGTACAGGAGTTTGAATCCTCGTTTGGATCTGAATTGAAGTTTGAATCTGAAGAAGGGTCTCGACCCAAAACATCACCCATTCCTTGTCTCCAGAGATACTGCCTGTCCTGCTGAGTAACTAGTATTTTGTGTCTATCCAGAGAAGTTTGAACATGTATACCTCCAGATTCAGGGACAGTTTCTTCCCAGCTGCTATCAGGTAAGTGAACTGTCCTCACACCAGCTGGAGTGTGGTCCTGACCTCTCATTTACCTAATTGGAGATGTTTAATCGGTCTTTATCTTGCACTAAATGTTGTACGCTTTATTCTTTATCTGTATAGTGTGCATGGTTTGATTGTAGACATGTATAGTCTTGGACTGAATAGCACGCACAAAAATTTTTTTTGCTGTACCTCGGCACACGTAACAATATTAAAGTAAACTTCTTCAGAGTTATTCCACCACTTTGTGTTGTATGCAAGATTCTAGCATTGGCAGTACCTTATTCATAATTTTCCCCGTCAAAGCCATGAGCAATGTGACAATCTCAAACTGTGAAGAAAGTTATAATGACAACTATTATTCTTGCAGCACCTTGCAATCTCCTTCCTCTAACTTATGTTGACTATCTGGGGGCCCACAGTACAATCTTAACAAGGCGATCACCCCCGTCCTATTTCTCAGCTCCACTTATAGCCTCATCCTTCAGTAATTTAATCTTGGACTACTGCATGATGTTCTGCTGAAACAAAAATATAACACTCCCTCCTCTCTGTCCTCCATATATATCTTACATGCAGCACCTGTACACTGAAAGGTTAAGCTGCCATTTTCATGATGTTATGGACGGACCCCATATCCCTCCTGAGCCAGTTTATATAATGGGTGTTGTATGTCGCATTTGCATACACCTATCCACGCGTTGAGTTTGACAGATCTTTTGCATACAAATAAATGCGAATCAATCCAACAGTCATTCCTCCCTCCCTGCCATGCCGCTGCCTGTCTACTTAACTTGCTATCATTCACCTCCAGTCTGAAGAAAGGTCTTGAGACGAAATGTCACCCATTCCTTCTCTCCAGAAATGCTGCCTGTCCAGCTGAGTCACTCTAGCTTTTTGTGTCTATCTTTGGTATAAACCAGCATCTGCAGTTCCTTCGTACACATGGACTTCCGTTTGGTCGACAAGCTTCTCACCTGCCTCATTACTGCTTTGAATCCCATACTCCAGTCAATCCAGTTTAAACCCTCCCTCATGCCTGCCATTACCTCCAATAGATGTGCAACCAAACACTCTTGGACAGGTCACCTCTGTCCAAAAGGAGATCACAATGGACTAAAAATCTGAAATCCTGCCCCAGCCACGTGTTCATTTGTTCTATCCTCCTATTCCTACATTACTTTAGAATTTAGACTTTACTTTAGACCTTTAGACTTTAGACAAACAGCAAGTAAACAGGCCTTTCCTACACACTCTAGGGACATTATACATTTTTACCAAAGCCAATGAACATCCAATCTTGTATGTCTTTGGAGTGTGGGGGGAAACTGGAGCACCCGGAGAAAACCCATGCGGTCACAGAGAGAACATACAATCTCTGTACAGATATCACCCGTAATCTGTGGAATTCTTGGCCTCAGAGGGCAGTGGAGGCAGGTTCTCTGGATGCTTTCAAGAGAGAGTTAGATAGGGCTCTTAAAAATAGCGGAGTCAGGGGATATGGGGAGAAGGCAGGAACGGGGTACTGATTGGAGATGATCAGCCATGATCACATTGAATGGCGGTGCAGGCTCGAAGGGCCAATTGGCCTACTCCTGCACCTATTGTCTATTGTAATCAGGATCAACCCCAGACTCTGGGACTGTAGTGCAGCAACTCTACCGCTGCGCTACTGTGCCACCATCCAGTGATTACTACCCTCGAGGTCCTGCTTTTTAACCTATTGCCTAACTCCCTATATTCACTCTACAGGATCTCATCCTGTTTTCTACTTATGTCATTTCTGCCAATGTGCACAACCGAACAACTTCTGGCTGCTTACCTCTCCTTGAGAATGTTCTGTAGCCGGACAGAGATATCCTAACTGCCTTCCCCCTAACTCTTATCACTATAGCCCTATCTGACTTTCCTTCTTTGCCACAGAGCTAGGCCAGGTGCCACACACCTGACAACCGCCGCTGCTTTCTCCTGAGTGGTCACCCCCCTCCCCAATAGTTTCCAAAAGGGTATATTTGATTTGAAGGGCAATGACCACAGCAGAATCCTGCACGCACTGTGTACTCCCTTTACCTCTCCTGGCGGTCACACAGCTACTGTCCGCCTGCACCTTAGTTGTGACCACCACGCTAAAACCCTTTTAGACCACAGCACAGTACAGCATAGGAACAGACCCTTTGCCCCACATTATGTCCATGGTAATGTTAATGCCAAATTAAATTAATCTCCTCTGCTGCATGAAATCCATATCCTTTCATTCCCTGTATCCATATAAAATTCTCTAAAATGCCATTATCATATCTGCTTCTACCACCATCCCTGGGAACGCATTCCAGGCACCTAACACGCTGAGTAAAATAAAACTTGCTCCGCACATCTCCTTTAAATATTTTCCTCCAACGACCGATAAATACAAACAGACTGTACGCCTTCTTTACCACTCTGTCTTCCTGTGATGCCACTTTCCTGATGTTATGGGCTTGGACCACATGATCCCTTTGAACATCATACTGTGAAAGGATTTGCCATTAAATGTACCATCCGTATGTCAATGCTGTTAAAGTTCTTGCCATTAACTGTACATTTAAATTCGATCTCCCAAAGTACAACTCCTGAAACTCCATCTGTCATTTCTCTGCCTCCATCTGTAACTGATCTAATTCTGTTGTATCCATTGACAGCCTTTGTACTGTCCGCAACGCCAACAATTTTGGTTTTGTCTGCAAATTTACGAGCCAACTTGTCATTTACATCCGTTATTTATATATATCACAAACAACATGGTTCCAGCACAGCTCCCTGCAAATCACCTCTACCACAGACCAACAGAACAACGCCCTTTCACCACTGCCCCCTGTCTTCTATGGGCAAGCCAACTTTAAATCCAAACTACCAAGTTGCCATGAATTTAATGAGAGACTTTATCAAATGCCTTACTGAAGTCCATGTATACAACATCAACTTCCCAACCTCAGCAATCATATTCAGTCAAGTTTGTATGTCATGAGCTGCCAAGGACAAAGCCCTGCTAATTACCCCCTAATTATCTCATTTTCTTCCAACTGTGAGTAGATACTATCCAGAGTCCCCTTCAATAACCTCCCTCTCACTGACATGAAGCTCACCTGTCTATAATTACTTGGATTCCTCCCTTCTTAAATAAAGGATGTATCAGTCTGAAGAAGGGTTTCGGCCCTAAACGTTGCCTATCTCCTTCACTCCATAGATGCTGCTGAACCCGCTGAGTTTCTCCAGCATTTTGTGTACCATCTATCTGTGATGCTCTCAGCCTCCCAGATGATCCTGAGTGTGTCCTTCATGCGGTCCAGTCAGGAGCTGCAGATGGACACACTTCCCACAGGAGTAGTCATCAGGAACCCTGAAAGATTTTGTGATCTAATACATCCTGCAGAAAGAGCACAGTGCTGTCCTATTTGCCATCACAACCACATTAAGACTACAGACAAACGTTTATAAAACCTTACCTTATCATACCTTCACTCTCTGCTCAACCTCCAAGCCGAAGCCGCTCAGGTCCAAGCACTTACCCTGAATCACTGCACTCTGTCTCAGGCATAGCCACACCCACAAACTCCCTCTGCTCTTCAACCTCTACGTTATAATCACATCCTTCCTATCAGCAGGTAGACACAAAATGCTGGAGTAACTCAGCGGGACTGGCAGCATCTCTGGAGAGAAGGAATGGGTGACGTTTCGGATCGAGACCCTTCTTCAGACTTGCTATCAGCAGACTGATTCCTGCAATTGCAGCTTTGTCATGAGATGACACGTTGAACAGACTGCTGAGCCTACTTTCTCTTGAGATTACAAGAGTGAGAGGGAGCGCATTGAAATTTGCAATATTCTGACATGATGACAGGTTTGAGGCTTCTGGCTTGGGATACTCAGATCCATGATATAAGGGGTTGGCCATTCAGGACAGAGATGAAAAGAAATGTCTTTGCCCAGAGGTGAATAAATCTTTGGAATCATTTACACAAAAGTACCAGGGAAAATCAGCTATTGATTAGATTTATGACAGATTTATGATGTTAAGGGAATCAGGGAATATGGGGTTAGTTCAGGACTGTGGAACCAAGGGAAAACATCTCACAAGGTCTCATCGATTGATGGATGAGGCACAGGGGGCTACATGGCCTATTTCTGTGTCTACAGTATTTCTATTTCTTACAATGTTATGCATCAGCATTGTCTCTCCATTAAAAATAAAATGGCAACTAACAAAGTAAATAAGCTTATACATCACAGTCACCAGGACAGCAGATCAAGCAGTGCGCAGCTGAGATTTCAAACAGCATGTTATTTATGTTCTCAGTGTCCTCACTTTCAGAGCATCTCTTATTAAACAGGATTACTGCTGCACTGGCATCGCGACCTTGCTCAATGACATGATGCATCCCGACTGAGTTTGGAGTCTGACCTAATTATGCAGACTGCAATGTGACTGCGTAGAGTGCCAAGCACAGAGATGGAGTCTGTGAGGAGAGGAGGAAAAGTCTGAACAAGAAACTGATTACACAGCAAGACGCAGACTGACTAACTAAAAAAGGAAAATTGCAGCAGACATAATTAAACATTATGTGACTGCACAGAGAAAATCACAGTACCCAATAGACATTTTATTTTAAAATAAATAGTCACACATTACAGGGAATGATGCACCCAGATAAATAGAATATGTCCCTTTGATAACTATATTAAGGCGAACATTGATTTATAAGAAGTGGATATGAAATTGCAGAACAAAATAGATCAAGTAAAAAATTGCATTTTGCCTGTTTCAAAGAAGCAATAACGCAGCTGGAAAGACTTTGGGTTTGCACAGTAAAATGGCCATGTGCGGATAATCTGGAGCTTCAGGTCTGCTCTCCCTGGTGTAGTTTGCATGTCCCATTGTCCTATCATTGTTCTGTCTGCTAATTAGTTTGTGTGGCTTACTGCCACCCAGTGGTCATGCCCATCATAAACCCACAAGTGTTTGCCGCAAGTGAATAATTAAGGCTCCACCATTCAATATGAGAGCTGATCTTTTACCTCAGCACTGGTGGCACAGTCATGCAGCAGTAGAGTGGCTGCCTTTCAGCGCCAGAGACCTGGGTTCGATCCTGACTACGGGTGCTTGTCTGAACAGGGTTTGTACATCCTCCCCGTGACTTGCATGGGTTTTCTCCGGGAGTTCCGGTTTCCTTCCACACTCCAAAAACATACAGGTTTGTAGGTTAATTGGCTTGGTATAATTGTATGTCCTCAGTGTGTGTAGGATAGTATAAATGTGCTGGTCAGCACAGACTCGGTGGGCTGAAAGGCCTGTTTCTGCCCTGTATCTCTAAAATAAACTAATGCACAAATCAATATCCCTTGATTCCATTAGTATCTAAAGACTTGTTAACCTCAACCTTGAATATTCTCAGCATTTGAGCTGCCTTCGAGCTAGAATTCCAAAGGTTCACCATTCCCTGGGTGAAAAACATTATTTTCATCTCAGTCATGAATGAGCGATCCTTGATTTGGAACTATGAACCCAATTCTACACTTCAGCCAGAGAAAACATCATCCCCGTAGGTCCTTGTCAGTCCATTAAGTCTCTCATCCTCTGGAGAGAATAGGTTCAGAATGCCTAATCTCTCCTCATGTGTCAACCCCACCATCCCAGGGATTCATCTTGTGAATCTTTGCTATACTTCCTTTATAGCAAATATTTTGTTCCTTCACGATGGGGATTAGACCTGTAGATAAGATGACTGACGTGGTCTCACATCTATCAATACAATTACTAAAACTCTCATCTTGACCACTTCCGGTCTGCGTTGTAATTAAATCTGTGCAAAAATGCTACCCTATATCGCTAGGATTTTTCACCACCTTACTCACCGTTCTCCTCTGCTCCAAGCGCAGCAAGTTTTGTTCCGATCGGTGAAATAATAGAAAAGTTATGAAGGTTTAAAATATTGCGAGATCAGCAGATCAGTCTTCTCGCCTGTCAGTCACCATGAAGGTAATGGGGGCGAGGAGAATAAAGCCCCGGAGGCAGGGCGTGAGTCAGTCAGCCGGAAGCCGTGAGTGAGAGTTGAGTCCAGAACTGTGTCTGCAAGCCATACTGAGTGAACTGTGAGTCTACAAACCGTTAGTGACAGAACTGTGAGTCTACAAGCCGTGAGTGACTGAACTGTGAGTCTACAAGCCGTGGCTGAATCTGGAGGTCGCTCTCGTTCCGGAAGTCGTGCTCATTCCAGAAGTAGTGCTCATTCCAGAAGTCGCGCTCAGTCCAGAGGTTGCGCTCAGTCCAGAGGTTGCGCTCAGTCCAGAGGTTGCGCTTAGTCCAGAAATCGGACCTGAGTCCAAGGCCGCGCTCAGTCCAGAAGTCAGGCGTGAGTATAATCAAGACAGTTTTATTGTTGTATGTCCTGGGTATGTGTGTCATGGAGGATGTGTGTGAGATGGAGTGTGTGTGTGTGTGAGATGGAATGTGTGTGTGTGCATGTTTGTGTGTGTATGGGTGTGTGAGATGGAGGGTGTGTCTGTGTGTGTGGGTGGGTGTGAGATGGAGTGTGTGTGTGTGTGAGGTGGAGGGTGTGTGTGTGTGTGAGATGGAGGGTATGTGTGTCTGTGAGTGAGATGGAATGTGTGTGTGTGTGTGAGATGGATGGTGTGTCTGTGTGTGGTTGGGTGTGAGATGGAGTGTGTGTGTGTGTGTGTGAGGTGGAGGGTGTGTGTGTGTGTGAGAAGGAGGGTATGTGTGTCTGTGTGAGTGAGATGGAATGTGTGTGTGTGCATGTGTGTGTGTGTGTGTGTGTGTGTGAGATGGAGGGTGTGTCTGTGTGTGTGTGGGTGGGTGTGACCTGGAGGATCTGTGTGTGCGTGAGATGGAGGGTGTGTGTGTGTGTGTGTGAGAGATGGAGGGTCTGTGTGTGAGAGATGGAGGGGGTGTGTGTGTGAGATGGAGGGTGTGTGTGTCTGTGTGAGATAGAGTGTGTGTGTGTGTGTGAGATGGAAGGTGTGTGTGTGATGGAGAGTGTGTGTATGATGGATGAGTCCACCAGCCGTGAGTGAGTGAACTGTCAGTCCACCAGCTGTGAGTGACTGAACTGTGTGTCCACCAGCCATGAGTGCCTGAACTGTGTGTCCACCAGCCATGAGTGGCTGAACTGTGAGTCCACCAGCCATGAGTGACTGAACTGTGTGTCCACCAGCCATGAGTGGCTGAACTGTGTGTCCACCAGCCATGAGTGGCTTAACTGTGAGTCCACCAGCCATGAGTGACTGAACTGTGAGGTAGGGAGAGGGGGAAAGTGGGGGAGGTGAGGAGAGTGGTGAAGGAGGGGGAATAGAGGGGAAGGAGGTGGGAGTGGGGGAGGTAGGGAGTGGGGAATAGAGGGAGAGAAGGGCAGTGGAGGACATCAGGAAGGTGTGGGGGTATAGGGAGAGGTTAGGAGTGGAAGATAGAGGGATAGGAGGGCGGTGGGGAGGGGAGAGATGGAGGGAGGGAGGGATGACTGAGGTAGGGAGAAGGTGAGGGTGGGATTGGGGGAAGGGAGGCAGAGAAGGGAAAGAAGAGGAAGGGTAAAGAGGAGGGGGAGGGAGTGCTGGGGGATGAGGGAAAATGAGCCGTGCAGGCACAGTTGGGGTTATGCCTGAGTGGTGGAATATTGTGTCGAGAGGCGGGTTGCATTGGGGGAACAGGTGAGTGGTGGAATATTGCATTGGGGAACGGGTTGCGTTGGGAACCAGGCCTCCCGTGTGACAGGGAGTAACCACGTTTATCATTAAAATCACCTGATTAACAGATGGCCTTCAGGGGTAGGTATCTTCCCCAGCTGGTGTTTATGTGTGTCTTGATCCACCATTGTTGTTGATTCTGAGGGCCAACTCAATTTATGGGCAATTAGGGATGAATAGTAAATGCCAAAGTGAGAAAAAATAAGTTATATTCAATTATGCAAAATAACAAAATAATTTACATCGCTCCTGGACCCCACCTTTGATAACACTACAAAATGTTATCATGTCTGATAAAGCTTCGAAGATAACAATTTCAGGTGAAGTTTCTAATTTCTTCTTTCTAGAAAATAGAAAATGGACCAAACAAAACCATTGGTATTGTTTACTTCAGTGGAGGAAGATTTTAGATAACCCAGTTAAAACAGACTAGATTTGAGGAGAATGGACATATAAATGAGGAATCCTAATGTTTCCCCTATCAGGAGTACCTTCAGCAACAGACTGGTTGCATCAAGATGCAGGACAGAATGCTACAGGAGATCCTTCCCTGTGGCTATCAAACCTCAATTCCTCCCCCCTTCTATCGTGGAATAGACTGAGACTGACCACCCCCCCCCCCCCCCCCCCACCCGTACAAACTACTATTGAAACAGAGTGATTATATATCATAACAAGTACTTTAATTAGAATACATACAGAGACCATGGAAATGAGTACTGTAGGCTCCGAGTCTTAAGTTGATCTAATTAACATGGCTGCCCGCATTCCACCAGGTGGTAGTGTGGAAACCTGACATGGATTATGGATCAGGTCAGCAGCAAAACCAGACATGGATCAAATCAGCAATACTGTTTGATCTACATCCCGCTTCTAAGGCTTTTGCCCAGAGGGCAAACATATAAACAGGAGATTCGTATATGTATTAATCCAAGGGACCTGAACACTGCACTCAAAAGGCCCCATCACCCATGCATACTGTGGAGGAGGTAGCTGCTCCCATGGGTAAGACAACAGTATTCTCTGTATTAGACGCCAAGAACTCCTTCTGGCAGATACCACTGGATCATGCATCATCTATGTGCACCATCTTCAGCACTGCTTTCAGCTAGTACAGATTTTTGCGCATGCCATTTGGTATCAGTTCAGCTAGTGAGCGCTCCATGGAGCAACTGTTTGACGGATACCCTCGTGCTATTATCGAAGATGACATCATTGTTAGTGGCAAAGACATGGAATAAAATTCTGCCAATTTGAAGAAGGTACTTAAGCGTGCCAGGGAAGTGAACTTAAAACTGAATCCCACTTCTGACACCATGTGCAAAGTACTATTGATACAGTCATTATATATCAGAACGTACTCTAATTAGAATACATACAGAGACCATCGAAATGAGTGCAGTAGGCTCCAAGTCGTAAGTTGAACTAACTAACATGGATCAAATCAGCAATACTGTTTGATCTGCACCCCACCCCAATCTTAGCACATCCCCAAGCCTTTTCACTCGTCACTTTAATTTTGTGTCTGTTGGCAGATCAATTTCCCTCCTGGAATAAATAAAGTCCTATCGCATCGTATCGTATCAGAGGTTCTCCCAGAAGTGTTTAACTTTTCATGTTCCTATTATTGGGAGGACTATGCAGCAACTTGCTGAGTTTAAAGGCTAGCATAGCAGTTGGTAGCAAACAAATATCCTCAAGTGGCTGACTGGGTAGATGTCATCAGGCTAATTTTGTCACCAATAACTATTCCAATCATAAGCATCTATCAGACTGGTTCTGCAGTGGAATGGAAGTTATCCCAACACCTGTTTATTCTTTGGAAAAGCTGGGCCATTTGTGCCTGATGAGATGAAGGAAAAGTCGGAGTCATAGAGGCATTTTTTCAGCTGATAATAAAAATCTGGAATTCTGTGTGATGGGCTTATCGCCTTTGTGCTTCTATTTATTCCCTTAATGCTGGCCCATGGAATGAGTGAAATATAAGCTCTTGGATCAGACCAAGACCGCACCGCTCTGCATAACATCAAATGATGCCAGAAAGACATTATGGAACTCTTAATTAGGGCGAAGTCCAATCACTAATTGCATATTGAAAATTAAGGGTATTGTATTGAACTTGTAGCTGAATTATATTGATAAATAGCTTGACTGTTATTAGACCAAGGCTGAAAGAGATCAAGAATACGAGTGAAGATCCACCCAGTATAAGGCAGTGAATACTACATCAATGGCCCAGGATTAGATTCTCCCGCAAAACTATGTTAGCTGATCTTGATTCATTGTCTGGTATTGGCAGGCTATGGCATTGCCGTGTTTTTAAGATTAGGAAACTGGTGAGAGCAGCCCTGTTCTGTTGCAAGGTTACATTCAACTAATATCACCTTTTAGTTCATTCAAGGAATTCTGCAGAAAGCACTCACCATCACCGTACTGAGGAAGTTAGGGCCCTATCCAGATCTTGAAATGTGATTTTAAAAAGAGCTTTAAGATCTCATCCATCTGGCTGCTTTTGCAGTATAATAGCAAAGCAACTCCAGCTGACAGCTCCAAGCAAAGGTCAGCAGTGAAGCTTCCACCAGCACGTAGGAACCATGGTGTTCTAGTCTTGGCAGCAGACACAGGGAAGCAATGCTTGTGAGCGGGCTTGGTGCTCTCCGCCTGCTTCCTTGGGGATGCTCTGGATGTTCCGAGGTCGGCTGCAGAAGGCATGGAGTCTGAGTGGCGGCCGTGTGAGGTGAGGGATAGCACACTTTCCTCGAGACACCAGATTGAGATGTCACTGGAGGCCATGCAGCAGCCTGCGGCCGCTCCAATCGGCCGAGCATGTGGATCAGACGTGGCCTGCAGCAGCATGGTGTGGCGGAGCAGCAGCGGAGGACATCAGTATCATCTCCTGGCCAGGCTGGCCCTGCACCTCTCACCCAGTGCTGCCGCCAGGACAATGGGCCTTCACGACTGTTAAGATGTTTCATTTTTAACAACTTTGGACTTGAATCATACCAAATGGCAGCGGAAACGTGATGCCTCGTGTGCACTGTTCCAGTGTAATCTACAGTACTATTCCTATACTCTTGTACTTAAGTACGGTAGTGCTTATGTATAGCGAGATTTTCACTGAGCTGTAGGCAAAAAAAGAATTTCTCTGTATTTAGGAACATATGGCAACAAATTACCATTGAACCATTGGTTCTTTCTAACAGTTATTCAGCAAAATCTGGGAAATGCATGCACTTCTCCTTGTGGCAGTGCATGCAATTCTCCCTGTTGCTCCTCCCTCTCATTTGGCAAGAAGGATAAAGCAGTATCTTCTCTTCATCTCCTGACCCAGTGAAGGATCTCCCTCACTGGAAGGGAGGTGATTCAAGAACTGGGGTTCCTGCATGGTTACATTTCAGAAGTGATCGCTGTTGTTGGAACTGGCACATACATGGTGGGCATAATGGTCTCCTTCTCTGTCATATAAAAATGTGCATTGTGAAAATATGGAGCCTATGGATTTGAAGACTGGGTGGAAATGAGAATGCAGTCACTGTCCGTTTTCATCCACCTTTTCAAGTGCTCTATTTAATGTTTATATGTGTGGACCATCACATTTTGTGGGGTGATATCTGTCAGAGTGGTCATGGCCAGTGGGCTGCCTCAGTAACTGTACACAAGTCAGTCAAGATCTGAGGGTGAGGGCTGGCCACTCCACTAGCGCCCATGGACAGGGAACGTCTGTGAGATAACCAGAGCTATGTGAAATGCTGGCCAGACCCGCCCTTACTTATTGCGTCACCAAACTGTTGACGAGTTTGTGAATCACAAAAGTGCTCAGCAATAATATAATCTGAACGACTTTAGCTTAGTTTAGTTTAGTTTGGAGACACAGCATGGAAACAGGCCCATCGAGTCCACACCAACAAACGATTGCCCATTCACACCAATTCTATGTTATCCCACTTTCTCATCCACTCCCTACACATTAGGGGCATTTTACAGAGGCCAAGTAACGTACAAGCCTGCACGCTCTTGGACGTGGGAGGAAACCGGAGCACCCAGCGGAAACCCACGTGGTCACAAGGAGAACGTGCAAACTCCCTACAGACGGTACCTGAGGTTCAGATCGAAGTCGGGTCGATGGTGCTGTGAGGCAGCAGTTCTACCAGCAGCCCAACTTTATGCATTGTGATTTATGAAAAATATAGGGTTGTGTGTAAAACACCAACATAATGCCTTATAAAGTCAAAGTCAATTTTATTTGTCACATGCACCCGAAGGTGCAGTGAAATGAATTTGCCAGCAGCGATACACTTAAAAAGAACACACAATGCACAATAGAATTTAAAACCATTTAGATACCAATAATAGAATTTATCCACCACAGCATTCTTCACTGTTGAGGAAGGCAGCAAAGTTCAGTCCGTCCTCCTTCTTTGTTCATCTGTGGTCGGGTTCTTTGTTCATCTGTGGTCGGGGCCATAAACCATCCATAGTTGCCGCTACAGACGGCAGAATATACAGACCCTCTCGTCGGCACTGTCCAAACTCCAACGTCGGCACTGTCAAACATGGCCAATCTATTTTTTCCACTCAATCCCATTCTCCTGCCTTCTCCCTATAACCTTTGATGCCCCTACTAATCAAGAATCTATCAATCTCCACTTTAAAAATACCCAATGACTTGGCTGCCACAGCCATCTTTGGTAGTGAATTCCACAGATTCACCACACGCTGGCTACAAAATGTCCTCCTCATCTCCATTGTAAAGGTATGTCCTTTTATTTTGAGGCTCTGCTGGTTTTGAGCTGTTTTTTGTAAACCAGCTTTTTGAGGGTGACACAGTGGTGCAGCTGTTAGAGCTGCTGCCTCACAGCGCCAGAGACCTGGGTTTGATCCTGACGTTGGCTGGCATCTCTGTAGAATTTGCCGCGTGGGTCTCCCTGTGACCGTATGGGTTTCCTCTGGGTGCTCTGATTTCCTCCAACATCCCAAAGATGTGCCGGTTTGTAAATTAATTGGTCTCTGTAAATTGCCCTAGTGTTTAGGGAGTGGATGAGAAAGTGGGATAACATAGAACTAATGTAAAAGAGTGATTGTCAATGTGAGCCGAAGGGCCTGTTTTCAGGCTGTATCTCTAAAACTACATTCTTCCTCACTTCTGGTTCTTATTTTCAGTAATAAACAGAAATCTTATGATTCAGGCCTATAATCTTATAATCCTCTCGTCATACAAGCATCTAATCAGAATAATAATCCAACAAATACTAATCGATTACATTTCTTCAGAAGGAATTTACTTTCAGATTATAAAATGCTCTGTCCCTTAGTGGAAACCTTATAGTCTAAGAGGCATTTTAAAG